>CM035433.1:77874010-78036510 GCA_020310875.1 Ceratopteris richardii
CTTGTCTCATCTAGACATAGGACACAATCTAGTGCTCCCCTAGCATTTTGACAAGGTTTCCTACTATCAAGATGAGGCACCATAGAGATTATTCCTAAATAAATCCTTTCTGCATTTAAAGTTATTCAACAACAAGCTCAAGAGATACGAGAAAACCAAGAAAGGATTCAACACCAAAATATTTAGGATGTAAACAGAGAGCTTCAAGAGTTGCAGATCATAGTAAATCAATGCTCTTCAAGTACCCCATGGCAACTAATATGAAGAAAAGTCCAAAAGTGAGCATGCCTAAGAAATCTGATGGGACAAGATCGAAGTTTCAAGGTTTTTTGCAATAGGTCAAACTCTTCGTAAGAATGCAAGCAGACAGGTATCCTGATGATGCTTCGAAGGTAGGGCTCATAGAAACTCTATTATGTGGATGTGCTCTTTCATGGTTTGGACATATTGTTGAGAAGGACATGGATATTTTGTATGATTTCAGGGCCTTTATTCTAGAGTTCACATTTGTTTTTATTTTTTTTGGAGATACCAATTATTCATGTGTTTTGAAAATCAAGCTAAGGAAGCTTCATTAAGGAAATAGGCCTGCTTCTATCTAGGCATCAAAATTTAGACCAATCATTTGTGATCTCACATGGCCTGAGGAGTATTTTGTCAACTAATTTTGATGGGACTTATGTGACAATATCAAGGACTTCATGGTAACCATGGTCCATGTCCAAGGTAAATACTTTGAATGAATTCATAAATTAAGCAATTGAGTGTGATAACAAGTTATCTGAGAGAAAACAAGAGTAAGAGACATGCATTGAGATAGGGAATTCAAGTTTGATTCAGTTCCTCACCAACATATGTTGGAATAGTATTAACTAGAACCCATGCAGTTGGGTAACATGATGATCAGGTGACTGCAATCGATCCTTCCAGAGAGTTGAGGCTCTTACTAGCAGAGGCAAAGAAACAAATAGCACACAGACAACCACGTCCCAGGTTTCAGATGTATCCAGATTCCATCACCATGAGTCTGAGAACCAGAGAAATAGGCTGTGAGAAACCCTCAGAGCTACTAAACATGCCTATTATCGCATACCTTGCCCAGGATGGAGCTAGGACTCTCAGTGCACTTATCATGATTGTACTTCTGTTGCATATTGTTCGACTGTCTCCATCCTGTCATTATACACTCTGATCCGCCTTATGCTATATTCCACATGTTCTCTTTCCATTTGCATCACTTTTCTCTTTCTTGGATCTTGGATTGTGGGCAGCTTGGGGATTTTAACACATTTCTTTGTTCTTCGTTCTTATCTCTTCCTTTTTTTTACATCATAACATCTTGCTTTTGTTTATTAACAACTCACTCGTCATCTGCTTCGAACATAAACAATTCTTTTCTGCAGATATGTTTGGATATCTTGCACTTTTCAAATTATTCCCGTGACCCTGAGAATATTGTTATGAAAGATACGTGGGCTCGGCTCATAGATCAAGCTTTGGTATCTGGAGGAATTGCAGAGGCATGTACTGTTTTGAGAAGAGTGGGGCCGCGGTTCTTTCCAGGGGAAGGTGGTAGTTTGCCTCTAGATACAATCTGTTTACATCTTGAGAAGGCTGCTCAGGTAGGGGTATTCAATGAAATGTATTGTCAATATAACTGCTTCACTAGTAGTAATTGCTTATCTGATGTATGATTTCATCAGGATCGTGTTACTGCTGGCAAAGAAGCAGTTGGAGATGAGGATATACCTAGAGCACTCATCTCTGCATGCAAAGATGCCGCTGAGCTGGTGCAGAGTGTATATGATCGCCTGTTGGCCACAGGAGCTGCTGTGCCGTTACCACTATTACGTTTACGGATGTTGAGGTCGGTTCTGACAGTTCTTCGAGAATGGCACTCTTTAGTGTTTGGAAGTACCTTGGGAAGCACAGCTTTGACATTCAAAGGGGCGTTCAGCTTTGGACAAATGACAACAGTAAACCAAAATGTGAAGGACAAGATTGCAACTTCTGCTAACAGGTGAGGAAAATGTAAAGGATAAGTTTATGGATGCTTTGTGATATCAAAACTTCAATGAGGTGTGTACAAACGTTTTGGTGTTTATTTCAGATACATGACGGAAGTTCGAAGGCTCTCCCTTCCATCAAGTCTGGTAGAACCTGTTTACCAAGGATTCAGGGAGCTTGAAGAGATTGTAATGGGACCACCATCATTTTAAGGTATTTACAAAACATTTGTGAGACCTTGTTAGCAGAGATTGAACTGTTCTTTAAGGTATGTCCAAAAGTTTTTAACAGTTAATGTGGTGGAACCTTCATATAATTATGGTTGGTGTGCTTACTGAAATTCAGGTTTATTGGACATGAAACAGACTTTTTTATTAAGTGAATGGCATTGCAATACAGTAGTTTAAATGCAGTGACCACGGACAAATATATGACATATAATGAAGACTCTTCCAAGATAGCATACATTTGTGCACTCAACCACACAACGGCCTATATGAAAGCACATACTTTCATAACGAGAGGTGACACATAAAAGTCACAGAAAAAAATTGAGGATGGCCTTTTTTTCCAGCTCAGAGAGAAGAAATTTAATACCTTGTAATTCTTAAAATGTTCACGTATAAGTTCTGGTGGAGTAGAAAACATCATACAAAACCATGCTAATGGAAACTTTGACAGTTGATCTTATAATCAAATGCATATACATCTCTACTGGCCAATTCAAATATTCAGAGAAAATTATGGTGATTAATAGATCTGCTTTACAGAAGCAAGTCAGGCAGGGTCCCTTTACAATCATGGATGCTACTTCTTAAATCAACATAATTATTGATGAATCTTTGAGTTCTATGGTCACCCTCTTTTAAATTGGCATTTATGCTCTTCATCTCAATGAAATTGCTGTATTTCTGTCATTGAATAACAGCTGCTAATCAATATTACCTTTCATTGATGCAGGTTGCTGTGAATCTCTAAATCACCTTGCCATCCAGAAATTAACTGCTTTTTCATATTTATGGGCGTTTCTTCTCCTGCTTTGAACTACTGCAATTATCTCCGTGGGACTGCCACTATAATCAGATCAACGTGTTGAATTTGACATCCATCTTCACTCAGTCTGCAGTAAGTCTTTCTGCTTCTACCAGAGTCTTTGACTCAATCACTGTTTTTGTCCCTTAACTACCTGGCCGGAAGGTCATCTTTTCACCTCAAAAACTTTTTTAATTCATCTCTGTAGTTGATTCTACACATCCAAAATTCACAAATGTTGCTGTAGTTTTTTCTCCTGTGTTGTGTGTGCTGCTACCAGGCTGACAGCATGCTATTTCTGCTGTGCAATGTCTGTGTTCCTTTTGCTACATTAATTCATTTCTATGGGGAAAAAAAAATCTGATTGCAATATGGTGGAGATCTATAAGAACTCACCCCATCCATCTTTACCATATGTGGGTGCACATGAGAGCCACCTGTTGAGAAGGGAGAGAGGAGGGAAGGGATCTCAGTAGCATGGACAGGTAGGAGTAAGTAATCAATATGCTCTGTGTGTGGGTTTCCCATGAGAGACATCATCTTCTTCAAACTTTGCAGTAGAAGAATTTCTTCTCAGTGGCATCTTAGCATGCCCTTCGAGCTGCATTAGAGAATATTTACTCGAGTGCGTGTTCATGGGATAGAGAGAAGTAGAAGAATTTACTTACACCATAGATGGGTGCATGTGACGTTTGACGGGTCATCTGATGACCCCTCACGTTCTTCATCATGTGCCTCTCTTGTATGGAATTGGAGGAGGAAGGTACTGTTTACTCGTTTCTTTGCAGAGGAGCATAGTATATGGGCCGAAATGTTATATTTGTGACCTTCCAATAGGAAGTAACCTTTTCTTTTATCATAGACATTGTGCTTTCTGAGTTATTTTATGTATCTACTTACCATGAACAAGGACAGAGCTTCAGTTGAGTTGAAGGTATTTTATGTCCTTGCCATCAGCCGCTTGTGGGTTGTCGAATTCATACATGATCAGGATGTAGCCCTAATCTACCTCTCGTTTGTCTTATTGTGATGAAATAAGGTTACCCCATGATTCCCCTCTAAGCAAGAGGCAGTGCTGCTGTGGCAGCCACCACCCTTGTTTATGAAGGGCTTTCATGGCTGAGGAACAGCCATCAAAGTGCTGAATTGAACCTCGGACTCAAGCTTCCTTCCAAGATGTTTGGGGGTGGTTCTTCGCTCACAACTCCCCCTCCTCTACTCAATTGTAGCAAGGGAGGGCTTGTTGCCTTCTCCCCTTCCCCATGGCAGAAGTAAAGAAGCAGCCAAGAACTCTAGTAACGTTATTGGAAAGAACGAGTAATCCAGCCACCTAGCTACATGAAAAACACAAAAAGAGAGGGACTTACATGTGTCCTCCAACCATGGCTTGCATGTGCTCCCCTTGGGCTTTTCTGCTGAAGCATCCCATTTGACCCCCTGTGCAAGAGTGTGAGAAACATGTCAAGCTGAGCTATCTTGTCTCAATGAGTTCTAATGGTTTTGTGCAAGTTGTCTTGCCTTCTCCATATGAGCAGAGAGCTTCTTGGATACCAATGTCAGATCCTCTTCTGCTTGACAAGTCAAGACACAAGGCATGTTCATAAATGATAGAAGAGAGGACATGAGAGCCATCTCCCAGCTATAGAGCCAAATGGGCTCACCCTCGAGCTTGGGAGTCTGCAACCAAGTGGGCAGCCATCTCCAAGGGACCGTTGTCCCATATATACCCCCCCCCCCCCCCCCCCCCCCCCCCCCCCCCCCCCCCCCCCCCCCCCCCCCCCCCCCCTTCTTTTCCCTTTTTCCCCCTTTTCCCCCACTAGTATGAGTGACAGGGCTTTTCCAAAGGGCCAAGAGTTTGAAGTGCCTCATGCAAGGAATGTCTCACAAATGAGCCCATGGATAGTATTTATGGAATCAAATGAGGAGGTGGCCCAATTCACACTTGGCAATAGCTTCACACTTGGTCGGATACTTAACTATAGATGCCCCATCCAGATGTTCTTTTATTTTCGGGACGTAAGAACATGGCATTCTTTTCTTGAAGGAATGTGGAAGTGCGCTTGAAGAACAAGAACCGAGTACCATGAAAGATGAAGCATGTGCCATGGACCAAGTTCAACAGGAAGGCAATTACATACATTGAAATGGCTAGATTAGATGTTCTGATTAGATGTTCTTGTTGATGTGAGAGGGTTGACCACCACATATGAGGTATCAGAGAAACTTAAAGCTACGTATGAGAACACTGTTCTTGTGAACCAAGTTCACTTTTTTAGGAAACTCATGAGCAGGTAGTTTGATGAGTTAACGAGTGCAACAAAGCACTTGTCTTTATTCATGATACCCCCTCTCACAGTAACAAGATTTAAGTCTACCTACCTTTAAGGACAAATCAAAGGTAATCTTTTTTGTTACGACATTACTTGACTCTCGAGAAACTTTGTTCATTTCACTTTTGGGCAACCTTTAAAATCACTTTTGATGGTGCAAGGGGTTCTATTTTGCATGAAGAGGTTAAAGGAAGGTTAGTGGAGAAGAAGTGGTCTTGTAAACATGACTAGAGGTAGATCGGAGAAGAAAAGAGTAAGTTCACAAAGAAATAGTAGCAAAAGAAAAGGTAAAGGTGGGAGATGCTACCAAAAAGGTAGAAAAAGGATGAAGAAACTTGATTGTAGGTACTATAAAGCAGAGCTTGATAGGAAAAGAGCATGATGAAAAGAAGGAAATGCGACAAATACACATTATAGCTTCAAGAAAAAGGAAAAAGGCCAATGTGGCATTGTTGTGGTGATTGAACAGTTGTCAAACATGGAGGACATTTTATGTCCCATTATGATAGCTAATGATGCATGTGTACATGATGCTTCTTATATTGTTCATGCAGACGGTATGTAGATCATCAAGAGTGAATAAATTGAAGCCTTTCCTACTGTGAAATGGCTTTTATGAGACATGGAGTATTGATTCAGATGCATCATTTCATGTGGCTTCTATCGAAAGTGTTTCTCCACATTTCATGATGTGTCTGATGTGTCGGCTGTAGTGACTGCTCTCGCCTCTCATATGCCGCTATGAGGAAGCATCCCAACCGCCGCTGGTCTCCCATAGTCATGCACAACTGGAGAGACTCCTCTATCTGGAATTGTGCACGTAGGTCTAAGTATGCTGGGCATCTGACAACAAAATGCTCCTCACTCTCTACCTCTGTCTGGCATATTGGGCACCACCTCTCCTCTCGGGGGACTCCCCTAGACCGGCCCCTCTCAATCTCGAGCTGATGTGATGACACCCGGAGCTGGCCAATGACAACTCGAAGGTGGTGGGGTAGGTATGTCTGCATGTATCGTGGAATCTCAATGAAACCCTCGTCCGATATATGTAGAAAATGCTCACGGTAATAGAGCATTTTCGGAGGCAATGTATCCCTAGGGCACACCCATGTCCTCTGTATGTATGTATGCCATATCTCCTGACGAATGATCCTATTCCTTTCCTGATGGGAGAGAGAATAGGTGGGTGCATGTAAGTCGTACTGTAGTGGTGGTAGCCTGTCCATATCAAAACCATGGTGGTCCAACCAGTCTCGTGTCTGTGCATACCACGAGGAGGTGTCACCTGCCAATGCCATATCACGTGATGCCTGGAAAGCACGATAAGCCATGCGCTCTGTATCCATGCTCCGAAGTCTGTGTAATAGGATACTGTCTTGAATAGTGCCTCAACTAGCATCGGTGGTGCAACGAGCTCTGCTCTAATGATATCATGTGAATCTGAAGGCTTGCTGCGGATAAGTCTAGCAATCATGAGAATCTGTGGCCTCTCCAATGCTGTCCATACTGATGTAGCTAATCCCGGCCCCCAAATGGCTGCCCCATACATGAGTGCTTGCATAACCAAGGTGTCGAAGAGCCACCCCTTTGTGCGAGGCTCCTGAAAATATGCCTGGTGGCACTGTCTCTCCATCAGGCCTAGTGCTGGGTATCCACGTGTGATGTGGTCACGGGCTGCCTGAGACATAGAGAAGACCCCTGATGCTGCTGTAAATGTCACTCCCAAGTAAACATATGATCCGACCACCTCGATCGGTCCACCCGCAGCTGTGAACAAACTATGCCTGTGTACCTGTGCTGATGTATGAAAGATCATGACCTTGGTTTTACCAAGGTTCACAGATAAACCTCTCTGTGCGCAAAAGTCATTTAGACCATGTAGGTGATGCTGTAAACCTGCTGCAGACTCTGAAACCAATACAATATCATCAGCATATAAAAGAATATGAATAGTGGACCCATGTACCTCGATGCCATCCCCCCCCTATGCTGTACGAAGTCCACTATCTCATCAATATATAGACCAAAGAGGGTGGGTGAAAGAGGGCACCCTTGCTTCACCCCGATAGTGCTAGCAAGCGGATCCGATAAGCCCGATAAGCCCCCTGGACATCTGACTCTACCAGATACTCTCTCGTATAAGGCGTAGATCCCCCATATGATCTCCTCTGGAGCTCCTATATCAAGTAGTCGTCCGAAGAGTCGTTCCCTAGGAACAGTGTCAAATGCTTTGCGGAAGTCCACAAAGCAGCAATATAATCTCCTCTTCCTCACTCTTGCCTGGTCAATCTGGCATCTCAGGGTGAAGATGTGGTCAATGGTAGATGGTGTGCTCAATCCATGAGTTAGGGAACCCTTCAACCAATGCACGGTTAAAGAGGTGGGCGATGAGCGGTGCAAGAGTCGTGCCTCCATAGATGAGGTGCTCTGCCTGTAAGCCGAAATGATCATGTGCCCTTCCATGCTGTAGACGGGCAATAGCGCGTCGCACCATAGTGGGTGTGAAGAAGTCAAAGGTAGTGGGACGTGAGCTCTGCGGCCTGGGAATGGGGGGTTGGTCTTGGATCTCGTATAGGCTCCGTGCATAGCTATGCCAAGTGCTCGGGTCTCGGATGGGTGTCTACTGTCTCCTCTCTCTCAAGTGTCGCCATGCCACTACACTGTCTCGACTCATGAGCAATTGGTAAATATCCCAGTGCTGTCTCTCGTCCCATTCTCGCCGTTTGTAGGGAGTAAGGGTCTGCATGCGACATTGTGCCTGTGCGTGTGTAATATCCCCTCTATGCTATGAAATCCGTAGGTGCTTCCGTAGCTCACGACAATTTGCGTCATACCATCAGTTCTGGGGCATGGATCCCCTGCGAGGGTGGTGTACATATGTGCGATGTGGGAAGCTTAGGAGAGCTGAGTATTGTAGGATGGTGGTGATCTGTGATGTAAGTGTGTCTAAGGGTGAGAGTGGATCGAGTGAGAGTAGGCGGGTGTGTAAGTGGTGTGCATAGATATGTGAGAGTTCGTGTGTGAAGTGTATCGTGGTGTGTGTTTCAGTGGATGAGGGAGGGTCTAATGGAATAGGAGATGAAAGCGTGAATGTGATAAATGTATGGTCAGCCCCAAGTGGGCGTCGTCCAATACTAAGTGAGGGGATGAGTGAAGCGCCAGAGATGGTGCCCAAAATGTAGTCGATTGTGCTCTCGCCTCCCCCGCGGGGGAAGCAAGTAAGTCCGCCCGAACCTGGCCAACGGTGCATCCCGTTATATATAACGAGATGGTGTCTGCTTCCCAACTCAAGCAGGTGTCTGCCATATCCAGTGGCATCTTGGCCCATATCGACTGACACTCTACTGGTGCTCATCTCCTCTAGATCGTTGCCCCTCATAATCTGTGGAAGGTCCATGTCATATGACTCGCACTGACGTGACTGGGTGCGGCCATTGAAGTCCCCCATAAGGAAGACCTCACCAAGGGTGCTGTAATGTAGAATCTGATCTGATAATGCTATGTATGGTGAGTCCCTGTCCCGAGTCGATCCCCCAGGGTCCAATCCTGCATATCTCGATCCACCTGGTGCATAGTACGAACGAGCGATTTAATTCGTGAGAATTAATTCGCGAATTATTCGTTTAATTCGTTTAGTACATTTGGATTGAAAATAAAATTCGGGAATTTTATTCATTGGAAGAGAATTTTATTTTTTACATATAAAGAGTGTGTGTGTGTATATATATATATATATATATATATATATATATATATATATATATATATATATATATATATATATATATATATATATATATATATATATATATATATATATATATATATATATATATATATATATATGAATCACATGTAAGATACATGATACATCATACAACATCGGCCATCAAATCCTAAATTGACATTAGACAATTATCTAAAACATCATGATTCATGATTTTATCATTAAATTTTAACCAACAACTAGTTGTCACACATAACTTATCAGTTATAACACATTACATCATAGAATCATGACTCATGAGTCATGGCATTGATTAGTAAGCTCCAAACATCATACATCATACATGTTGCCCGAGAATAGTGTCAAATCAAACATACGAAACAAAAGGCACATGAGTGTAAGAAATAATCAAAAGTTAACACATGTGTGAAAAGGTATGGACAAATACTTGATCTCTCAAGTATAATAAATGCTTTGGAAGGAGCAAAAGAAGAAAGTAAACTTCATAGCAACTTTTGAGGGACAAGCAAAAGACAAAGTAGACCTTAAAAAAAAAAAAGTGATAAAATTCGTGCACCACGAATGAAATCGCGAACGAATTTTATTTTGACACAAAAATTCGCGAATTTTTTCAACTATGACCTGGTGGAAAGTAGCATATGGCAATGTAAACCCAACTCTCTGGGGCTATCTCCATGCGGACCCACATGTATCGTGCCTCCTCATCTCTTCCTATGATATGGATCCATCCCTGTATCTCCTGTCTAAATATGATGGCTACCCCTCCTGATCCTCGTGATGTGCTCTGTCTCGTCCTGTTTCTGAATGTAGATTCCCAATGAAAACCGGCAATACGAGGTAGGCCCCGTTCTGGGCTCTCATGGGTCCCTGTGATGCAAGCAAAGTCATGGGTGTCTAAGATCTCTTCCAATCGGTCTGGTCGTGTCCAAAGTGCTCCGTTGCAGTTCCATACTACTCCCCTAAGTGGTGACTCCTGGTATGGTGTTTCCTCATAGGCCGCATATCCCTATTTGATAGGGAGTCCATCGATGAAGACATCACGGTAAAAATCCTTCCTCCCCTCTCGTCTCGCCTGGAGAATCTGTGGCATACATGTCCGACGGTGTTCTATCTCCATCCTCGTGAGATCCTCGTCCATATATAAAGCTCTCCCGAGTAGTCCTCGTACTACTCCTCGTACTACTGATCGTCGTCATAAGAAGGCAGTGCGTGTATCTTCCGAGCTCATACGGAGTATGAGTGCTCGTGGACAGGACGTGTCTCTACCAACCCTCCATGCCTCTGTGAAGGGCATAGTCTCATATCCCAAGCGGTGGCAGAGGTCAGTGCCATCTCCCTCTGGTGATTTCCCCTCTGTCAATCCTGTAATCCGCACATGTAACCGGCGTGTGTGTCGAAGCCTCTCTTCTTCGAGGGTGTCTTGGATTCTAGTGATCTCTTCCTTTCGTGCTTACTCATTGACTTCTTTCTTGACCTTTTTGTGGACCACCTTGACCCATGTATCCCGAGTGGATTTCATTTCCGATTTGATCTCTTTTTTGAGTTATTCTTTGAGTTCTTCAACTTGAGAAATCTCTCCATCTTCTTTAACTCTAGAGACCTTCAAATGGACAATTTCTTCTTGAAGGCGATGCATTTCAGCCTTCAGTTCATCTCGCTCCTCTCTGATGTCTCTGATTTGGTCTTCCAAGGATTTAATCTTCTCCAATGCTCTTCTCATTTCTTGGTTTAGTGCTTTGTCCGCCTCCTTTTTTACTTCTCTAATAGCTTTGCTCATCATCTCTTCCACATCCTTCTTCTCCAGTCTTGCCATCTTTTAAAGAGATTAGGGTTTTGAAAAGAGGCAGTAGTGCGGGGTTAGCCTAGGGCAGTGTTGCATCGCAACGCGTTGCGATGCGTTCGCAACGTTCGCAACGCAACGTTGCAACGTTGCGACGTTCGCAACGCGTTGCGAACAAACACAAAAAAATTTGCCTCAAATGAGGCCGTTTCGCCGAAACGGCCTCATTGAGGCATTTTCGACAGGCGACCCGAGAGCAAAACACACCCTGTGGAAGAGCAAAACGTAAGCTAAGCTTCAAGAAGGACCAAGGTGAAGGTACTTTATTACACACACACCCTCACACACGTGACCCCCCTAAGCTTGCTTCCTATCTTGAGTCCTCTCCAAGCTTCTAACCTCTTCCATCAACATGCCTAAAGCAAAACAAGCATGTTGGGAATATGTGACAAGCCAAGGAAAGATGGGCTCTGGGGGTAGTGAGAGATGGACTTGCAAGCTTTGTGGCTTTAGTGGAGCCGGTGGAGCTGATAGGATCAAGGCACACCTTGGAAGACTTAGTGGCATAGGAGTTGCACCTTGCAAAGAGCCTATGCCCGAAGCTATAAAGGGAGAGCTAATGGCATGGGTAGCTCAAAAAGCCCAAGGTAGAAGGAGTGGAGCCCAATCACAAGCTAGATCATTTGCAAGCGGTTCACATGGTTCTTGTGATCCCCAAACTCAAGCATCTCAAGCTCATGAGTCTTCCATAGACATTGACATAGAGCATGAGCCACCAAGAAAGAGTACAAGAGTAGAGCATGATCCACAAGAGCACCCACTTGGCTCTCTTGGAGGAGCATCTATACGTGCTAGCTTGCAACAACAACGTAAACAAGAAGCCACACAAGCCATCATGAAAGCTTTTATACAATGTGGTTTGTCTTTTAATGTTGCACGGACATCGGCATGGAGAAATGCCATTGAGAAGGTTTCACTATTAGGGTTTCGTTGGCAAGGGCCTACCTATGAAGACTTGAGGACAACGGAGCTGAAAAAAACAAAGGAAGCATTAGAGAGAGAGCTTGAGCCTATGAAAGAGACATGGGCAAAGTATGGATGCACAATCATGTGTGACGGATGGACGGACATACGAAAGAGAAATGTGTACAACATTTTGGTGCATTGTTGCAAAGGGACCATGTTCCTTCGAGCCATAGATGCATCAGCTGCTGGTACTACAATCACAGGTGAGTGAACTGATTTTTGAATTTTCAATTTATATTTGATTGTGCAATGATCAATCATGCTGCATGCATGTGGCATCTCACATGTGCATTTTCCTTGTGCATGTGCATGACACATGTGCACACTGCATTGTGCATGTGCATTTGCCATTGTGCATGCAGCATGACACATGTGCATTGTGCATGTCACCATGTGCATGTTGCCATGTGCATTGTGCATGTGCATGTGCATTGTGCATGTGCATTGTGCATGTGCATGTGCATGTGCATGTGGCATGTGCATGCAGCATGACACATGTGCATGCAGCATGACACATGTGCATGCAGCATGACACATGTGCATGCAGCATGACACATGTGCATGCAGCATGTGCATGTGGCATGTGCATGTGGCATGTGCATGTGCATTGTGCATGTGGCATGTGCATGTGCATGTGCATGTGGCATGTGCATGTGGCATGTGCATGTGCATGTGCATGTGGCATGTGCATGTGCATGTGCATGTGGCATGTGCATGTGGCATGTGGCATGTGCATGTGCATGTGCAATGCATGTGGCATGTGCATGTGGCATGTGCATGTGCATGACACATGTCAAGATAAATTATAATTTATCAATTGATTAATGATTCATTGTGTTATATGTAAACAGGTGGATTCATTTATGATCATATCCGTCAAGCTATCATGGACATTGGTGTAGAAAAGGTAGTCCAAGTGGTTACAGATAATGGAAGCAATTGTGTGGCTATGGGCAAGCTTCTAGAAGAAGAATTCCCTTCTATTGTGTGGACACCGTGTGCTGCTCATTGCATTGATTTGCTGATAGAGGATGTGGGGAAGATACCATGGATTTACACCATTTTTACCACTTGCATAAAAGTGGTCTCTTTGTTCACAAAGAGACCAAAATTGCTTGCTATATTTCGGTCTTACAGTGATATTGATTTGGTGAAGCCCGCGAAGACCAGATTTGCATACATGTGCATAGTCATGGAAAGATTATTAAGAGTGAGTCAAGCACTGATGCAGACAGTTGTATCACCTGATTGGTTAGCTTGGGATGGACATACTAGTCCAAAGGAAGAGCTTGTACGACGCACATGTTTGGATGACAGTTTTTGGAGGGATGTGGAGGGATTAGTGCGGGCCTTACAGCCCTTATATTCACTCATACGCATAGCAGATAGAGAGGGCTGCACACTTGGACTTGTTTATGAGTTCATGGATCGTGTCGGAGAGTCTATACAGAGATGTCCTTATTTGACATTGGAGAGGTAAGTTGAAACTTGGGTAACCATATTTTATTTTTTGTATGAGCATTCATGTTCAACTTTCAAGTCTTGACTCTTCAACATTCTTAAATCTTATTGTTTTCTAACTTCATTTGTTTTTTATCCATAGGATAGAGGAAATAAAAGGAATGTGGAGGAAGAGGTGGGATTGGTTCCATCGCCCTATACATGGGATGGCCAATCTACTACATCCTTTATGGAGATCTGCATCACAGTCATTGGATATGGAGCTTGTGACTGCTTGGAATGACTATGTAGATCGATTGTATGGACCTTCTGATGTGGAGCTACGTGGGAAGTTGGAGCTTCAGCTCACCCAGTTTCAGAATAATGAAGGACTTTTTGGTAGAGACACGGCATGCTTGAGAAGCATGCAGTTGATGCCTGTGACATGGTGGGAGAGATACGGTGTTGGTACACCTGAGCTAGTAAGTGACAAGTCATTCTAATTTCCTTTTGAGTATTTAACTAATAAGTTATAACTTTGAAGTTTGTCTCATGAGTCATTCCTCTTCTTAATGAACTCTTTCTTTTTTATCTTGCAGAGAAAGTTAGCCATCCGCATACTTTCACAGGACTGTAGTGCAAGTCCATGTGAAAGGAATTGGAGTACATGGGCCCTCTTCCATACAAAGAAGAGGAATAGACTATCTACATTGCAGTTGGAGCGGCTTGTCTATTGCCACTGCAACTTGCGTTTATTGGAGCGTGGTGGCCACTCAGCAGAGGTGCGGCAGGTGAACGTTGATGAGCTTGATATAGAGAGGGTCCATGATATACCTAGCATTCCTGCAGAGGACCTTGATCTATATGACATGCTCTATCAGGAGGAGTTGACAGTGCCACAGCATGATACGAGGGCATCTCGGACTCGTTCTAGTCATAGAGCACACAGTGTACCAGGTCCCTCTACTAGTAGGATGGAGGCATCTATTAGTCGAGCACCACATGATGATGATGATGATGATGATGATAATGATGATGATGATAGTGACTCAGAGGATTTTGAGGATTGATGACTGCTCATGTGACATGTCATATGTATTATGATATTATGACTTATGATTTACTTGATATTGATTGATCATTGTATTATTGACATTGCAGTTTATTGTTTGACTACTTAGTGATATCATGTATGATGTGACATGGATGATGGTTACTGGAGTTTGGTATGATCATTGATGTATATGTATTATGGACATTGATGATTGGATTCTGATATATCATATCACATATGAGTTATGAGTCATGATAGTCACCAGTGTCATAATTTTGAGATGAGGTTGACTTTTTCACATGTTTTTGTCATAAATTATAATTCTTTGAAGTTTGTTTTAAATTTCAATGTTACTTGTAAGTTGTATATAATAGTATTTGTCTGGACTCTCATCATTTATGTCCATTGTCATATGAGTTGCTTGAATGTGCATTGTGAATTTGAATTTTAGAATGAGTCATTGAGTCATGATAATGATTAGTTGTAAATTCTGACATCATACATGTGCAATGTGCATTGTGCATCTTCCATCACTTCATTGAACAGGTGTCAAGGATTCGAGAATTTGGAATGAATCATAAATATTAAATATTCAATACATATTACATAAATTAACATAATACATACTATATAATACATATTATATATGGATATACTATAATATACATCTATGTTACTATATTTGCAAAAAATTTTGAAAAAAAAAAAAAGAAATGGTTCGCAACGTTTTCGCAACGTCCAGGTCCAAACGTTGCGATGTTGCTAACGCGTTAGCAACACGTTGCCTTGGACGTTGCGAAAACGTTGCTAACAACCTTGGCCTAGGGTTCACGTCAGCGAGTCGGGCTAGGGTTCTCGTGAGAGAGAGAGAGAGGTTCGCTTCTGTCATCTCCCCTCATGCAGCGGGCTACAGTGAAGCGAGGAGCGACGGTCGACTGGATGGGAGTGACGAGCAGAGAGAAGGGTTCGCAGGACAGCGTCAGAACAGTCCGCTAGGATTAATGTCAGACAGACCTAGGGTTCGCGTCAGAACAGTCCTAGGATTCGCATCAGACAGACCTAGGGTTCGCGTCAGAAGAGTTCGCAGAGCTTCACGCAGAGCTCGGGTAGACGCAAAGTTCGGGGGGAGAGACAGAGAGAGAGAGAGAGAGAGAGAGAGAGAGAGAGAGAGAGAGAGAGAGAGAGAGAGAGAGAGAGAGAGAGAGAGAGAGAGAGAGAGAGAGAGAGAGAGAGAGAGAGAGAGAGAGAGAGAGAGAGAGAGAGAGAGAGAGAGAGAGAGAGAGAGAGAGAGAGAGAGAGAGACTTTTTAACGTCTATTAGAGGCCAAAATCGGCCTATGAGACAAAACATATACATCAGTATGATCCAATCCACTGTGATCCAAAATGAAAATAAAGTGTGAGTACTGCAAACGGGTATAAAAGGAGGGATAGTAGCTTGCATCAAGGGTGTGGGGTGCTATGGGTATGCACTCTATATGCTCAATGGGTGAGATACAAGTATGATATGCATAGGGAGGGGAGGCTCGATGGTATCACAACCCCCTAAATTCCTGGAGTGGGTGTAGGATATAATGCATCGGTGGGTAAGGCATCATGGCGATCCTCAAAAAGCTCTGGGCGTCCAAATCGATAGGGGTGCGCTGCTGACGTCTCTGTATCTCCATGTCATGGCGTGCGTGAATCGCCTGAATCTCTCTCAGATGTGGACGAGCTCTCCGGACAAGGGGTCTCGGTCGTCGACGCTGTCGTCTAAGCTCCTCTGCTTTGTGTAATGTGACACCCCGCATCGAGCTGGCCCCACGAGTGTATGTGGGTCTGAAAAAATCTGTAATATAAGTCTGAGAGGGGGGGGGGGGGGGGGGGGGGGGGGGGGGGGGGGGGGGGGGGGGGGGGGCAGGTGTATCTCCATCTGCTGCTGGAGGAGTGATGCGCGGCGGTGCTGGAGCTCTACTAGGAAACGACCTAGAGGGCGTTGGTCCTCTGTCCCTAATAAAGCCCTGATCTCTCTAGGCCCCCTGAAGAGCTGTGGGTAGCGGTCTCTGATGTCCTCATATGCCTGGCATCTACATGTGTAGTGCTCCTCGTCCTCCACCTCCTCTCTAGATATCCTGCATAGTCGCTCATCCCTGGGGGTATGTGTGGCTCTCCCAATCTCAATCTCGAGCTGGTGTGATGATACTCGGAGCTGCCCAATGGCCACTCTCTGAGCTGGTGCCATGTATCCATGTATCGTGGTCTCTGAATGAAACCATCCGCTGTCACAGTCAGGAAGTGCTCTCTGTAGTGTTGCCTCTTTGTGGGAAGTGGCTCCCGTGGTGCTATCCATGTCTCCCTGACGTGTATCTGTAGTAGGTCCTGACGGATGATCCTATTCCTCTCCGAACGAGAGAGGGTAATGTGGGGGGAAGAGAGGTCATACTGAAAAGGGGGGAGATCCGTAATGCCCATGCCATGGTCTGCTAACCATCGGTAAGTCTGTGCATACCATACTCTCTCATGCCCTGTCTCTTCCAAATGTCTAGAGCTCTCAAATGCAAGCTTGGTGAGTCGGCTAGTGGGGAGCTCTCTGACTCTCAGAATAAAGGTCACCAACTGGAAGAGGGCCTCCACTAGCATCGTTGGTGTGCCAAGCTCAGCCCGTATAATATCATGTGGAACGGAGGGCTTGCTGCGCAGCAATCGTGATATCATGGTGATCTAGGGGCTCTCAATCTGCGTCCACATCGCCTCTGTGATCCCTGGTGCCCATACTGTTGCTGCGTACATCAATGCAGGTGTCACTAGAGTGTCAAAGAGCCACCCCTTAGTCCGGGGCTCGTGAAAATTTGTCTAAAAGCAGCGTCTCTCCAATCCTGCAAGTGCCGCATAACCTCGCGTCAATCTATCTCTCGCAGCCTGTGCCATGGAGAATACCCCTGTGCTGCCCGAGAAGGTGATACCTAGGTAGACGTAGGAGTCCACTACCTCTATCTAGCCTCCAGCTGCTGTGAAAGAGGCGCGATGGCGTACTGTCCTGGAGGTATGGAAGATCATGACCTTGGTCTTGCCAAGGTTCACTGTGAGTCCTCTCTCCATGCAAAAGGTATCAAGCTCCTGTAAATGTGACTCCAACCCCTCCTGTGACTCTGAGAGCAGGACAATGTCATCAGCATATAATAGGATATGTAGTTGCGTACCTCCGAGGTCTCCTCCTCGCCCTCCTGCTCGCTGTATATACTCCGTGATCTCGTCGATGTAGAGACCGAAGAGAGTGGGTGAGAGAGGGCAACCTTGTTTCACACCAATGGTGCTAACAAGGTTGTCTGATAGACCGCCGGGGCAGCGCACCCTGCCTGTGACTCGTGCATACAAAGCATGGATGGCCCATAGCATGTCTGATGGAAGCTGTAACTCCTGGAGCCTCCGTAGTAGTCTCTCTCGAGGGACCATGTCGAAGGCTTTGTTGAAATCCACAAAGCAACAGTATAGTCTCTGCTTCCTCGCCTTCGCGCTCTCAATCAAGCAACGAAGCACGAAGATGTGGTCGATGGTGGAGAAAGTGCGGCGGAAGCCTGCCTAGCCGGGTGCTCTGATCCCCGCTGCCTCAGCGTGTGTACTGAGCTCTGCCTCTAGTACTGCCCCATAGATCTTGGCCAGGATATGGCCTATCATAATAGTCCTGTAGTTCCCTGGGTCCATCATATCGCCGGACTTATGGATAGGCGTAATGGTACGCATAGTCCATGAGTCGGGTAATCCCTCAACCAGAGCACGGTTGAAGAGATGGGCGATCAAGTGGGAAACTACATCTGCCGCGTATATAAAGTGCTCTCCCTGTAGCCCCGTGTGGTCTGCTGAACGGCCATGCTGTAGCCTATGGATGGTTTGTCGTACCATGCCTGCTGTGAAGAGGGTGGATATCACCGGACGCGGTGTGGAAGGAATCGGTAATGGTGGCTGTCCTGGGACGTCATATAACCTCTGGGCGTAGGTGTGCCAAGTCGAAGGATCTGCTATGGGTGTAGGTGGACGTGGCTCACGTAGTGCCCTCCACGCGGTGGCACAATCCCTACTCATGAGAAGGTCGATCAACTCTGCCTCCTGTCGCTCCTCGAAAGCTCGCCGCTTCCGGCGTGTGAGGGCTCGCATCTGTCGTCGTGCCTCCCTCTCTGTGATGGATCCCAAGATACTCTGTGCTCTGAGATGTCAGTATAGTCGCCTCCACTCCTCATCGTACCATCTATTTTGGGGTGTATGCCCCAGTCGTGTCGGATGTGCAGTGCTGTGGGTGGTGTATGGGAAGCTGAGAGTAGCGGATGTATGGAGGATCGAGGAGAAGTGGGCGGTGAGGGTGTCCAAGGAGGCAGAGGGATCAAGGGAGTAGATGCGCTCTCGAACATGGGAGCTATAGATATGTGCTAGCTCATGTCTAAAGTGAATGGTGGTACGGGCTCGTGGCTGTATGGTGACGGGGTGGGGTATGCATGGTGAGCCGCGAATGGATAGGGCAAGATATGCGTGATCAGCTCCAATTGGTAAGGGTGGGATAGTGAATGAGGTGATCAGATGTGTTGCCTCCGGGGGTCCGATAACATAGTCTACCACACTGCCCCCCTGTGGTGTCGTGGGTGGAATGCAGGTGAGACCGCGCGAGGTGGGCCAACTCCCCATCCCATTATATATAACGAGACGGTGTGCTTCTCCCATCTGGAGTAAGTGTCGGCCATATAATGTGGGTGTGGCGGTGTCGGCTAAGGCTTTGAGTGTAGGCATGTCCTCTATGGTACGAAGCATCTCAGGGTCGTCAAAGTCGTAGATATCACACTGGTGGCTCTCAGTGCGGGCATTGAAGTCTCCCACAAGGAAGACTTCACCCATCCCGGTATACTCCATAATCGTGTCACTGAGGCAGTCATATGGCGATGTGGTGTCTGGTCCCTCCCCTCCTGATAGCTTCTTAGGGGAATGTGTGAAGCGTGAACCAATGGGTGCAATATAGCATACCGCGAAGTACGCTGCTCTCTCCTCTGATAGCTGCAAGCGTATCCACATGAAACGTGCCTTTGGGTCCCTGGCTACCACCTGTACCATGTGCTGTAACGACTGTCTATAGAGCACGGCTACTCCTCCTGATCCTCGTGTGGAGAGAGAGAGAGAGAGAGAGAGAGAGAGAGAGAGAGAGAGAGAGAGAGAGAGAGAGAGAGAGAGAGAGAGAGAGAGAGAGAGAGAGAGAGAGAGAGAGAGAGAGAGAGAGAGAGAGAGAGAGAGAGAGAGAGAGAGAGAGAGAGAGAGAGAGAGAGAGAGAGAGAGAGAGAGAGAGAGAGAGAGAGAGAGAGTTTTTACGTCTATTAGGAGGCCGAACTCGGCCTATGAGACAAATCGATGTACATGGGTGCATCTTCTGTCAATCAGAAAAGAAAAAGGTGCTGAAAAAACTGGTAAAGCTGATATAGATCTCCGTATTATGCATGTGGAGATACCCATGGAAGTGGGGGGTGTATGGACTGCGAGATCTATGATAATCTATATGCAGAAGGGTAGTACAGCAAGCATGAAAATGCATCGAAAACGACTAACTAGCTCCATCATGTGCTAGTGGGCGGGTGTAAGATGTGATACATAGGTGGAGGTGGAGTCAGGGCCACCCTTATGGCTGCAGCGGGGTCAGCCATCATCCGGGATCGTCTTTCCTCCATGGCGCGATGGTCACGGGCCTGGATCTCTGCAATCTGGTGTTGGTGAAGTCTCGGGGCCCAATATCCTACAACACAGGGTAGTCTCCTAGCTCGAGAGGTCTGAGCCTGCTGAAGAGTCACCCCTTTCAGTGTGTGAGCTGAGGGGGGAGGGCTGTTGCACGTCGTGGAATAAAGAAGTTAGTGAGTTTACTCTGTCTCCCTCCTGTATGGGCTGCTACAGTAGGCTAGGCTGGAGTAGGGAATCTCTGTGACCGTGTATCTCTAGTAAGAATCGCCCGAGCTATTGCTGGTCTCTAGAGCCCATGATCTCTCGGAGGGTGGGCTGCCCTGTAAATAGAGTCTCGTATCTGCCTCTAAACAGAGTCTCGTATCTGCGTCTAAACAGAGTCTCGTATCTGCCTCTCTTGTCATCATATGCGCTACATCTGCATACAAAGTGCTCCTCATCCTCCATCTCTACTCTGCATACCTTGCATATTTGCTGCTCTCTGGGAATGTCTGCTGCTCTGCGCGTCTCAATCTCTAGCCAGTGTGATGAGACTCTCAACTGGCCAATCGCTACCCTCGAGCTATGAGGCATGTAAATATCCATGTAGCGTGGTCGCTGGATGAAACGGTCGGCTATTATGTCTAAGAACTGGTCTAGTGCGATAGTCTCGATCCCATGTGTGGTGTGTGCCATGTCTGACTAATGTAGAGCTGCCAGAGATCTTGTCCGAGCACAACATTCCTCTCACGACGAGAGAGGTGGATGTGGGGTGAGTTTGGGTCATACTGAAAAGGGGGCAATCTGTCCATATCAAGTCCATGACTATCAAACCAGACTTTAACCTGAGTGTACCAAGCTCTCTCATATCCTGACTTTGATATTTGTATAGATGCCTCAAAAGCTGTGTTTGTGAGTGTGTCTCTAGGGAGCTCCCTCATCCTCGGAATAAAGCAGATAGTCTGGAATAGTGCATCTACTACCATGGGTGGTGTAGCTAGCTCTTCCCGCGAAATAGTTGCTAGATCATACGTACCTGTGGCCTCTCGATCGCACTCCACTGGGTGATTGTGAGGCCCGGGGCCCAAACTGTCGCAACATACATCATAGCTGGTCTGACTAGTGTTTCAAATAGCCACCCCTTCTTGTGGGGCTCCTCGAAGCGTGCCTGGTGACATCTCCGCTCTAACATGGCTAAAGCTGCATATCCTCATGTGAGTGTATCAGTGGCTGCCTGTCGCATGCTGAAGGGGCCATGCAAGCTCGTGAATGTGACTCCGAGGTAGACATAGGAAGTGACCACCTCAGTCTGTCCACCGCCTGCTGTGAATCCTTCTCCATTCCTCACCATGGGGGAGGTGTGGAAGATTATGACCTTGGTCTTGCCAAGGTTTACTGTCAAGCCCCTTTGTGTATAAAACTCATCCACGACATCCAGGTGGCGTTGCAATCCCTCGGGTGACTCTGAAATCAATACAATGTCATCGGCATATAATAAAATGTGGACATGTGTATCTGTGAGGTTTGCACCCTCTCCTTGAGCTTGGAGAATGTAGTCCTCAATCCCGTTGATGTAGAGACCAAATAGAGTGGGGGAGAGTGGACACCCTTGCTTAACACTGATGGTGCTAGCAATGGCCTCCGACATACCTCTTGGACATTGTACCCTCCACCCGCTCATAAAGTGCATAGATGACCGAAATCATCCTTGATGGTACTCCCAAGCTCTCGAGGCGTCGGAAGAGTCTCTCTCGTGGCACTGTATCAAAATCTTTGTGGAAGTCCACAATGCAGCAATACACACACACACACACACAGAGAGAGAAAGAAAGAAAGAAAGACTTTTTAACGTCTATTAGAGGCCAAAATCGGCCTATGAGACAAAACATATACATTAGTATGATCCAATCCACTGTGATCCAAAACGAAAATAAAGTGTGAGTACTGCAAACGGGTATAAAAGGTGGGATAGTAGCTGGTATCAAGGGTGTGGGGTGCTATGGGTATGCACTCTATATGCTCAATGGGTGAGATACAAATATGATATGCATAGGGAGGGGAGGCTCGATGGTATCACAACCCCCTAAATGCCTGGAGTGGGTGTAGGATATAATGCATCGGTGGGTAAGGCATCATGGCGATCCTGAAAATGCTCTGGGCGTCCAAATCGATAGGGGTGCGCTGCTGACGTCTCTGTATCTCCATGTCATGGCGTGCGTGAATCGCCTGAATCTCTCTCTGATGTGGACGAGCTCTCCGGACAAGGGGTCTCGGTCGTCGACGCTGTCGTCTAAGCTCCTCTGCTCTGTGTAATGTGACACCCCGCATGGAGCTGGGCCCTCGAGTGTATGTGGGTCTGAAAAAATCTGTAATATAAGTCTGAGGGGGGGGGGGGGGGGTCAGGTGTATCTCCATCTGCTGCTGGAGGAGTGATGCGCGACGGTGCTGGAGCTCTACTAGGAAACGACCTAGAGGGCGCTGGTCCTCTGTCCCCAATAAAGCCCTGATCTCTCTAGGCCCCCTGAAGAGCTGTGGGTAGCGGTCTCTGATGTCCTCATATGCCTGGCATCTACATGTGTAGTGCTCCTCGTCCTCCACCTCCTCTCTACATATCCTGGATAATCGCTCATCCCTGGGGGTATGTGTGGCTCGCCCAATCTCAATCTCGAGCTGGTGTGATAATACTCTGAGCTGCCCAATGGCCACTCTCTCAGCTGGTGCCATATATGTATCCATGTATCGTGGACTCTGAATGAAACCATCCGCTGTCACAGTCAGGAAGTGCTCTCTTTAGTGTTGCCTCTTTGTGAGAAGAGGCTACCGTGGTGCTATCCATGTCTCCCTGACATGTATCTGTAGTAGGTCCTGACGGATGATCCTATTCCTCTCCGAACGAGAGAGGGTAATGTGGGGGGAAGAGAGGTCATACTGAAAAGGGGGGAGATCCGTAATGCTCATGCCATGGTCTGCTAACCATCGGTAAGTCTGTGCATACCATACTCTCTCATGCCTTGTCTCTGCCAAATGTCTAGAGCTCTCAAATGCAAGCTTGGTGAGTCGGCTAGTGGGGAGCTCTCTGACTCTCAGAATAAAGGTCACCAACTGGAAGAGGGCCTCCACTAGCATCAATGGTGTGCCAAGCTCAGCTCGTATAATGTCATGTGGAACGGAGGGCTTGCTGCGCAGCAAGCGTGATATCATGGTGAGCTGGGGCCTCTCAATCTGCGTCCACATCGCCTCTGTGATCCCTGGTGCCCATACTGCTGCTGCGTACATCAATGCGGGTGTCTCTAGAGTGTCAAAGAGCCACCCCTTAGTCCGGGGCTCCTGAAAATGTGTCTGAAAGCAGCGTCTCTCCAATCCTGCAAGTGCCGCATGACCTCGCGTCAATCTATCTCTCGCAGCCTGTGCCATGGAGAATACCCCTATGCTGCCCGAGAAGGTGATACCTAGGTAGACGTAGGAGTCCACTACCTCAATCTGTCCTCCAGCTGCTCTGAAAGAGGCGCGATGGCGTACTGTCCTGGAGGTATGGAAGATCATGACCTTGGTCTTGCCAAGGTTCACTGTGAGTCCTCTCTCCATGCAAAAGGTATCGAGCACCTGTAAATGTGACTCCTGTGACTCTGAGAGCAGGACAATGTCATCAGCATATAATAGGATATGTACTGGTGTACCTCCGAGGTCTCCTCCTCGCCCTCCTTCTCGCTGTATATACTCCGTGATCTCGTCGATGTAGAGACCGAAGAGAGTGGGTGAGAGAGGGCAACCTTGTTTCACACCAATGGTGCTAACAAAGCTGTCTGATAGACCACCGGGGCAGCGTACCCTGCCTGTGACTCGTGCATACAAAGCGTGGATGGCCCATAGCATGTCTGATGGAAGCTGTAACTCCAGGAGCCTCCGTAGTAGTCTCTCTCGAGGGACCATGTCGAAGGCTTTGCGGAAATCCACAAAGCAACAGTATAGTCTCTGCTTCCTCGCCTTCGCGCTCTCAATCAAGCAACGAAGCACGAAGATATGGTCGATGGTGGAGAAAGTGTGGCGGAAGCCTGCCTGGCCGGGTGCTCTGATCCCCGCTGCCTCAATGTGTGTACTGAGCTCTGCCTCTAGTACTGCCCCATAGATCTTGGCGAGGATATGGCCTATCATAATAGTCCTGGAGTTCCCTGGGTCCATCATATCGCCGGACTTATGGATAGGCGTAATGGTATGCATAGTCCATGAGTCGGGTAATCCCTCAACCAAAGCACGGTTGAAGAGATGGGCGATCAAGTGGGAAACTACATCTGCTGCGTATATCAAGTGCTCTCCCTGTAGCCCCGTGTGGTCTGCTGAACGGCCATGCTGTAGCCTATGGATGGCCTGTCGTACCATGCCTGCTGTGAAGAGGGTGGATATCACCGGACGCGGTGTGGAAGGAATCGGTAATGGTGGCTGTCCTGAGAGAGAGAGAGAGAGAGAGAGAGAGAGAGAGAGAGAGAGAGAGAGAGAGAGAGAGAGAGAGAGAGAGAGAGAGAGAGAGAGAGAGAGAGAGAGAGAGAGAGAGAGAGAGAGAGAGAGAGAGAGAGAGAGAGAGAGAGAGAGAGAGAGAGAGAGAGAGAGAGAGAGAGAGAGAGAGAGAGAGAGAGAGAGAGAGAGAGAGAGAGAGAGAGAGAGAGAGAGAGATTTTACGTCTATTAAGAGGCTGAATTCAGCCTATGAGACAAATCGATGTACATGGGTGCTCAAAAAAATTGGTAAGGCTGATATAGATCTCCGTGGTATGCATGTGGAGATACCCATGAAAGTGGGGGGTGTATGGAGTGCGATGTCTATGATAGTCTATATGCAAAGGGTAGTACAACAAGCATGAGAATGCATTTGAAACGACTAACTAGCTCCATCCTTTACTAGTGGGCAGGTTTAAGAGGTTGTAAATAGGTGGAGGTGGAGTCAAGGCTGCCTTGATGACTGTAGCGGGATCAACCATCATCTGGGATCGTCTCTCATCCATGGCGCGATGATCATGAGCTTGGATCTTTGCAATATGGTGTTGGTGGAGTCTCGGGGCCCGATATCCTATAGCATGGGGTTGTCTCCTAGTTTGAGAGGTCTGAGCCTCTTGAAGAGTTACCCCTCTTGGTGTTTGAGCTGAGTGGGGGAGGGCTGCTGGACGTCGTGGAACAAAGAAGTCAGTGAGCTGACCCTGTCTTCCTCATGTCTTGGCTGCTGTGGTAGGCTGGAGTAGGGAGTCTTTTTGACTTTGTATCTCTACTAAGAATTGCTTGAGCTGTCGCTGGTCTCTAGAGTCCATGATCTCTCGGAGGGTGGGCTGCCTTGTAAACAGAGTCTCATATCTGCCTCTGATGTCATCATATGGGCTACATTTGCATACGAAGTGCTCCTCATCCTCCATCTCTACTTTGCGTACCCTATATATCTGCTCCTCTCTAGGAATGTCTACGGCTCTGCCTATCTCAATCTCTAGTCGGTGTGATTAAACTCTCAATTGGCCAATCACTACCCTCGAGCTATATGAGGCATGTAAATATCCATGTAGCGTGGTCATTGGATGAAACCGTTGGCTAGTATGTCTAAGAATTGGTCTCGGTAGTGCGATAGTCTTAATCCCATGTGTGGTGTGTGCCATGTCTGACTAATGTAGAGCTGCTAGAGATCCTGTCTGAGCACAACGTTCCTCTCTGGACGGGAGAGGTGGATGTGAGGTGAGTCTGGGTCATACTGAAAAGGTGGCAATCTGTCCATATCAAGTCCATGACTATCAAACGAGACTCTAACCTAAGTGTACCAAGCTCTCTCATATCTTGACTTTGATATCTGTATAGATGCCTCAAAAGCTCTGTGTGTGAGTCTGTCTATAGGGAGCTCCCTTATCCTCTGAATAAAGTAGATAGCACTGGAATAGTGCATCTACTACCATGGGTGGTGCCGCTAGCTTTGCCCTTATGATGTCATGTGGCACTGACTGTTCCCGCGAAATAGTTGTGAGATCATACGTACATGTGGCCTCTCTATTGCACTCCACTGGGTGACTGACTATGAGGCATGGGGCCCAAACTCTGGCAGCATGCATCATAACTGGTGTGACAAGTGTGTCAAATAGCCACCCCTTTGTGAAGGGCTCCTAGTGTGCCTGTTGACATCTCTGCTCTTACATGGCTAAAGCTGCATATCGTTGTGTGATTCTATCGGTGGTTGCCTGTCTCATGCTCAAGGGGCCAGGCGTAGACATAGGAAGTGACCACCTCAATCTGTCCACCGTGAGCTCTGAATCATGCTCCGTTCCTCGCCATGGGGGAGGTGTGGAAGATCATGACCTTGGTCGGAACCAAGGTTTACTGTCAAGCCCCTCTGTGTACAAAACTCATCCAGGGCATCCAAGTGGCGGTGTAATCCTTGATGTGACTTTGAAATCAATACAATGTCATCGGCATTTAATAAAATGTGGACATGTGTACTTGTGAGATCTGCACCCTCTCCTCGAGCTTGGAGAATGTAGTTTTCAATCTCATAGTTGTAGAGACCAACTAGAGTGGGGGAGAGTGGACAGCCTTGCTTAACGCCGATGGTGCTAGCAATGGCCTTAGACATACCTCCTAGACACTGTAGTCTCTCAGTCACGTGCTCATAGAGTGCATAGATGGCCCAAATCATCCCTCATGGTACTTGCAAGCTCTTGAGGCGTCGGAAGAGCCTCTCTCGTGGCAGTGTATCAAAAGCTTTGCACAAGTCCACAAAGCAGCAATATAATCTCTTCTTTCGCACCCTTTCCCCATCAATGAGGCAACACAAAATGAAGATGTGATCAATAGTGGAGAAAGCTCGTCGAAAACCTGCTTGGCCTTCTGCTCGTAGCTCCTCGGTCTCTACATATGAGCTAAGCTCCACCTCAAGTATGGTGTGGCCAATCATGATGGTCGTGTAGTTCCTTGGGTCCAAGGTGTTGCAAGATGTGTGGATAGGCACAATTGTGTGCCTAGTCCACTCCTCTGGGAAGCCCTCTCCTATAGCCCAGTTGAAGACATGTGCAATCAACGGGGCTATAGTGGAGGCTGCGTATATGAGATGCTCACTTTGCAATCCTTTGTGGTCTGTCGAATGTCCATGTCGTAGTCGTCCTATGGCCCTCTCAACCATCTTTGCTGTGAAGAGAGAAGAACTAGTAGGGCGAGGCTCAAGGGGTTGGGTAATGGGATGTTGCCCTGGTACCTCATATAATCTCTCAGCATAATCATGCCATGTGTGTAGGTCTCCAATAGGTGTGGTCGGGTGGCTCTCGTAGGGTATGCCATGCTTCAGCATTGTCCATACTCATAAAGAGATGGTATAGCTCAAGCTCGTGTGCCTCCTCAAAGGCTCACCTCTTCCGACGTGTGAGGGTCTTGATCTGTGCCTCGGTGTACCTCTTCTAATCTCTCTGGGTGTGTCCATAGATCTCCATTGCATTCCTAACTGCAACGTGTATCTCCTCGAGTGTCTCATAGGCTTCGAATCCCTATGGGATGCCATCAATGATGACACGACCATCTTTGTATGAAGCCTTCTTTCCTTCTTTGCGAGCTTGGTGTACTCTCGGCATGCATGCACGGCGATGTGCTACTTGCATGGGTGTGAGATCAGCATCAAGGTAGATGGGAGGGCCATGAAGTGCTCTCAAAACCATTCTTTCGCGAAGGAAGGTGGATCTTACCACTTCGGAGGGAAGTGAAAATGAGAGCTCTCTTCTTTGAAAGGTCTTTTTCCGCTCTCCAAGATTTAATGAACGGGAGGGCTTCTTCTTCCTTATAACCAAGCTTCTTGCATAGTGTCTTCCCATCCATCTTTGGAGTGGAACCTTCTCTCTCTAATATAACTGTGATGCGCACGTTAAGACGTCGGGCTTGTCTCATCCTCTTTTCCTCAATGGTAGTGTGCATAATGAGGGCCTCTTCTTTTTGTGCTTCTTCTTTGGCCATTTTCTTGATGTATTTCCTCACTACTTCGACCCATCCTTGTTTGGTTGCCTCAAGCTTGGTGTCAATGCTTGTAGTCAAGGCTTCCGTGAGCTCTATTTTAAGAACTTCTTTTGTGTCCATTATAAGTTCACCTTCTTCAGCAGTGAGGGATGCTATTGAGACTTTGAGTAGCTCGACTTGTTCTGTCATGGCCTTCTTCTCTTCTACCCTATCATTTTGCCTCTTCATCCATTGTGTGTGTGTGTGAGAGAGAGAGAGAGAGAGAGAGAGAGAGAGAGAGAGAGAGAGAGAGAGAGAGAGAGAGAGAGAGAGAGAGAGAGAGAGAGAGAGAGAGAGAGAGAGAGAGAGAGAGAGAGAGAGAGAGAGAGAGAGAGAGAGAGAGAGAGAGAGAGAGAGAGAGAGAGAGAGAGAGAGAGAGAGGAGACTTTTTAATGTCTATTAGAGGCCAAAATTGACCTATGAGACAAAACATATACATCAGTATGATCCAATCCACTGTGATCCCAAAAGGAAAATAAAGTTTGAGTACAAAACAGAGTATAGAAGGAGTGGATAATAGCTGGCGTCAAGGGTGTGGGGTGCACTCTATATGCTCAATAGGTGAGATACAAATATGATATGCACTCTATATGCTCAATAGGTATGCACTGTATATGCTCAATAGGTGAGATACAAATATGATATGCATATGGAGGGGAGGCTCGGGGGTGTCATAACGCTCTAAATGCCTGGAGTGGGTGTAGGATATAATGCATCGGTGGGTAAGGCCTCGTGGCGATCCTCAAAATGCTCTCCACGTCGAGATCCACAGGGGTGGGCTGCTCACGTCTCCGTATCTCCATGTTGCGTGAATCGCCTGAATCTCTCTCTGGTGGGAACGGGCTCTCGGGAGTGGGGGTCTCGGTCGTCGGCGCTGTCGTCTAAGCTCCTCTTCTCTCTGTAATGTGACACCTTGCATCGAGCTTGGTCCTCGGGTGGCTATGGGTTTGAAAAAATCTGTAATATAAGTTTGAGGGGCCATGTGTATCTCCATTTGCTGCTGGAGAAGTGATGCACGGCGGCGATGGACCTCTACTAGGAAACGACCTAGAGGGCGTTGGTCCTCTGTCTCCAATAAAGCCCTGATCTCTCTGGGCCCCTTGAAGAGCTGTGGGTAGCGGTCTCTGATGTCCTCATATGCCTGGCATCTTTATGTGTAGTGCTCCTCGTCCTCCACCTCCTCTCGGCATATCTTGCATAATCTCTTGTCTCTGGGGGTATGTGTCGCTCGCCCAACTTCAAACTCGAGCTGGTGTGATGATACTCTGAGCTTCCCAATGGCCACTCTCTCTGCTGGTGCCATGTATGTAGCCATGTATCGTGGTCTCGGAATGAAACCATCCGCTCTCACAGTCAGGAAGTGCTCTCTGTAGTGTTGCCTCTTTGTGGGAAGAGGCTCCTGTGGTGCTATCCATGTCTCCCTGATGTGTATCTGTAGACTGTAGTAGGTCCTAACGGATGATCCTATTCCTCTCTGAACGAGAGAGGGTAATGTAGGGGGAAGAGAGGTCATACTGAAAAGGGGGGAGATCCGTAATGCGCATCCCATGGTCCGCCAACCATCGGTAGGTCTGTGCATACCATACTCTCTCATGCCCTGTCTCTGCCAAATGTCTGGAGCTCTCAAATGCAAGCCTGGTGAGTTTGCTGGTGGGGAGCTCTCTGACTCTCAGAATAAAGGTCACCAACTGAGAGAGGGCCTCCACTAGCATCGGTGTGCCAAGCTCAGCTCGTACAATGTCATGTGGGACAGAGGGCTTGCTCCGGAGCAAGTGTAAGATCATGGTGACCTGGGAACTCTCAATCCGCGTCCACATCGCCTCCGTGATCCCTAGTGCCCATAATGCCGTTGCATACATCAATGCAGGTGCCACGAGAGTATCAAAGAGCCACCCCTTAGTCCGGGGCTCGTGAAAATGTGCTTGAAACCGTCTCTCCAATCCTGCAAGTGCTGCATAGCCTTGCGTCAATCTATCTCTCGCTGCCTCTTCCATGGAGAATACCCCTGGGCTGCTCCAGAAGGTGACACCTAAGTAGATGTAGGAGTCCACTACCTCTATTTGTCCTCCAGCTGCGGTGAAAGAGGCGTGATGGCGTGCTGTCCGCGAGGTATGGAAGATCATGACCTTGGTCTTGCCAAGGTTCACTGTCAGTCCTCTCTCCATGCATAAGGTATTGAGCGCCTGTAAATGTGAGTACAGCCCCTCCTGTGACTCTGAAAGTAGGACAATGTCATCAACATATAATAGGATGTGTATTGGCATACCTCCGAGGTCTCCTCCTAGCCCTCATGCTTGCTGTATATACACCGTGATCTCGTCGATGTAGAGACCGAATAGAGTGGGTGAGAGAGGGCAACCTTGTTTCACACCAATGGTGCTATTAAGGCTGTTTGATAGGCCGCCATGGTAGCGCACCCTACCTGTGACTCGTGCATACAAGGCATGGATGGCCTATAGCATGTCTCATGGGGTCGGGTGTATCTCCATCTGCTGGAGAAGCGAGGCACGGCGACGTTGGAGCTCTATTAGGAAACGACCTAGAGGGCGTTGGTCCTCTATCTCCAATAAAACCCTGATCTCTTTGGGCCCCGTGAAGAGCTGTGGGTAGCGGTCTCTGATATCCTCATATGCCTGGCATCTACATGTGTAGTGCTCCTCGTCCTCCGCCTCCTCTCGGCATATCCTGCATAATCCCTCATTCCTTGGGGGTATGTGTGGCTCGCCCAAGCTCAATCTTGAGCTGGTGTGATGATACTCTGAGCTTCCCAATGGCCGAATGAAACCATCCGCTGTCACTGTCAGAAAGTGCTCTCTGTAGTGTTGCCTCTTTGTGGGAAGAGGCTCCCGTGGTGCTCTCCATGTCTCCTTGATGTGTATCTCTAGTAGGTCCCGACGGATGATCCTGTTCCTCTTCGAACGAGAGAGGGTAATGTAGGGTGAAGAGAGGTCATACTGAAAAGGGGGGAGGTCGGTAATGCTCATGCCATGGTCTGTCAACCATCGGTAGGTCTGTGCATAGTAGCATACCATACTCTCTCATGTCTTGTCTTTGCCAAATGTCTAGAGCTCTCAAATGCAAGCCTGGTGAATGGACTAGGAGGGAGCTCTCTGACTCTCAGAATAAAGGTCACCAACTGAAAGAGGGCCTCCACTAGCATTGGTGGTGTGCCAAGCTCAACTCCTATAATGTCATGTGGAACGGAGGGCTTGCGGTGGAGCAAGCATGAGATCATGGTGACCTTGGGCCTCCGTGATGCCTGGTGCCCATACTGCTGCTGCATACATTAGTGCGGGTGTCACTAGAGTATCAAAGAGCCACCCCTTAGTCCGGGGCTCCTGAAAATGTGCTTGAAAGCAGCGTCTCTCCAATCCAGCAAGCGCCGCATAGCCTCGCATCAATCTATCTCTCGCGGATTGTGCCATGGAGAATACCCCTGTGCTGCCCGAGAAGGTGACACCTAAGTAGACGTAAGAGTCCACTTCCTCTATCTGTCCTCCGGCTGCGGTGAAAGAGGCACGATGGCATACTGCCTTGGAGGTGTGGAAGATCATGACCTTGGTCTTGCCAAGGTTCACTGTGAGTCCTCTCTCCATGCAAAAGGTATCGAGCGCCTGTAAAGGTGATTGCAGCCCCTCCTGTGACTCTGAAAGCAAGACAATGTCATCAGCATATGATAGGATGTGTACTAGCGTATCTCCGAGGTCTCCTCCTAGCCCTCCTTCTCGCTGTATATACTCTGTGATCTTGTCGATGTAGAGATCGAAGAGAGTGGGTGAGAGAGGGCAACCTTGTTTTGCACCAATGGTGCTAACAAGGCTGTCTGAAAGGTCGCCAGGGCAACGCACCCTACCTGTGACTCGTGCATACAAAGCACGGATGGCCCTTAGCATGTTTGATGGTAGCTGTAACTCTTGGAGTCTCCATAGTAGTGTCTCTCGAGGGACCATGTCGAAGGCTTTGCGGAAATCCACAAAGCAGTAGTAGAGTCTTCGCTTCCTCGCCTTCGCGCTCTCAATCAGGCAACGAAGTACGAAGATGTGGTCGATGGTGCTCTGATCCCAGCTACCTCAGTGTGTGTACTAAGCTCTGCCTCTAGTACTGCCCCATAGATCTTGGCCAAGGTGTGGCCTATCATAATAGTCTTGTAGTTTCCGGGGTCCATCATATCGTCGGACATATGGATAGGTGCAATGGTATGCATAGTCCACGAGTCAAGTAACCCCTCAACCAAAGGGGGGGAGAGAGAGAGAGAGAGAGAGAGAGAGAGAGAGAGAGAGAGAGAGAGAGAGAGAGAGAGAGAGAGAGAGAGAGAGAGAGAGAGAGAGAGAGAGAGAGAGAGAGAGAGAGAGAGAGAGAGAGAGAGAGAGAGAGAGAGAGAGAGAGAGAGAGAGAGAGAGAGAGAGAGAGACTTTTTAACGTCTATTAGAGGCCAAAATCGGCCTATGAGACAAAACATATACATCAGTATGATCCAATCCACTGTGATCCAAAACGAAAATAAAGTGCGAGTACTACAAACGGGTATAAAAGGAGGGATAGTAGCTGGCATCAAGGGTGTGGGGTGCTATGGGTATGCGCTCTATATGCTCAATGGGTGAGATACAAACATGATATGCATAGGGAGGGGAGGCTCGATGGTGTCACAACCCCCTAAATGCCTGGAGTGGGTGTAGGATATAATGCATCGGTGGGTAAGGCATCATGGCGATCCTCAAAATGCTCTGGGCGTCCAAATCGATAGGGGTGCGCTGCTGACGTCTCTGTATCTCCATGTCATGGCGTGCGTGAATCGCCTGAATCTCTCTCTGATGTGGACGAGCTCTCCGGACAGGGGGTCTCGGTCGTCGATGCTGTTGTCTAAGCTCCTATGCTCTGTGTAATGTTAACGTCTACTTGAGGCCAAACTTGGCCTATGAGACAAAATCATGTACAAGTGTAGTAACCCTGTGCAGAAAATGAAATGAAAAAAGTACTTACTACATAAAGCTATATCGGGCTGGAAAAGGCTATGTCGGGCTGGAAAAGGCTATATCGGGCTGGAAAAGGCTTGGAAGAGGTGGCTCTGACTTTGTAGATAATGGCCACCTAATACATGGCAGGCCCATAATGTGAGAGTAAATTACCCTAGCTACTGGTGATGGGTGGATGTGGGTGTAGTATGTGGTACATCGGTGCTGGTCTGAGTGCCTCCCGAAGGAAGACAACCGAGGTGGTGGTGGTGGTGGTGGTGGTGGTGGTACGCCTGTGCTCCATCATGTGGTCATAGGCTGTCCTGATGCGTGAGATATCCTCCCCATAAAGTCGTGGTCGATGATATCCAACCATGCGTGGTCGACGTCGTGCTCTCTGTGTTGCTGCCTGGTGGAGCGTAAGCCCTCTAGATGGACCTCTTTGGTGTAACTGAGCTTGTTGAAAGAACTGAGTAATGGTCTGCTGGATACTCCTCCGTGTCTGATGTGTCGGCTGTAGTGACTGCTCTCGCCTCTCATATGCCGCTATGAGGAAGCGTCCCAACCGCCGCTGGTCTCCCATAGTCATGCACAACTGGAGGGACTCCTCTATCTGGAATTGTGCACGTAGGTCTAAGTATGCTGGGCATCTGACAACAAAATGCTCCTCACTCTCTAGCTCTGTCTGGCGTACTGGGCACCACCTCTCCTCTCGGGGGACTCCCCTAGACCGACCCCTCTCAATCTCGGCTGATGTGATGACACCCGGAGCTGGCCAATGACAACTCGAAGGTGGTGGGGTAGGTATGTCTGCATGTATCGCGGAATCTCAATGAAGCCCTCGCCCGATATATGTAGAAAATGCTCACGGTAATAGAGCATTTTCGGAGGCAATGTATCTCTAGGGCACACCCATGTCCTCTGTATGTATGTATGCCATATCTCCTGACGAATGACCCTTTTCCTTTCCTGATGGGAGAGAGAATAGGTGGGTGCAAGTAAGTCGTACTGTAGTGGTGGTAGCCTGTCTATATCAAAACCATGGTGGGCCAGCCAGTCTCGTGTCTGTGCATACCACGAGGAGGTGTCACCTGCCAATGCCATATCACGTGATGCCTGGAAAGCACGATAAGCCATGCGCTCTGTATCCATGCTCTGAAGTCTGTGTAATAGGCATACTGTCTGGAATAGTGCCTCAACTAGCATCGGTGGCGCAGCGAGCTGTGCTCTAATGATATCATGTGGTACTGAAGGCTTGCTGCGGATAAGTCTGGCAATCATGAGAATCTGTGGCCTCTCCAACGCTGTCCATACTGATGTTAATCCCGGCCCCCAAATGGCTGCCCCATAAATGAGCGCTGGCGTAACCAAGGTGTCGAAGAGCCACCCCTTTGTGCGGGGCTCCTGAAAATATGCCTGGTGGCACTCTCTCCATCAGAGCTAGTGCTGTGTATCCACGTGTGATGTGGTCACGGGCTGCCTGAGACATAGAGAAGACCCCTGAAGCTGCTGTAAATGTCACTCCCAAGTAAACATATGATCCAACCACCTCGATCGGTCCACCTGCTGCTGTGAACAAACTATGCTTGCGTACTTGTGCTGATGTATGAAAGATCATGACCTTGGTTTTACCAAGGTTCACAGATAAACCTCTCTGTGCGCAAAAGTCATCTAGACCATGTAGGTGATACTGTAAACCTGCTGCAGACTCTGAAACCAATACAATATCATCAGCATATAAAAGACTATGAATAGTGGACCCATGTACCTCGATGCCATCCCCTCCCTGCTGCTGTATGAAGTCCACTATCTCATCAATATATAGACCAGAGAGGGTGGGTGAAAGAGGGCATCCTTGCTTCACTCCGATAGTGCTAGCAAGCGGATCCGATAATCCCCCCGTACATCTGACTCTACCAGATACTCTCTCGTATAAGGCGTAGATCCCCCATATCATCTCCTCTGGAACTCCGATATCAAGTAGTCGTCTGAAGAGTCGTTCCCTAGGAACAGTGTCAAATGCTTTGCGGAAGTCCACAAAGCAGCAATATAATCTCCTCTTCCTCACTCTTGCCTGGTCAATCAAGCATCTCAGGGTGAAGATGTGGTCAATGGTAGAGTAATGTCGTCTGAAACCTGCCTGTCCTGGAGCCCTGATACCATTCCTCTCAGCGAGAGTACTCAATTCTGTCTCTAGTACCGCCCCATATAACTTGGCCAATATAGGCCCGATCATGATCGTCCGGTATGTAGCTGGATCCATGGTGTCACCTGACTTATGAATGGGCACTATGGTGTGCTCAGTCCATGTGTCAGGGAACCCTTCAACCAATGCACGGTTGAAGAGGTGGGCGATGAGCGGTGCAAGAGTCGTGCCTCCATAGATGAGGTGCTCTGCGTGTAAGCCGAAATGGTCATGTGCCCTGCCATGCTGTAGACGGGCAATAGCGCGTCGCACCATAGTGGCTGTGAAGAAGTCAGAGGTAGTGGGACGTGAGCTCTTTGGCCTGGGAATGGGGGGCTGGTCTGGGATCTCGTATAGGCCCCGTGCATAGCTATGCCGAGAGAGAGAGAGAGAGAGAGAGAGAGAGAGAGAGAGAGAGAGAGAGAGAGAGAGAGAGAGAGAGAGAGAGAGAGAGAGAGAGAGAGAGAGAGAGAGAGAGAGAGAGAGAGAGAGAGAGAGAGAGAGAGAGAGAGAGAGAGAGAGAGAGAGAGAGAGAGAGAGAGAGAGAGAGAGGAGGGGGAGGGGGAGGGGGAGGGGGAGGGGGAGGGGGAGGGGGAGGGGGAGGGGGAGGGGGAGGGGGAGGGGGAGGGGGAGGGGGAGGGGGAGGGGAGGGAGAGAGGGAGAGAGAGGGAGAGAGAGGGAGAGAGAGGGAGAGAGAGGGAGAGAGAGAGAGAGAGAGAGAGAGAGAGAGAGAGAGAGAGAGAGAGAGAGAGAGAGAGAGAGAGAGAGAGAGAGAGAGAGAGAGAGAGAGAGAGAGAGAGAGAGAGAGAGAGAGAGAGAGAGAGAGAGAGAGAGAGAGAGAGAGAGAGAGAGAGAGAGAGAGAGAGAGAGAGAGAGAGAGAGAGAGAGAGAGAGAGAGAGAGAGAGAGAGAGAGAGAGAGAGAGAGAGAGAGGGGGAGAGGGGGAGGGAGGGAGGGAGGGAGGGAGGGAGGGAGGGAGGGAGGGAGGGAGGGAGGGGGAGAGAGGGAGGGAGGGGGAGGGGGAGAGAGAGAGAGAGAGAGAGAGAGAGAGAGAGAGAGAGAGAGAGAGAGAGAGAGAGAGAGAGAGAGAGAGAGAGAGAGAGAGAGAGAGAGAGAGAGAGAGAGAGAGAGAGAGAGAGAGAGAGAGAGAGAGAGAGAGAGAGAGAGAGAGAGAGAGAGAGAGAGAGAGAGAGAGAGAGAGAGAGAGAGAGAGAGAGAGAGAGAGAGAGAGAGAGAGAGAGAGAGAGAGAGAGAGAGAGAGAGAGAGAGAGAGAGAGAGAGAGAGAGAGAGAGAGAGAGAGAGATGGTGGATTGTTTACTTGCAGGGATTGTTGATGTGTGCATGCTGTAGGAGTCGTGTTCAAGGATATGCTACAGAATGTACAGTAGTCATTGAATTATGGGGTTTCCCTTATATAATGGTTCAGATGAGATGGTAAAAAAGGATCTCACCTGTCACCATCTTTCTGATGAAATGCTTGGTGGTCTGTGACCAAGGCATATTAAGGTAGGATTGAACTGTATAGTTGGTTGCATTCCTTTGGCAATCTGATTGCATAATGGTGCAGTAGCTTTTGCAACAAATTCTCTTGTTCAGCTTGTCGTTATGGTGGTTTGATTGTCTTTGGTGTGTAAGTGCCATGTACGTTAATTTTTCAAATTGGTGTTTTACCATCTGGGTATTCGGGCATTTTGAATTATTTAGGATCTACTAATGAGCTACTAAGCAGAAAAATTGCTTATGCAGTTATTTTCCAAGGAAGATATTGCTGTTCATTGCATGTTTCATAAGAATGTACATTTGCAAACAAGGAAAGGGTTTTTGGGGGACGATGCTGTCACCATTTACCGTACAGAAGTAGAAGAAATAATTTTGTTGTCATTTAAAGAGCCAGCAATAACTGAGATCAATGGCTGGAGTAAGAGTTCTTCACGTTGAATTATATAACAAATCTTGACTTCACATTTTTTGTCAATCATTATTTTCAGATGGATAGCTGAATGATTCAATCTCTTCACATGGAGGACTCGTGAAGAATGTGTGATGGATCATGATTTTTTGAAGATTTCAGCTTTGCTTAAGAGTATGACGCTTAAGATTTTCACAAATATTGGTGCTTGGGATATTGGTATGATAACTTTTTATTTCAGTGAAGAATTTGAATATGGGTTTGTCTACACATTGCATCATCGGATAGATGATTTGCTTTTTATTTATCTATTACCCTCGGAACAATTTCGCCTAGGTCAAAGCTGCAAACTAGTATTTCCATCTACTAATGATAAGTAATGGAGCTGTATTTTTTACTTATATTGTAGACTTCCATTGCAGCAAGAAACTTATTCGGCATATTATCTGCACAATCCATCAGAACTCTGAATACCTCAATGTCTCTGAATATTATGGTTTATTTACGATAATTTGATCATCTATGAAATGAAGACTTGGAAATCTTTCCTCGTGTGTATGTAGGATATGCTGACCTTTTTGTCGAAAAAAGATGATGCTTGCTGAGAGGTGATTTCTGAAAATGTGGCTAAGAGTTTTGATGATATCGTTTCCATAAAAGTAGCAGAATCAATACAACACATTTTGTTGAATTTCTGATGATAAAGCTGGATTTAGATAATAAGTCAAGGATTCCTATATTCTTGAGTCTTGATAAGAATTCATTTAAGAAATCATTGATTTGTGTATGCACATGCTCTCTCTCACACACACACACACACACACACACACACACACACACACACACACACACACACACACACACACACACACACACACACACACACACACACACACACACACATGCACACACACACACACACACACACACACACACACACACACACATGCACACACACACACACACACACACACACACACACACACACACACACACACACACACACACGTGTGGATCCATGCATTTGATTATATGCAAATAACACATTTTGGATTTTTAGTATGCTTTATATTGACTTTACACCAGCTTTTGGTAGGACTTGAGCTTTGATTCAGTGTGCTATTGTTTGAGATTGGCTTTAAGACTAGAATGCCTCAAGGTATTCACTAGCATTGGCATGAAACTACTTCATCTTGTGCTAATGTTTTCAATAGCCATTATCACAATGCATAGAAGTATTCATGTTTCTCCAATCGCATGTTGGATTGTGAAGTTAGGATTCCCTCCCTAATGGGGGGTTTTCCACCATCCTCTTATGGTGCTGCATCATAAAGGGTCGCTCAAGAGTGAATTGGCCATTGATGATGGTATTATCGCTACTGTTGATTCGTACGAAAGATTGGAATTCTTCTCTTTTTTGTAGGGTTTATTGCCAACCTTCTTCCATGTATTGGCTTCTTTCATGCCCTTGCTTTTGCTTCAAGATTGATGTTAAACTTGCAAAATTCTAGCGTATTGATTTAAGCACCAACAAGCAAATTTCATAATGCTCCGTGAAATGATATGAGAAGTGGGAAAGGGAAATTCATCAGGCATTTTTGTTGCCCTCTGGGAGTTCAACTTAACAGGAAAATGCAAAGCTTGAGGGTTCTTGGTTCAATAATTGTAAAAGATTATAGTGAAGACCCAAGTGGGAAGATGTCACATAATCTTAGTAGGGGATGATTGAACCACGCCTTCAGAGAGAGGATTAGGAAGCAATCCTCAATGATGGCTATTGGGGTAAGTGGTTAGCCCATCACACTCTTAACTTGGAGGTTGAGTTCAATTTCCAACATTGCTATTGGAGCCTAGATGAGGAACTTGGGCAAGATAAAGGTAAGAAGCCTCAATCGTGGGCACTTGGGAATCGCTTGACCTTGAGTGAGTCTGAAACTAGCCAAGAGGGAAGGGGCATGGGCATTTGGGCCCCAATAGAGGGTTGGATAGGTCCATGCACGAGAATTTGAGGCTAGTGGAGGTGCTCAAACGTGTAAAAAGGAATCAAGTTAGATAGAAGGGTCCAGAAGTGAGCATCGAGGACAATGCACAATCTAAGAGGGAAGGAATGTCACATAATCTTAGTAGGAGATGGTTGAACCACACCTTAAGAGAGAGGATTAAGAACTAATCTTCAACCATGGCCGTTGAAGCAAGTGGTTAGCCCATCACACTCCTAACTGGGAGGTTGTGAGTTCAATTCCTAACAAAAGGTTTACGATAGACTTTGAAAAACTCTTAAATCTATATAGGCATAACCTTCATGCAGCTTCATATTGATCAATAAACAATGAGCTCTTCATTTAGAGTATGTATAGATGACCATCTAAGCTCCACTTTGGGAGTGCACAAGTGGAAAACATCGTGTTTAAATTTTTTATTTTTTGCTTTTTGAATATGTGCCTATGTTCTTTCATCTCTCTACTATTCTATTCTTGTACATTTTGTTTATTCTTACATAGCATTTCAGTATAGGAGGCTCCACATGAGATGATAGAAGACACATAAAAGCTTTGACAATGAAGGAGCGATGAGGTCAAGTGTTGCAATGTCATCTTTGATGGGAAGCAAGATGACATGGCCACAAGTGATGCAATGACAATAGGAGCAATAGCATTGATGTTGATAGTCCAAATGTTGTAGTTACATATATCAACCTTCATCAAAGGCAAAGATTTATTGTAGATGCTACACCTTGTTTATCATCAAGTACATCATATTGTGCTTGGGATTGAGCAAGGGCCTCAACAAACACTCGATCCAAGTAATTCTAATATAACAATTCATCGCAATGCTGAACTTCTATGTGCTTAGACAAAGTATGGTTATGATTAACTTTGATAGTGTGCTGATTTTGATTGATGTATATGCTGGAGATAGACACTCCTTGAAATGGTCTTTGAAAGCCAAAGAGAGAACTAAAGGAAGAAGCATGGTGGATGTGCTCAAGCATTGCAAGAGGCTGATGGGGAAACCTTAATTTCCAAATCTATGCCTTGAATTGACCATTTTTATATAAAAAACCACCCTTGGCAATATATCCATAAGTCAAGTTTTAAAAAACTATTGCATGTTTGTGCAAGCCAAGAGTGTTGGCTTGTAGTAATTTAAAAAAAAAATGGTAACAAGGTCAACTGTCCATTTGTAATGAATATAAGGATCTCTATGTTTAATAGATTAATGTATTTGGGATGTAGTCCATGTATTCACATAGTCCCTTATATTGACATACATTCTTATCCATCAATATTTTTCTCTAATCTTTTCAGAGCTAGCCATGAATTCTTTATGTCTAGCCCATAATGAATAATGCATATTCTTCATCACTTGTCGTTGGAGATGCCTTTTCCCAAGTACTCTTTGTGGCATTTTAACTTTCCCTCTAATATGTCTCCAATTAAATCCATCCTTTAAGAAGAAAATATAAGCTCTTTTTCTAATGCTTTTGAATCTATGCGTTGACCAACTAGGTTTGATTCTAGAGTACTTAGATATTTTCCATTGTCTTTTCACTCTCCTTCAAATTCATCATCATTAAATTATTCATACTTAAAGACTTATGGATCAATAGTTATTAGATTTATTTTATTATTTTTGCATTTTCAAATTCAGCTTCAAATTTTAGCTCTAGAAAAGAAGAGTATTGGATTTTCCAATAATATGAACTAAAACTTGGTTTATAAATTTAATATGTGATATCCATCTTAATATTTCAATATCAGGAGATGAACAATTCGGAATCATACCACTTAATGGTAAACAATCTCTCTCATCTATTATATTGGCAATCATATCACTTAATGGAAAACAATCTCTCTCATCTATTATATTGGTTCTAATAAAATATTCTTTGTCAACTTATAAAGCTCGACTAAATCCGAAAGCTCAGTTTTAATTTGTAGGTATTTGCTTTGAATATCATGCAAAATCTTAGCTTTGAATCTAATTGCATATCTATTCTTCTTATCATGATCTTGGTCTATGATCCAACCTATACTAATAGGACTAGTATCAACAATCAAAATAATAGGTTTGTTTTTAGAATAATCAACTCATTTCAAAATAAGGGCTTCAATTAGCAATAAACTTTTTATCTTTTTTCTTAGTAAATAAGATAATTAGCAAGATATATAAAGTAAAGTAAATAAATGGCATAAAAAACACAAGCTCCTAGGAAACTTCTCATCTTGCTTACATTATTGCAAATATCTTATTTATGGCATCAATTTTAGATCCTTATGATCTCTAACCATAGTGTCCACAAAAATGTCCAATGATAAGCACTTCATTGATATCAAATGTCTCATTCACATCAAAAGACATTCAAGGAAAAATATTAGACCAACCTCTACAAATATTTTGGAAATTTATTCACAATCACAAATAAGGTCAGCAACAAACTTGCTACATCCAAAAGAGTCTAAAGTTTCATATTTTAACTTATCATCACATTATTTAATAGGAATATTATCAATGAATGACATAATCATATTTAGGATGAATTCATGTAGGATCATATTCATAGCATTCATAATGTGCTACTGAGTTTATAGCTCCTTGTGGCAAAGTTTTACATACAAACTAAGTGAAGATGAATTTCATTGTAGTTATATCTCTATTCTCGATAGGAAGGCGGAATTGGTCATAGCTCAAAACAAATCATCCATAGAATAGATAGTGTCCAAAAATCTACTTCTATAAACTCATCCACAATAGATCCCATTCCTACATTTTTAATTGAGAATTTATTGAGAGGCCGTAAGTCTTGAATAAAATCAAATTTCCATTCTTTTTAGGTAGATTGAATTATCTATTCGAATATGGAGTTGAAAATGGTTTGAGAATCTACATGTTCATCTTCTCCTTAAGTAGTCTTATCAACTTAGGTAAGTGACCCTTTGGGACTAGTATAGGGCGAAGATTCGAAGGGATATGTGATATTGTAAATTATTTTGCGATCAGCATAATCTATCTCATGAGGATGAAGTATAAAATCTTTTCCATATGTTTCCTTCTCAGCAGTTAATAGAAACATCTCATCTATTCCTATTTTCACTTGTTTAATGGTTTCATTAGTAAATGTGTGCCCTATGTTTTATCTTTCTCATAATATAGGATCTTTAGAAACGTATTTGAAATCCTAGTAACTTTTTGTGAAGGTTGAGCTATGAGTTTTAATCTTCTTAGCAATAGTCTTGTACTTTCTATTAACTTTAGCTGCTTGAAATAAATGTTCTATCACGATTTGAGATATTACGTCATACTCATCAATTGAACTTATATGCATAACTCTCCAAGTACATATCTCTTGTAACATTTCTTGAATTTCCTCAAGAATAGGAAAGATCGATGAAGTTTCAATAATATGTTCAATGTGCTCATATTAGGTTAAATAAAACCTTTGTTTTTGAAATATTTTTCTTGGTTTTTTATGAAAGTGTTTGGGATGATTTTTCTATGTAAAAGTTGCAATTTAGATGGAGGAAAACAAATGGAAAGACGTTACTATATAGATTTTTTTAGGAGACACGAATCCAATGTCCATTGTTGTCTTGCTCAACAGTGGATTATAGAAAAAATTTTGGTTAAATTATGCTCTATATTCATGTAGAGATACAAAATTATCACATACGTGCTCTAGTGAATGTATATGAGATTTTCTAAGTTTATCTCTAATTCTTTTTCTTTTTAAAGAGGAAGTTCAACCAAAGCTTAATCTCCCTTTGCTTGAATTGTTTGAAACAACAATTGTGCAAGTGAACTGGCATAGTACCCATGGGAGTCCCTATATCCAACAAAGCAACAATTAAGACTGCTCGAAGGTGATATAATGATAATGTCCCAAAGGCGGTAAGGAAGATAGCTATAAATGGGGCCTAAGGCCCAATACATGTCAACAATGGCCTGCAGAGGTCGAACCCCGGCCTCAAGAATCCCTTATTCTTGAATGATTTCGACTTACAATCATGACTTGAAGTGATTGAAAACTATCTACTGATCTAATCCTAGCATATGCAGAGCCATTGTCCATGATTTTTGTTTCCATACTTGTTTTGCATATGGATGATTGTCCTAGGATTGTCTAATAATAACAATTATCCTAGATAAAGAAAAAGAAATATATCAGTAATTCCACCGATCATCACAGAAATGTTTGCACATGCTCCAAGTAAAGTGCAAGATCCATTGTTATCCAATTTCATTCTCTATCCATGATTTTTTGTCAATATGCCATTTGAACTTGTCATAAATTTATTTGGAAATCATATTAATCTCTAACCTTGAGTTGACAACTGTCAAAGATAAATGTGATTTCTTCTCATCTCCTAATTTGATTTTCATTTCTTATTTATCCCTTATCTAGAAACTAATCCAAAATTGACTTTTTGCTTGTTTACTTTCTTCATCAGGAAAAAATGGGTCAAGGACTAATCCTCATCAATTTCTTCATCATATGCATAAAAAGTGAGAGATTCATTCATAGCTTGAGTTAAGTCTGCAGTGTCCTTTATCTCAACACCTTGTGATAGTGGAAACCTTTTTCTTTTGATCAGCTTAATATAGTTGTGCTTGATCTCCAATTCAGGAATTGAAAATATTTATTCTAAGGACATTGTAACTTGGATTTTAAGCAAGATCTCTTATAGATTTTCCTTGGAAATAATTTTCCTTGGAAATAATTTTCCTTTCAAGTTTTGAAAGTAAAATGCTTTAAAAGCTTTCTTAAGCCTTTTCATTTGTTTATCATCAACTTGATTTTCAATTGGCTTTTCAGGAATCCTTTTAGATGTTTAATTAATTGGTTGTTTTGTTTGGATTTGTTTATTTTGCATGGGTTTCTTTCCTTCCTTTATGTGTCTTCTTCTTTTGTTAGATTTTGAACTTTCCCCTTCTTCAAACTTAACTTTTTTAGCCTAGTGAAGTGTGGTAGTATTATCCATGCGAAGAGTTATTTTCAAAAGTGGGAATGCACAGTTGGGGGGAGCGCGGTGGTCGCCCACCCTCAAAACTGTGAGAAAGGGGGGAAGGTCCTTGAAAGACGCACGGGGGAGTATTCCTCAAAGGTGAATATCAGCAGACAAGGGAGAACCCGAGAGGGGGACAAAAAAAAAAGAGAGGAGGGTAGGATTGTTGGGAGGACATTTCAGAGGAGAAGACGTCTAAGATTTTGGAGGAACTTCATGATCATTTGACCTTTGGAGAAGTAGAGGGTGAGGAGGTGGATGTCCAATAGGTTTGGAAGACATTAGGAGTAGGTATCAGAGGGCTATCTGCTATTTTTGGGGTTCCCTTTTCTCGAAATTTTCTTTGATTACTAGTGAAAAAAGCTAGGGGAGGGAGGTCCAACTTTTTTTTTTTTGCATTCTTTTGAGAAGGTCAAGCTAGAAGGGTTCTTTGTGGGTTGAGTAGGAAGGTTTCGATCAGAGTGGAAAAGGGGAGTTCTGCTTGTTTTCTAGGGTCTTTTCATGGAGGTCAAGAAGACAAAAGGGGGGTCCGGACAAGAAAAAGGGCAAAAGAATTCATTTTTTTTGGCCGCCCATGGCTTGTTCTCTTTCGCTTATCCAGGGAAGGGGGGACTGCCTCTAGTTGGCTCTGGGGGGGATAAGACCTATGCTTGTGGGAAGTTGCGGATGGTCTATTTGTAGGGGACGAAGGGAAGAGAGGGATGGGTCCCGCTAATTTTTGGCCATCCTGAACAAGGAGGAGGAGCTAAAGGGAAGGAGAGTAATGTTTTGTTGAGGAATATCATCGACCCCCCCGCACACGTTTGGGAATCATGATTCTCTCCTTGGGAAAAAGGGGGAAACCTTGATCATATCCAACCGAGGGGGGAAAGTTCTACTTGTGGAGGGTTTTTTGTGCAGGTCAAGAAGACAAAAGGGGTTGTCTTGGCAAGGGAGGTCCAGGCTGCTATTGGCTCAAGACTCTACTGTATATGGCATTTTCCCATTGAGCGTGGACCTGGAGGATCTTTGAGACTCTCGAAGTTCATCTTAAATGTATTGCAAGGGGTGTCAAGACTCACCATTCAAGCCGCAACATGTTGAGCTAGGATGGGGAGCTCATCAGAGGATCTATTAAAGGATGAAAGTGCAATTAAGGTAATGCAGAGGATGATAAGTCAACTTTCATGCTAAGCAGAGATTGACACTTGATTTTTTTGTTTTTAGGTTACTCACAGTTAACATTTTTTGTTGGCTCAAGCATGATGTTAAACTTTAAATATGTTTGTGTAGAGAGTACGCATGCGGAAGCAAAATGAAACGTAAAGTACTCTCACAAAACAAAGAATGTGTGAGACACAAAATGAGTAGACCATGAAATGGGTAAACTCATGTGGATTAGAAATGAGCTTGCCAAGAGCATGGAGTAGGCTCCTCAAGCTTCTAACCAAGTACAAATGAGGGGAGAGGCCCTCCTTATATAGATTTGGGAGGGGCTCTCAAAAGTACATCATATGTGGGATAAGTCTCCTGAAAGGAGAATGAATACAATTGGTAGAAGCACATGGCAAGGTACCCAAATACAAAGGAAATACCATATAAAATGGAAGTAGACTAGAAATGGAGTGCCTCCTGGATACAAAATGGAGATGCACTCATGCGGATACAAATGTAGATGAAGTAGGAGCAATCATGTCATCAACACCCTCTCTGCAGCTCCATTTTGGAGCGACTGAATGCTGCAGAGGTCCACCAAGCTAAAGCCGAACCGGAGGTAGAGCCTTCGTGAACATGTCTGCCAGGTTCTCCTAAGAGGTACACTGCTCGAGAGTAATCTCTTGAGATATGAGATTCTGGCGGATGAAGTGGTACTGGATCTCGATGTGCTTCGTCCGAGCTTGGAACACTGGATTCTTGGCGATGGACAAGGCTGACTAGCTGTGCATGCGAAGACATGTCGGAGTATCCTACAAAACACCAATGTCAGATAATAGACGTCGAAGCCAGATGGCCTCACATGGTGCAAAGCTTGATGCTTGGTACTCGGCCTCTGTGGATGATAGTGCAACTGTAGGCTGCTTCTTACTTGCCCAAGAGATAGTTGCTGAGCCAAGCAAGAATATATATCCAGAAGTAGACTGTCGAGAATCAAGATCACCAGCCTAATCTGAATCGGAATATCCGGCGAGTTCGATGCCCCCTCTATACCAAAGACCATGATGTCGAGTGAGGGCAAGGTATCGAAGAAGTGTCTGAGAAGCATCCCAATGAGTGACGAGGCTGATGTGCAAACTGACTGAGTATACCAACTGCATAAACAATATCTAGTCTAGTGTTGGCAAGATAGAGTAATGAACCAACAAGCTGTCTATAGGTATGCACATCCACAAGTGATGATGAGTCCTCCAATGTAAGCTTGATGTTTGGATCAAGTGGTGTAGAAACTGAGCGACACTGGTCCATGTTATATCTGGAAAGTAGATCAGAGCAGTACTTCTTCTGTGATAGGAATATACCTTCTTTTGTTTGCCAAACTTCCATACCCAAGAAGTAGTGTAGTAATCCAAGATTTGTCATAGAGTACTCAAGATGAAGCTATGATGATAAACTTGATGCATTCTTCGTCTCAGCCTGTCAAGTTCAAGTCATCTACATAGAGAATGATGATGGCTACTAAAGAATCCTTTTGATAGATATAGAGATTAGCATCAGCATTGCTTCTGTGGAATCCCTTGTCTTCAAAGAACTTGTGAATCTTTTCATACCAGGCTCGGGGAGCTTGCTTGAGTCCGTAAAGTGCCTTGTGAAGCTTGTAGACTTGATCCTCTTTGCATTTGATCTTGAAGCGTTCAGGTTGTTTAACATATACTTCTTCTTGAAGATCTCCATTGAGGAATGCACTTTTGATGTCTAGCTGGTAAATGGGCCACTTAAAGTGAGCACTTAGTGCTAAGATGATTCTTATGGTGGTGAATCTTGCAGTAAGAGCAAAGGTTTCTTCATAGTCAATGCCATGTTGTTGCTTGTATCCCTTAGCTACTAACCTTGCTTTGTACTTGTCTAATGTGCCATCTGACTTGTACTTAACTTTATAAAGCCACTTAACTCCTATGACTTGATGATTTGTGGGCTTAGGTACAAGAGTCCAAGTTTTGTTCTTCTCGATTGCATCCATTTCGACTTGCATAGCTTCTTCCCACTTAGGTTGTCCTTGAGCTTCTTTGTAATTAGATGGTTTCGGGATTTGTTGAATCTGATGCATTAAGGCGTTATTGACATAATGATTTTGTTCTCGCTGTCTCTTGTCAATAAGTCTTTGAGATCGTCTTGGATGACTTGAAGTACTTGCTTCTGAGTTAGAGTTTGGAAATACCGAGTCCCCCTCTGAAGTGTAGATAGGTGGACTAAGACTTGTACTTGAATATTTTCTTGAGTATGAGGAAGCTTCATTGAAGATCACATCCTTTGAAATGGTGATGGAGTGGTTTTCCATATCATATAGATGGTATGCCTTTGATTGGTCACTGTACCCTATGAATATGTGTTTCTTGGACTTTGATTGTAACTTGTTTCTATCTTCTTTTGGTACATGGACAAAAGCTTCACTACCAAAGACTCGAAAGTAATTCACATTTGGTTTTCTTCTATAGTAGGCTTCGAAGGGTGTTTTTTTGTGTAATGCACTTGTAAATCCTCGATTAAGAATGTGAACGACAGTATGCACGACTTCTGCCCAGAACTTATAGGGTAGATCCTTGTGATGAAGCATTATTCGTGCCATTTCCATCACACTGCGTATCTTCCTTTCAGCTACTCCATTCTAGGATGGAGTATGAGGCTGCATGACATGTCTTTTGATCCCTTTCTGGTTGAGAAAGTTATCAAAGTCATGATTGATAAACTCACCACCTCCATCTAATCTGATGGTTTTGACTTTAATCAAAGCTTCATTCTCTACTTCCTGGATCGAAGTTTGAAATTTAGAGAATGTGTCTGCCTTTGACTTCAAAAAGTACACCCATATATAGCAAGAGTGGTCATCTACTAGAAGATAAAAGTAGAGGGAGCCACTTAGGGATGGGGTGTTCATAGGTCCACATAAGTCCATGTGGATAAGGGCAAGTGGGTTCCTCGCTCGTGTTGAAGCTTCCTTGGGAACTGGGGCCCGGTGTTGCTTGCCTTGGGTGCAAGCTTGGCATACATCAGTAAGTTGCCCTATCTTTGGCAATCCCTTCACAAGTTGGGATGAAGAGATTTTTGATAAGTAAGAAGTGTGGCCAAATCTTTGGTGCCACAAACTTGAGGTTGATTCTTTGGATACAAAGCAAGATAGTTTGTAGAGGCCCGTTTCTTCAATACCTTGAGCAATGACATCCTTTGTATGGAGATCAACTACCTTAACTGAGGTGTTATAAAACCATACTTGTTTGTCCTGATATGTAATGGCCTTTACGGAAAGTAGATTCATACATAAATTTGGAACAAAAAGAACATTAGAAAAAGACTTGCATTCCCCCTGATGGTTGGAAATTTAAACTTTTCCTTTTCCTTCGATGGGTAACCTTTTGTTGTTGCCAAGATAGACTTCTCCCGTATGTTCTTCGAGTTCTTGAAAGGAGTCCTTATCTTTGCACATATGGGAGGTAGCTCCGCTATCAGAGATCCACTCATGTGGGGAGCTAGAAGTAACTAGGGCATTGGCTTCTGTGGAGATGAAAAGTTCCTCACTGGAGCAGTGGGATCTATGTTGGGTTCCTTTGGATGCTTGCCTAGACGTAGAAGCTTTCGATGATTGTTTCTTTTTGTAGCAAAACTTTTCTAAGTGTTTTGATTTTCCACAAAAATTATAGGTGAACTTCTTAGATGAATTATGCGATCCTTGCTTAGATCCATTGCTAGCCTGATGACTTGTGGTTTTGCCCTTATTGAATGGGCCTTTGGCCTTCATGATTGACTCTTGTGAGGAAGTCGATTTGACTTGCGAGTCGTGAAGGAGCAATAGTTGACGAACCTCTTCCCAAGATAAGATTTGGCCGCGATTATACAAAGTTGTGACAAATGTCTCGTATGACTTAGGTAACTTATTAAGAAGTCTAATGGCCATGTGTTCACTAGAGATCTGCCTACGACATAGTTCTAATTTACGCTGGTAGTCCTCAAATTGGGCTATGAACTTGGTAATTGTGTCATGTGGCCTAATGGTCAAATTATGAAACTCGGCCTCTAATGCATATATCTTCGAAGGGATCTTGTCTTCATACAAAGCGGCTAACGTATCCCAAGCATCCTTGGATGTCTTGCAGGCAGTGATATGTCCTTTTGTCAGTTCGTCGCAGGCAAGTAACAGCTGACCAAAAGCTCTTTTGTCCTTGACAGTCCACACATGCCAATTGTCTAAGTTGGTATCCCTATTGGGTTCGGGGTCTGACCCATCTACTACCTCATGCAGGAGATTTGTGTAGAGATATGCGCGCATGAAATCTTTCCATAGATTGTAATTTTGTCCATTGAGGCGCTCATCCTTAGGCATAAAAATAGGGATGAAAGAGGGTAAGAAGTTAGCCATAGATGATGGTGAGATACCTTCACTTTTGGTCATTACGAAGCTTTGATGATAAAGTGTTTAGAAACACTATCAAAGAGTCGTGCCAAAAAAATACCACTTCAAAATAATTGCAAGGCTTGAAATGAACAACTGGACACCGCACTTAAAATTCTCAGGGAGGGGGGGCTTAGAGTAGCCCTACTCTTGCAAAACACCAGGATGAGTCGATGCAAGAGGATAGGGCTTAGATTAGTCCGTTGCATACCGATTGAGCCTTAGAGTAGGCTTGGAAACTTAAGAAACTTTGTGGGTGGGCTTAGATTCGCCTCCAACCCACAAAAGTGCACACACACGATACTTTTCTTCTTATATTTTGAGTGTACAAAGATGGAGGCACTTAGTGCCTTGAGTGTGCCACAATAGAGTGGTGGTACCCGTGAGAATTATATGATCCTTTATAATGTGGCTTAAAATGAGATAAGCATTTATGCACAAACCGTCCAAGTGAGCTGAATAAATTCAAATTTGGAACCCACCATTTTCCATGTCATCAGTCCTATTTGTATTTAAAATTTAACTCCTATTTTGATGGTGCAGTATCTGCCATGCCCAAGGATTAGGCAAGAAGGATTATGACGTAAGACAATCACGTGAGAACTATGTAAAATATCTCTGATCTAATGCTAGTTTGCCACTATTTCTTTACAACTACACTACCCATCAGCTTCACGGTGTTTATGAGGCTGCAAGGTTTGGGGGCTCAAATATAGATCCTGCAACTTGGGAAGACAAGAAATGCAAAGGGGAATCCCGTTTTCCTGCACCGGTTCATATTAGGGTTCAAAAATTAGCCAAGCCATTGGAGGAAGATTCTTTTCGACATGTTCTTTATCATTATGATGGCCCAAAGTTTTGACTTCAGCTGTCAGTTCCAGAGACTCTGATGCATCAATAAGGCGCTGCTTGGCAAGAAGGAAATTTTGTCCCTAAAAGGTTGTGGGCTTGTTAGAGAAAACTGGAGAAAATGACGCCGTTCTTAGCATAATGATATTCGATGTACATGTTATGAATCGGCTGTAATTTATAGCACATCATCACGTAGTGACAAACTAGCCTAGTACACATCATAATGCTCCAACTTTATAAAAAAGGTCAAGGCGCGTTGCGCTACTACAGTGCAGAGCTCGAGCTTGCTCTGCCAAAAAAAAAAACAAAGTGATTTCAATGTTATGGATCAAGTAGACTGCACAAAGAGGCATGTCGAAGAAACTATGCCCGGGAATTACACAAAGAGGCTATTGCAAACGCAAACTTGTGGAGAGAGATATGGTGTAGACAAGTAGTGTTGTAGATTCTACACAGGCACATACCGCAAGATCTCTTGCTCTCTCACTTTCTCTGTCTCTCTCTGTGTGTCTCGTGATGAGATTTTCAAGCTGGAGATGCACAGAAGCTATCTGTATTCCTCTCTCTCTCCTCTCTCTTGCTCCTCTCTCTGTCAGAGAATGGTCGTTGCTGTAGAACAATTCTAGCTTCTCCTTTTTCGCTCTATGAATGTCTTTCCTGTTGAGTGGGTTGAACCTCTACTGTTGTGCTGCAATAAAGAACACGACTCTAAGCGCTGATGCGATGGCTTAGACAGAGTCATCCCGAAAGCATACCCGCTTGCAGATGCATAGTTAACTCAACAGACATTCTTTCATGTAGAAGGATGGCATAGCTTCTCTGTCTTCATAGTCAAAATGCTAAGAGTATGTCAATCTTGGCTCATAGCCATTACAATATTACAGAGATAGCAACACAAGATGTTGGCATACAACCTCTTGCCAGAGTAATAGAAATGAATGTAAATGAATGTAATGGATATAAGTGATGGGTAATCGTCACAACATTGTTTATAAACACTCGACAGAGATGAGATAGATAACAAATAACGTATAAAGATCATACATCAGTTGCAAAATAGTGTTTACATATCACATGATAACACGGTGTAGAGTCTCCACAAAAAGTTACAATAATGAACCAAGAAATGAGCACGAAAGACCACCAAATGCAAGGGTGAGGGGAGGGAAAATGAGGGTAAAAGGTGAACAAATCGATGAAGCAAATGGGTGGGAGGGTGGGCAAATAGGGGAAATGAAGCCTCAAAGAGTAAAGTGATGGCAAAATGCTTCTCCAAAATGAGTGGAGAGCAACACCACCAAACTCAAGCACCACCACCACCAAAATCACCACCAAATGCACCACCAAGACCTCCACCTAGTGCTCTGATACCATGTAGAGAGTACGCATGCGGAAGCAAAATGAAACGTAAAGTACTCTCACAAAACAAATAATGTGTGAGACACAAAATGAGTAGACCATGAAATGGGTAAACTCATGTGGATTAGAAATGAGTTTGCCAAGAGCATGGAGTAGGCTCCTCAAGCTTCTAACCAAGTACAAATGAGGGGAGAGGCCCTCCTTATATGGATTTGGGAGGGGCTCTCAAAAGTACATGATATGTGGGATAAGTCTCCTGAAAGGAGAATGAATACAACTGGTAGAAGCACATGGCAAGGTACCCAAATACAAAGGAAATACAATATAAAATGGAAGTAGACTAGAAATGGAGTGCCTCGTGGATACAAAATGGAGATGCACTCATGCAGATACAAATGTAGATGAAGTAGGAGCAATCATGTCGTCAACAGTTTGAAGTGTTTATACTACGCTTGAACTCATGTAAAGGTTCATACTGAGAAATTCCGCAACCCTGGCACTCTCCTACTCTTCATAAATGGATGGAATGTCTTGTGGAAATTGATCATGCAAGTCATCCACAAGTTCAAAGGGAGGAGGAGCTTCACTTTCTTTAGCCCATTTCTCTTCTTGAATCTCTCGCAGGAATTCTGGAGAATATCGATTCATAGAAGAAGATGCATCTGGTTCTCTGGAGTTAGGCACATAAGCTTCTTGGGTAGGATGGCTTATTCTTTCACTTGCCTTTTCCTCACCTTGGGAGGCGGGGTCTTTTTTAGATTTTTCAATTATCCTCTCCAATCTTTCTAGCAGTCCATCAAAGTGCAACTCCGTCTTAGCTGAGCTAGAGAAGTTAAAGAGGCGATTGGCTTCAAACATGATTTGAGCCAGCTCCACCATCTTAGCACATATTTTAGTTCATTCTAGCTCTAGTTAAGCTCTAGGGTAACACTTTTCATGATCAGTTACGGTTGGCCCTTCTTGGATTCTGGCCTGATATGCCTTCAGCATCATGTCTCCTCGAAAGTGGGATCTGCTAAGACTGATCCTACTCTAGGTGGTGGTGGAATTGTGTGAGGTGGGTTGGGAGGTGGTGGATTTGATGGAGATGGGAATTAAGGTGGTGGAGTAGTGTGAGAGTGAGTTTGAGATGTGAGCTCAATTATCTTGGCTTTCGTTTCTCTCAAGCTTTCCTCAAGTTCGCTCATTTTCTTTGCCCATTGCCTTTTCATTCTCTCGACTAATCTTCCAAGCTCTGGCCCTCTTCTTAGTTATGCTCTCTATCTCACTAACCTCAGAACTCTTTTCCTATCCTAAACCCTGGTTTTGTTGCAAAGCTTGTGCTCTAGTGACCACTTGCACAGGGGCAGGTGAAGTCACACTTCTTGTAGAGTCTACCACTAACCCAATAACATTGATAGGAGTGATTTTTGGCATATTAGTTAGGTTTTTAGGAAAATCTCGTAAGAGATGCTCTTTCCCACAATCGGGACAAAAACCCTAAATTGTCATAGATTGGGGTTGTGTAGGTGCAGGCATAGGGAAGTCACGAATGAGGTGATCTCCTTGACATCGGTAGCATGGTCCTCTAGGAAATGGGGGTCTTACCTACCTAGGTTGAGGTCTAGGGTTAGGGTTTGCATACACGTGGGCTATCAATGTGAGTAGAGTCGAAACTATGATCACTTGGATCACTCTCTGAAAGTAATGGTGTTATTGGCACTATGGCTCTAGTCAGATTCTTTTCCACAGTTGCGTACTTCACTGGAATCACATTGGTTGGAGTTGGAGGTTGTTGAGCTAGCCCATGATGAGGCCTTTGTTGGGTTTGGTAGGGTTGCTGATAGGGTTGCTATGGTCTGCCTTATGGTTGTGGTGGGTACTGGTTTTGGTATCTTCCCTATTGTGGATATGGCTGAGGATAATTTTGTCTGATAGTTTGTTTGTTATAGGGATAGTCTTGTGCAGTGTGGTTAGTGTATTGTCACTCTATGGTGCAGTATTGGCTACTAAGGTTCACTTGGGGTTGAGCCATAATGGGATATACATTCCCCATATGGTCACCTCCACAAGTATATCATCTTTTCAATGGGGAAAATCTAGGTATCTGTTTGCTAGAGACTCCTAACTTCTCAGCTACGTTCTCAGCAAGTCGATGTGGATGGATTTGAATTGAGGCTAGTAGAGCTATCTAAATCTCTGTAGATTTTTGAAAGCTCTAATTCCTCCCCTAGGTTATACTCAATGTCTATGCACATGCGTACACACTCTTCTATGGTCCTAGGGTCCTTCAAGTACACATAGGATCTCAATTTGGTACTTAACAGCTCGTCTAGGAATAATGCCACTTGTTTGGCTAAAGTGGGTAACTCTGGAATAGGGAATCTCTCTAGGTATTGCCTAAACCTTCTTCCTGCAAGTCTAACTGTCTCTTGAGGTGTCTCTTTGAAGCTATGTATTAAGGAAGAGGTATTGTGTCGTATGCCACTCTTAGAAAATTCTATGATGAAAGCCTCTAGAAGTTGGTCTATGCTCCTGAACTGACCTTGCTGAAGCGGTTGAAACCAAGTCAATGTGGTGTTCTTGAGAGTTAGGCCAAAAGCATTGTATTGAGTGAACAATTCTTCAACTTGTTCAACTCTCAAAACTTGCCTAAATTTTGCCACATGATCGTATGCGTCTCCTATGCCATCAAAGCAATTCTTCATGGACTTAACTAGTTAGGTTGGCCTTAGGGTCCTAGTGTGTTCTCTAGGCCTTGGCAAAGGAAAATCATCTGCATTTCTTTGGTTCCTTGGGTCTCTAGGTCTCTCGGTTTCCACTCTATCCATCTCCATTTTCATTCTTTCTCTTCCCAATGGGTTATCAAAGCTTACTTCCGGCCTATCTCTACTCCTATCCCTGTGAACTCCATGAGCGTGGGATGTTCTAACTCCTTGGTGACCATAAAAGACATTAGATCTTGGTTGGGGAAAAACAAATTTTCCCTTCCAAGTGTAGGCATGCCTACCATGTTCTGAGACCACAAAGATCCTTTTCTGAAGTAATGTCTAGGTAGGTTACTTTGCCTGGGCTATCAAGATCTTTCAACTCATAAATTGTGAGCATTCCTGCTTCATTAGACTGATCAGCCTTATACCTCCAAAAGGCCTCGATAGTCTCTCGGTTTAAAAGTAGATCTGTGCTCTTATTGTCCCGGGGAACCCATTCTAGAGTGATGATTCTAGTGAGGACTGATTTGCCTCGAGGAGTTTTGGGTTCTCTTGCTAAGTTTCCTTGCTCTATGTCACCTATGTCTGTCTCTGGAATCACGTTACCAAATTCATCTGTTCTATCTGGTTGGTTGGTGACTACGTACATTGTTCCTTCCTTATGTAGGTATGTACCATTTTGAAATTTTACCGTTGGATGTTCTAATCCAATGGGTTGATCAGGGTTTTTAATTTTCACAACGGGCCTTCGAAAACCACCCTCATAGACGCGAGCACCTAATTGGTTGGTCTTGACATATTCTAGTTGCATTTTGTAAGGGCCTTCGGGTTTCTCTAAATAAGCCACACCTGAGCTTCCTGTGGGTCTCTCCATACATAGGACATCTCTAATTCACTAGTTTCGGAGCTAGGGTAGTGTGAATAATTGCTCAACTACTGGGCCCAAGATCTAGTATTATGATTGACACTAGCCTCTGAAGACGTAAGGCTTTGTCTATCTCTCACTAGGTGTCATCCTGACCTAAGGTTCATATGCCTGATTGAACAATCCCAATTTTACCCCAAGTACAGCCTTGTTGCAGATCACTTTATGTCAGTCACTTAGTTCTTTTTTAGTTGGTTATCGTGTTTATGCTCTTGTCTGATATCACCTTGTCAGGAATATTTAAGTGAATCTCCACACTTTAAGTTGATCATAGCACGTTAAGTTCTTTCCTTTAAAGTTGTCGATCACAGAGAGATTATATTTCTTCTTTAACTTGAGTATTTAGGAGTCTTCAACTTGACAAATGCCTATCATCACCCTATCTTACTTCTAGCACGACTCACACTTAGCCTAATCTAGGAATGGACAAAGGGAGTTGAGAATGATCCAACCTCACTTGCTTATCCCTTGCTCTTTGGTGCTCAAGAACCCCATTCTCAAGCTTGCAATATGCTAGTGCTCTGCACGCCCTTTGATGCTCTCAATGTACCTATAAAAGTCCCAAAGTTAGCTCAAGATTTAAATTCAATGACACAACAAACCATTTTCATTCATGTACTTCAGAGACCAAATCGCCCTTAGTCTCGGTGGAAAACAATCCTAGAGATCCATCAGTTTTCTTCCCCTACGGTATGGTCAACTTCAAAATTCCCTATCTATAACTTCCATATTAGTTTTACAAAAACCATTGGATGTTCTAGTGGGATTCGAAATGAGCTTTCCAACAATCCTAAGATCACTCCGAACAGATTTTGTATGAGGAAGTTATGTCCATTTAGGGTTCTAGGGCTAAAATAGGATAAAAACAAGCTAACATGCAAATAGGATCTCTCAATTTACTTGTGTAGGGGCCTCACAATGCACTAGTACTTGATATTTATGCCCGCAATTTACCTCAAAATATGAATTAAAAAAAACCCCTAAAAATTTGCCAAAAATGGTTGTCAATCGAGATTGAGAGAGGTGTCTGTCAGGGCCTTCAGTCATGGTTGACACATCAATCGCAATTGATGGTGTCAATCGCGATTGATGGTGTCAATCGCGATTGATGGTGTCAATCATGATTGAGAGAGTCGTGAGGGTTGTCAATCGTGATCGACTGTGTCAATCGCAATCGACACTTTCTCCGCAAATTCCGACGAGATTTCAATCGATCGGGGGTGTGGCCGTTCGCAATGGACACGTGGATATGCATATTAATGTGTCAATACTGAAGTTTCAGTTGATCGTGATCAACACTGTCAATTGCGATTGACTGATTCCTACGTGGCAATCCGTCATGGTCTGTTGATGGCAATTGACAAGGTCTGTCGATCACGATTGACAGGGTCTATTGGTCGCAATTGACAGGGTCTGCAGGTCGTGGCTGTCGGTCGTGATTGATAGTGTCAATCACGATTGACAGAGAAGTAAGAAATTTTTTAATTTTGATTAGTGATTTGGAATGTGCTCATCATGTGTGTTATGGTGGTGCACTTTGTTTTACCGAATGTCCAACTATTTTGTCGATCGTGATCGACAACGGGCAATGCCTTAGGACCTGCACAAAAAAATTTCTCACCTGCTGGAGCTGCTGTACCTGCAAATGAAGCTGGTACCTACAAGAAAACTCAGGCAAACACATAAAACAAAGACGTAAACAAACTCTCTCTCGCTCTCGCTCTCAAGTAGAAATGAGGAAATGAATGGAGATGGAGGTATATGGTCGCGATGTTGAAGATGATGATGAATGGATATGGTGTGAAGACGTGAAGAGGAAGGCAAAAACAAGTAAAAGGAATGCTTACCTACTCTTCCGATGTCTCTAATCTACGTCTACCATCACACGCTAGTCCTCAAAGCTCAATCCCTGGCAACAACACCAAAATTTGGTGTAAGTTAGTGGTGAGTAGCACCTCGTTTAATGTCAATATGAGAAGACAAGAGGATGGTATGAAGACCTCAAGCAAGTGAAGTGCACAAGTGGTGATGGAGAAGCACACAAGCATGCACACACGTACACACACACGCACACAAGCAAGAACAAAGAGTGAGACAATGGAAGCTTTGATTAAGATCACAACACAATTACAAGAGCTCTTTTAGTTCAAATTACAAATACTTCTCCCCAAAAATGAGCTCTCTAGCTCCTTTTATAGTTTTTGACTAGCTAATGGCCTTGTCTAGACCTAGTGCCCGGCCTAGTTAAAAATTAGGTTCCTCGGCTATTTTGAAGGCTCAAATGAGCTCTAAAAATGATGAAAATTGGTACATAAATAAGTCTTATACTCCTCAAGCTCGAGGACTCCTCGGCTTGAACAAAATGGAGTTGAATCTACCAAAAACGGTATTTACAATGTTCATGTAGTGATGAAAATCACTGTTAAAAGGAGATTAGGTCAGAAAAATTGAATGGCCTATTTATCGAATCTTCTTTGACTGCTTTTCTTGCTTGGCCCTTCTCTTTTCTTTGATTTCGTATGTTGGCTCCCTTGTCTTGAAATGCCCTGACTGCTGCCAACAAGATTGAAGAGGAGCAAATAGTGAGGCAAATAATCAATGGCATAAAGGTAGATGATAAGTGGGAAGCTTTCACAACTGCTATGGACCTTTACATGGACATGCAGATTCCAGATCTTACCACACTCATGGGACAACTCTTTATCCATGAAGGCAAGCTCAACAAAAATGGAGAACCATCAAGAGGTAACAAATTTTTGGCCCTATACACAGATAAAGGAAAGTCTAAAGATAAAGGGAAGAACAAGAAAGTAGAGGATGAAGGTACTACCTCTCAAGCTATGCAGGGAGAGGTAGGAATTCAAGAGGAAGGGGTAGAGGAGGTAAGCAAGGTAGGGGGAGACCTTTCAACTCTTCCCCATGCAACATATGTGGATTGTCTAATCACACTACAGATGAGTGCTATAGGAACTTCAAGAATCAGAGAAGAAGAGTATTTCAAAGAGGTGGCTACTCACAATCAAGAGGAAGGTTCAACCATAATCAAGGCTACAACCATGGCTACAACAACAATTACAACAAAAATTATCAAGGAGGATACAAATCAAGAAAGGACTTCAACAATTACACAGAGGATCAAGAGGATTCTCTTCTCATTATAAATATGACTTCAAAACAAGGTATGAGTGATGATCACCTCTTCTGTATTGACTCAGGATGTTCAAACCATGTAGCAGGCAAAGAAGCTGTTCTTTCTGATCTTGAGGAGCCCAAGGGAAAGCACCAAGTACAAAGAGGTGATGACACCAAGCATTCAGTGGTCAAGGTAGGAAATGTCAAAACCTCTGATGGGAATAGAAATATGTTGAGCAGGGTTCTTTATGTACCTATTATCACCAAGAATCTAATGAGTGTTCCACAGATAGTGGAAAAGGGTTTTCAAGTTAGGTTCAACAAATATGGAGCTTTTGTGGAGGACCCCCAACATGGATTCAAGAGAATTGCAAAGGGAGAAAAAAAAAGGTAGATTATTTACATTTGAGCTTGAGGACACTAGAAACATTGCACTTTATAATTACAAGGATCAAACATTGTCTGAGCTTGAGATTTGGCATAAAAGATTAGGGCATATTTGTGAGAGAACCTTGAAGCAAATATATAGAGATCAATGTGTGCTTGGGATACCCAATGTATCCAAGCAACATATGATCTATAAATGTGGTGCTTGTCAGTTTGATAAATCACACAGGTTATCCTTTACAAACAAAGGCTACATGCATGAAGATTATTTGGAACTTGTCCACATAGATGTGTGGGGACCAAGGAAGGACCCTTCAATTTCAGGCTCAAGGTATTATGTGTCATTCATTGATGATTTCAGTAGGTGGACTATCTTATACTTTATGAAACATAAAGATGAAGTGTTCAATTGTTTCAAGAAGTATCTTGCACTTGTGGAAAATCAAATAGGAAGAAGTCTAAAGAGGATAAGGTCAGATGGAGGAGGTGAGTACTTCTCCAATGAATTTGATGCATTTTTATAGGATAGAGGTATCAAAAGGGAGATTACTACAAGGTATATCCCTGAGCAAAATGGGGTAGCAAAGAGGAGAAACATGTTGATTGTGGAAGCAGCTAGATCAATGCTTAATGAAAAGAAATTGCCTAATTATTTGTGGGCAGAAAGTGTATCTATTTCCACTTATCTTATTAACAAGTTGTGATCCAAATCACTTGATGGGATGACCCCATATGAAGCATGGCATGGTAGGAGGCCATCACTTGATGGGATGACCCCATATGAAGCATGGCATGGTAGGAGGCCATCACTTGATCATTGTAGAATATTTGGATGTGTTTCTTATGTGCATATTCCATCTCAAATCAGAGGTAAGCTAGACCCTAAAAAAGAGAAGTGCATCTTCATAGGGTATGATTTAAATAAGAATGGATACAGGTTTTATAATCCATCCAACAAAGGATTTATGGTCAATAGATATGTAGTGTTTGATGAGAATGATTCTTGGTTTGAAAGTGAATGCACGAAGGTCAAGTTGCCATATGATTTGGACGAGGAATTTCCAAGCCTCACCAAGGAGGAGCCTAGCACAATTGAAGACATCAAATCAGATGATGAGGACACCATCAACTTGGAGGAGTTCAAAGCATGGAAATCAAAGGGCAAGGCCAAGATGAAGAGGTTGGAAGACTTACCTGAATCCAACCAAGCTCTAAGGAGATCACAAGGGAGAGTAAGAAGCCAATCAGATATGTGTATGATACTTCATTAGTTACTAAGAATTCCATTTATCTTGCTAAAGATTTATCACTTGAGGAACCTTCTTCATATGAAGAAGCAAGTACCAAGGCAGAATGGAAGGAGGCTATGGATGAAGAAATAGAAGCACTCCAAGAGAATGATACTTGGGAACTAGTACCTAAGAAGGCCTCAATGAAGGTAATTGGTTCTAGATGGATTTACAAAATCAAGAGGAACTCAAATGGATCCATAAACAGGTATAAAGCTAGACTTGTGGCCAAGGGTTTTGCACAAACCCAAGGAGTTGATTATGAGGATACATTTTCACCTGTGGCTAAAATGCCAACCATTAGAGTATTGGTAAGTGTGGTTGCATCTAGGAATTGGAATATGTATCAATTGGATGTGAAAAATGCTTTTCTCAATGGCTAGATTTCAGAGAAGGGCTCAACCTCCTGGCTATGAAGACACAAGCAAGGTAAATTATGTGTGCAAATTGAACAAAGCTGTTTATGGTTTGAAGCAGGCACCTAGGGCATGTAACCATAGGCTAACTACATACCTTCAAGATCAAGGATTTATGATGAGCAAAGCAAATTCTTGTCTGTTTGTCAAGAGAAGTAATTCAGAGATGATATTTGTATGTGTATATGTTGATGAAATCATCTTGATAGGTAGTGATGCCAATGGCATCAAACAAATAAAAAACCAAATGATGCAAGAGTTCAAAATTGGTGACCTAGGGTTTCTAAAGTACTTTCTTGGACATAAGTTAGTCTAGACTAAGTTTGGAATTTATATCACTCAAAGGAAATATGTGTAGGACATGTTGAAGAAGTTCCAATTGGAAAATGCAAAGGTAGCTAGCACCCCTACAAAGGTAAAACATAAATTGAGTGCTCATGAAGGTGATTTGGTTGAAGACATTGCATGATATCAAAGCATAGTTGGAAGTCTAAACTATGCAACCTTGACAAGGATTGACATATCTTATGGTGTAAGTGTTCTAAGTCAATTCATGCATAAAACTAGAGCACCTCACTTAGAAGCTACCAAAAGGATTTTGAAGTATCTCAAGGGTACTCAAAATCAAGGTCTTTACTTTCCATATACATCAGATTTGGACATTAAACTTTACTCAGATGCAAATTGGGCAGGTTGTAAAGATGACAGAAGCAGTACCTCTGTATATTTGTCTTTTGCAGGTGATAAGCCCATTTCATGGTCTTCCAAGAAGCAACCTAATGTTGCTCTATCCTCAATAGAGGCTGAATACAGGGGATTAGCCAATGCTACACAAGAATTAATTTGGATTAGATTGCTATATTCGGATTTGGGACTTCATACTCACTCACCTATGATTTTTGGTGACAATACAAGTTCTTTGCATCTTGCAACCAATCCCATCTATCATGCAATAACCAAGCATATAGAAGTACACTATCACTATGTTAGAGAAAAGCCATTGAGCAAGGAGATTCAACTTGCATGTATCCACAAATGTGCAATGTGCAAATTTATTTACCAAAGCACTTGATGGTACTAAACTTTGCAGGTTCAAATCTATGATTGGATTCCAGGACATTCAAGAAGACTCATGAAGAAATTCAAGCCAAGATGTTTGGCTTGAGGGGGAGCTATTGGTGCAAGTACACAAGCCTTCACACTTGGCTAGACATGGAAGGAAGAATGTGCTATCACTTGATGAAGCATATGAATCATTGCTTGTAACATTGGATCATTTACCATATGTAAATGGTTAAATCATAATGAATCTTGTAAAGCCAATAAATTTGTGGAGTTAGGAGAAGGTTGAGTTACAAATTTCTCATGAGAAAATACCTCCTCATTTAGAGGAATCACTTTTAGGTGGAGACTAATTTGAAATTCAAAATTCAAATTTGAAGAAAAACACTTATAAAAGAGCTTGTAAATCTTATGGCTAAATGGCTCTTCTTGGAGCTCATTTTCTGATCATTTTCTCATCCCACTATCATTGGGCATCATCATAATGCCAATTGTAGCTCAAGCGTAAGCATCACCTCCTTTACTTGTCAATCCGCGGAGACGTGAGGACCGGTATGAAGACCATGAGTGAGTGAAGGCACAAGTTTGTGAGTGAAAGCACACAAGCATGCACACGCATACACACACATGCGCACAAGGCAAGATCAAAGAGAGGAACAATGGAAAGCTTTGATTACAAAAGAGTTCTCTTACAAAAGCTCTATTCTCCAACAAGCTACCCCCAAAAATGAGCTCTCTAGATCTTTTTATAGTTTTGGATTAGTTTTGGCCCTGTCCAGACCTAGTGTTCGGCCTAGTTAAAAATTAGGTTCTAGGGCTTATTTGAAGGCTCAAACGGAGTCTAAAAATTATGAAAATTGGTAGGATGATACTTCTAATGCTCCTTAAGCTCGAGGACTCCTCGGCTGCACAAAATGGAGTTGCAAAAAATAGAAATGATATTTACAATGGTTTGAGTGATCAAAATCACTATTTTTGTAGGGGATTCTTCTGAAAAATTGACATACACTTCTTGGAGCTCCCTACTTGATCCTTCTTCTTATGTGTCCACTTTTCTAATGTGCTTCCATGCTTTGTGCTTGACCTTGAGTTCCAACACTCCCCCCCCCTCTCGAGTCTATCGTCCCTGACAGACCCTTGTTGTGGCGGTTGTTCCATGTAGTGCTTAGAGAGGTAGTGTCCATCCTAAGAGCCGTCTATCTTCCAATTGTAGCATGTGTTGTTGTCCGGTTCCTCATTTGTCATTGCAAGCTTGTGCAAATTCTAGTCCCTTGGTATGTGCTTCTTCCTTGGATTCCAGCATGAATGTGTCATTGTGGGCCTCCATTGATGTCCTCCAGATCTTCCAAAGATGATATTCATATGTAGATCATGCCCCGTACTCGTAACCCATAATGAATGATGGGTAAGTGTGTTTGTGCATGGTTTGAGGAAAATATGTGCCTTGTGCACGGCCTTGTAATGTAGCCCTATGCATGCTTATGTGGAAAATGCATTGGAAGAAGTCTGGTGCAAAAATTGGGGGTCTTGAGCTGAGTGCTCAAGGGTATGCTGACGAAGAGGTTCCCTAATCTATCATGGTTATGGTGTTGCCAAAGTAAAGGTACTTACCATGGTGAAGGGTCGATCGATGTTTATCTCTTCGTGTTGTACACCCGGCCTTTCTGATGGAACATTGTTGATGAATGTCCGTGTTGATGGTCTACTAATGAGATTTTTTGAGTGTCTGGTCTTGTCTCCTCTTTTCAAAGCAACATTTGCCAAATACTGGGAATTGAATTTCTTTATATTCCTTGAAAAACAACATTGGGTAGCTACACCAAGCTTAGTTTCACATATTCTCTTTAGCTCACCATAAGCAGGAGTCTTCTTACCCAGTATACAAACAAGGATTTTCAGGGTACCAAACTAACCCTTGCAGATATCTCCTTGGATGCTCTCGTAAATACAGTAGTTAAGCATTGCTCAAGTTGTGGACCTTCAAGCTCTTCCCTCCTACCATGGTAAGAGGAAACAATAGTTGTGGATGCCATGTTCATGCCAAGTGCTTGACATCCACCAGATAAGGCAACAATAATATCCTCTGCTAGCCAAGACACACTTCTATCCCAACTGATAAATGCCTAGTAATCAATGGTTCCATCTTCAACTAAGCATGACTCATTCATGTTCCATGAGCTAAACCTGGGAACAGGTTCTCTCTCTCTCTCTCTCTCTCTCTCTCTCTCTCTCTTTCTTCTCACTTTTTTTTGGAACAATGTCACAAAACAAGAAGACAAAGGTTAGTATCAAAAAATGGTTTACATGTGTCAATGTGCTCTTGTGCATGGGACTCTCAATTGTGTCTATGCACGGCCATGTAATGTGGCCCTATATTAATGCATATTTTGGAAATGCATGACATGAATGGTGCAAAAGATAGGGTTGTGCAAGGAGCACATGGTTGTCGCTCGTCGATGCTTTCGATGTTATTTGCGGATGTCGATGCCCTCTGTCGTAGAGGTATCCATTGGATCTTGAGATGACAACTGATCCTTCCTCCTTATAGGGATCCATGTGAGAATGGTCTTCAATTGTTTAGTGATCTCCTTTGACTGCTTCATGTTTGGATGGTTTCTTGAGGGTTTGATCCTATGTGGTTGGCTCTTTGGTTGTGTGGGGGCCTTGGGTGCTTTTGGCTTCCAAACCCATATCCTTGATAATTATCTTCTTACCATTGTTGAAGAGGTGATTTGATCTTTTTTCGGTCTCTGTGCTTGGTTCTCACCCTTCTTCCTCCTTGGCTTCTTTGTTGAGACCTCTTGCATGGTGGAGAGCATAGGGCATTGTGCATGTAAGAGTTTCTTGGGTACCCACATGTGTGATTGCCCTTGTTGAGTTGTCGCTATTTTTTAGGCACCCAAACTTGTTGGATACCTTGTGGTTGAGCTTCCCCTAGCTTCTTCGCTCGTCTGCTGGCCTGTTGGGCTTGCCGGGATGGGAATTGTGGGGTCAAAGCTGGTGGTTGCTCTCCTTTTTGTATCCAAATTTGCTTCATGCCTGGAACTACTTTCTTCTAGAAATCTCGTTCTCTATTTGATATAGCAGTTGTCATGTACTGTTTCTCTTGCTTGTGTGGTTGAACTACTACAGATGGATGAGACTTCATATAAGAAGGGAGTCTCAATGGGTCTCCGACTCTTTTGTTGGAGGGAGTATGCTTCTGCATCATAGAGCTTTGAACACATACAACTTCTGCTTCCTTAAGATTAGTCGTAAGAGAATGTGTGACACCATGATCTATGAGCACACACTTTTCTAACTCTAATGTAATGCATTGTTCATGAACCCAAACTTGACGAAGTTGAGTTCTTAGATTTAAGTTGACTCCATGGTCATAGATCCAATCTTGTACCAAGACAAGAGGTTCCGTAAGGTCCTCATCTTGTCACACTAGCATTTTGACTCTCATTGGAACATCATGAAGATAGATGGGAAGCTCTACCTCCCAGTCCTATGAGATAGGCTTCTATGGGATTGATGTTCAACTGTAGGTCTTGGCAGTAGGAAAGTCTAACTGCACTAGTTGCTACACCTGAGTCAATCAATGCTTTCACAGTCCTAGCACTCTTTCCTTGTCCTATCTCTATGGTCACAAAGGGACGTTGATCAATGATTCGAGAAGTAATTATGCCCGATTTTTGGCACATGTCCATGTGATATTTTGGGGCTTTTGGGTTGACATCTAGGCTTACTTGCCTTAACTTATTTTTCCTTATGCGCTCTCTTGGCTCTACCTGTGCTTCTTCTCTCACCCTTAACTCTTCTTCTTTTCCCTTCTTAGCAGTGTTGAGTCTCATTAGCATATCCTCTGTAAGAGGTTCTTGATACAGCTTGACTCTACATCCACTAATATAATTTGGCAAGATATCTCCTTCTAGAGTGGCCAATTGAACCGCACCGCTAGTGGAAATTCTATTAATGATCATGGGTCCATATTCTCTTTTTTCCAACTTACGGGCATGTTGATTTAGTGTATAAACCAACACTAGATCTCCCTCTTTCAATACTTTATCCTTGATGTGTGCATCAAAATAAGCCTTTTGTCTTTTCTTTGCAGTGTAGATGCCTACTGCTACTCGTAGCCGCATCTCACCTAAGTGTTCTAGATCAAAGATCCTAGAGGACAACTCATGTCCAGTCCACTCATGCTCTTGTGCTAATTTTAAAGCCGGGATTAAGAAGTCTAATGGTAACACATCATTCTATCCAAAGACCATCTGAAATGGGGTGGCATTGAGTACCGTTTTGTAGGCAACTCGGTAAGCCCAAACAACATGATGAAGTTGTTTGTCCCAATCAGAGCATTTATTATTTACCAATTTTGTCAATACATTACATAGGATCTTATTTGTGCTCTCCGCTTGTCCGTTAGCTTGTGGGTGATAGGGGGGCGACTTCTTATGTATCACCAAGAATTCTTGGAGAAGATTTTCAATGACTTCATTCAAGAAGTGTGTTCCTCTATCATTGACTAACTCTATTGGTAATCCATATCTTGTGAACACGTTCTCAAATAAGAACTTAGCCGTAGTTTGAGCATCATTCTTTGTGGTGGCTTTCACTTCTACCCACTTGGTCAGGTATCTATGGCTACAATAATGTATTCAGCATGGGAGTTTCTAGCTGGGGGTTAATAGGACCTACAAAGTCTATACCCCATTTCAGAAATGCATGTCCTCCCATCATTGGTCTCCCATCATCTTTTCTTATCGGATATTGTGCACCTTGACATGTGTCACATTTCTTCACATAGGTATGTGCATCCATATGAAGAGTGGGCCACCAAAGTCCTGAGAAGAGAATGTTCTTGATTACTCAGTCAGGACCAAAATGTCCACGTGCAACACCACTGTGTGCAGTTTGTAAGACCTTTAAATAATCTGATTCATGAACACACAATCTTAAGTAACCATCTTTGCCTCTGGGATATAGGTTTTCTCCTACTAACGCATAGTCCTAAGCCTCTTGCTCCATGCTTCTTCTTCTTGCTAGACTTGCCTCTTTGGTTAATGTCCCTGATCTCATGAATTCTACCAATGGAGCACTCCAATCTAGAATTAACGACACTTGATAAAGGGTAGCATGCTCCACTAGAGGTTTTTCCTGGCAGCCTGGACAATTCTTAATCCACTCATGTATTTCTTTATCCATACTAGGCCAATACACTCCTAAACGTTTTAGATTCTGCAATGTTCGTTGTTTAGAAGAGTGATTTCTTAGCAATCCTTCATGGGCTTGTTGCAACCAACTACTTTGTTCATCGTCCTCGACACAACAAGCTAGTACACCTTCTGTATCTTGTTTGTACATGCTTCCTGCCAATATGTGATATTTTTGTGATTTTACAATTTCATCTTTGTTTGTTTTCACATTCTTATTTGCGGGTCCAAAGGTTAGGAGAGGTACCAAATTATTTGCTTAGGAACAACCTCCAAATTGAACAGATAAGTGTCGGGTATGTTATCAGACACTCCTTGAGGTGACTCCCCTGAAGTAATGCAAGAAAGGTGATCTGCTCGGAGGTGGGTTCTACCTTTTCTAACAACAACTTCAAAGTCATATTCCATTAGTAAGAGGAACCATCTTACTAAACGTCCTGTGTTGCAAGGTTTATTGACCAAATACAATAAGGGTTGATGATCAATAAAGAACTTGAATTTTTTGGCCAATAGGTAGTGTCTAAACTCCTTCACAACATATACCATGCCTAAGTCCTCTGGCTCAGTTGTGGTATAGTTTCGTTCCGCTGTGGTTAGTTGTCTGCTAGCATATGCTATGGGTAAATCTAAATTTCCTTCACCAGTGGGTTGTGCTAGCCCACATCCTATGGCATGATTGGATGCATCCACATGGACATGGAATGGTTTATTCCAATCAGGAGTGGTCAGTATAGGTGCTGTGCACAAACATTTCTTCAACTCATTGAAGGAATTTTCACATTCGTCATTCCACTCAAAATTTGTCAACAAACCATAAAGAGGTTTAGCTATGATCACATACATGTGGATAAATCTACAATAATATCCACAATGGCCCATAAAGGCTTGTACCTCTTTAACATTCCTTGGCCTTGACAACTCCGCTATGGATCTTACTTTGTCTTCATCTGTTGAGATTCCATTCTTAGAAACAATATGACCTAAAATTTTACCTTGTCGTACCATGAATACACACTTTTCTAGGTTCAGACACACTCGATATTCTCTACACTTGTTGAAGATCTGTCTGAGCTCAGGGATGTGGCATCGTCTTTGTTGGGAATGAGCACATAAATCATCCACATATACTTCTAAGCTCTTCTGCAAGAACTCTTTGAAGACATGACACATGAGCCTTTGGAACGTTGTAGGTGCATTGGTTAGCCCAAATGGCATCACACGAAATCCGAAAATTCCCCACTCTCTGGAAAAAGTTGTTTTGTGTTGATCTTCTGGGGCAATGGCTACTTGATTGTAACCTGAAAATCCATCAAGGAAGCTATACACTTCCTTGCCTACAACACACTCTAATAGGTGTTCCATGATTGGAAGCAGATAGTTATCTCTGATCGTAGCGACATTAACTTTTTTAAGGTTAATACACACTCGCAACTAAAATGGGGGACACCCACTTAGTATGCTCAATCTTGTAGATAAATCCGGCTTCAATCAACCTATCAATTTCCTCTTTTATTTTAGTTGCATAAGTGTCATTATATGTGTAGGGTTTTTGTTTGGTAGGCTTGGCGTGAGCAATCATGGGGATCGTATGAGAGCATATTCTTGGATCTACCCTCTTCAAGTCTCTATAGTGCCACACAAACACATCCCTATATTCCCTTAATAGAGCTACGAGCTCCATTTCTTCTTCTGCACTTAGATCATCTCCTATATATGTGCATCTCTCTTCGTTCTCTTCAATGGTCACTACAATCTTCTTGGTCTTTTCTTTATTATCATATGATTCTCCTATGATGGCCTCTCTCATAGGCATTCCTACCAAAAGTTTTCGTTCTTCAAATTCATATTTCTTGAAATTCTCTGGTACTTCAAACAATGATTCCTCCTCTTCTTGTTTCACTGCTTTTCTTTTCTTTTTCTTTTGATTGCTCTCACTTCCATCCTTTGAATTTATAGCTTTGATACTTGTGAGAGGTTCCTCTTCCTTTTGTGTAAATACCCCTATGTCTTCTAGATAGTGCTCCTCTGAGTTAAAGCAACTATCCATCACAATGGACTCTAGATCATCGTCATCCTCTTCTTCTTCTATGAAGTCACTAGGGTCGCATTCTTCTAGCAAGGGCTGACACATGAACACCGAGATATCATAACCCTCCTCATCACAATGAGGTGTCCATTGTTCTTCATTGACAGCAATGTCCATGGTAGCTAAGATCTCTGGCCAGCCATGAGGCTCAAATTCCTCATCTGGAAAGATCATCGATGTGTAGGCTGGGTCTCTAACTGGTCTATCTCTTGGCAAAGTTCCTTCTTCTCTCACCTTTAAGCGTTTTTCCTCTTCCTCTACGACCTTGCACATCCACAAATGAGTATCTTCATGTGGCCATGATGGATCAGGCAAACTTCCCGAATGCATAGAGATAGAATCTTCTTTTGCCTTGTGGATAGGATTCCACTGTAGGGGTGGTACATCTGTTTGGCCTCTTAGTCCAAGGGAAAATGCCTACGCACAATGGCATTTTGGCTAAACTTTCTGATGCTAGGTGGGTTTTGATCACCCTAAATCGACAATTACACTCTGATGTACTGCGGGAAGGTATGGGTAAATACATGCACAAATGGGTATCCAACTTTAGTGATTCCTTCTAACAACCTCCCTCTATGCATTTCACGTCCGGTTCACCATGTGGTCGGGTTCTTGCGCGCTTAGGGGTGCATACAGAGTGCCAAGAAAGTATTTGTTTCATGGAGGAAAAAAACTTTGGTCCACATAAAAGTGCAGATTCCAATGAAGATCGAAACTTTGTATTAGTTTAAGTAAAACACTTAGGAGACTCAAAGAACTTGAAGACAATAGATCAAATAATCTAGCTTCAAAAAGTATTAAGAAAAGAACCCAATTCAAATTTGTTTGGTCGATGAGCTAGCAAACTCAAATGGCCAAAAACATGTTTAGTAACTCCATTCTTTATCTTCAAGAACAGGTCTAGGGAAGAAATAGTCAAGTTTATTCATTCAAATCTATGATAGGGAAGCATTCATCAACATTCGCTAATGTAGTTATGATTTGAAATGCTAAATGACTTCAACAAAAATTCATAAGATTTTTTTTTCACAATATTTTCGAGAAGATTCTTTAGATCCTATCGACAAGGAGCATATTCATGATCATCATCCTTTGACTGTTAGCATGTTATTCTCTCGAGATTATCCGCTAGAAGTGTCAAACACAATCACCATGTAGAAATTTCAACACATCATATCATTCAGCGCGTTCGACAAGGGTTGCATCTTTCTACCCACCACATACTTTAACATATAAAATGGAAGATTAACTAGTCACAATGAAGGTGCTGCTACCCCTTTGTGCATGCGCATCTGCAATCTCCAACACGGTTTGGTTTCTGCACTTATGACTTTCATATTGAACTTTTAAGACAACAAAGTGCAGAATGTAATATAAATAGATGTATTTAAATATGCGCAATTTACTCTTCCTTGAAAATACAGTCGACATTTACTTTGCAGACGGATTGAGACTATATGATCAATTTAGTTCATGATACATCTCAATACTCATCGTTCTAATGAGGTTGTCAACTTAGCAATAGAGTCTGTTTCCTTGGTTTCCTTAACAGACGTTAGCCTACTCCAGCAATAAGGGAAATATCTTATCAGAATTAGTGTGAAGTATATTGTGATAAGTAAAGCTACTTAGTCATCAGAAATTCTATCAGCATCGATATGAAGCGAAATTGGAAATATCAAAGCACAGTTATCATGGCGTTGATAAAGCGTTACATGTCAGGTTGCAGCAGATAAAACAAAAACACTATATGTGTATAGTTTGACAAGATCTAATGATATGAGTGGTCCAACACCTTTAGATGAAAAAGGTGGTAAAAACATCTAAGTACTGTAATCCAAGTGAATTTATAATCTATCAGTCGTACGAGTTATCATGGCTCTGATGAAGCGTTGATCGAGCGATCGATTGATTCTGCCAAGGTTACTCGATAGACAGTTTGAAGTTTCTTCTTCAACACCAAACTTTCTACTCCATCACCATGCCAATTTTCCATGACTGTATGCGTACTGCATCCTTGCCACAGATCCTATGTGATGCCTCCCCACGTTTCTCCGATAATTGATGTTGTTTTCCTCCTTTTCTGTGCTGCGATCGTTCCAGCAATTTCTCTCCTCTATGTGTTTCTCCCTGAGAGTATGTCCAGTCAAATAAAAAACAGAGAGATAAATTCTCTAAATCTCGACAGAGCAAGCCCCTGAAACTGCATCCCCTTCTTTCACAGTGCTCGTGGTTCTAAGTGTCGCTAGTAGCGTTCACGAGAGCCATTTTCATTTCCGATTTGCAGATGCTCCTTCCATAGCGCCTAACCTCCTTCCTTCTCAGATCAGTGCTCCCTCCTCACATTTTTCTCCTTGATGTGCAGCGCTGCTCTTTTTTTCCCCAATGTCTGAGGGCAAGCTCCGAAGCCACCATCCTTCCTCAGTCACCTGTCTGCGAGACAATAACAAAACACTCCAGGAAGAAGCCTGCTCCCGATGTGCGCGCCCCCTTCGTGTTGCACTCCTCACCTCGATACCCCCTTCTCTGCAGAGACCCCTCCCGACTGTTTCGTTCTCCTCCGAGACTCCCAATTGCAAGCTCTACTTCTCCCTCCCGATAATGGTGGCAGCCTCCCCTCCTCTCGATGCCTGTACAAAAACGAAGAGAAAAGATAGCCCTCGTTCATGTGCATTTTTTTTGGAGGGGTGTAATGCCCTTCCCCCATATATTCTGACATCGTAGCAAGAGGATGACCACCACATGCCAAAGATGATTGCTGCCAAAGAATGATGAGATATAGCAATAAAATCCAATAGAAACCAATGCCAAAACATAGCCAATTGTAAGGAATGCGAACATATAACAGATTATGAGTACAATAACAATTGCTCCTTGGTCAACATATATCATGCCCATAAAACCAGAGAGAGACCCCCACACTACAATAAGCTTTCAAGCTGCAAACCAAGGTGACGATGTTGGCAAGACCCCTTCAAGCTACATTTTAGCACAACATTCTAGTGCTTTTCATTCACATAACACACATTTTCCATCTTCATACCTATAGTCAAACATCTATTCCATACAATGAAGACATGTTAGCGCCAAAAAAATCAATCACAAACAGAGTTAACATACTCCCCCCTTCTTATTTGCGAAGTCATCCTCGACGAGCCACTCTCGCTGCAATATAATCAAAACAGCCATGAAAATGTCAGTGCACAACTAGTTTGCATACCTTTCCATCGAGCCAATACTCCAACTCAACCTGCACTCATTGAAGCTATTAGTGCTCAAAAAATCATTCATGAATACATACAAATCAGTCACTTCCAAAATGATCCAAGAACATGCACATATATGCAATTCCATTTCAACCATGCATCAATTTGCTCATACATTCCATTATGAAAAATGGTCTCAACCAAAATAACACATGCATACCTTTCCATGTTTTATACATGCAACTACCATTGCGGAAAACAGAAAAGAAAATACCAAAATGAACAACGACAACTGAAATGAATCCAACAGGACATGCAAAAATACCCAAAATGCATACCCCATTATTGCACCTACTATTCGCTATGTACACATAGTCCATGACCAGAAGTTCCCGAAGAATCTCCATCGTCGTCCTACAGAAGCTATCGAGACTCGAGTACAAGTCGAAACCGGTATAAAACACCTAGAGTGTCCCACATACTAGAAAACCCTCAGATAGAGCACACAAGTTATAAAGCAAAACCGTTGCATCACCTCGCTAAAGCCTCATCCATAAGTACATATAGAATATCCGTACCTTCAAGAATGTTGATTCAAAGTGAGCTGATCTGTCGCAAGCCACATATACCAATCACACAAGCAAATAACGTTCCCTTCCAAGCGATCGTCGCCCTCTCCTCTCTCTCTCTCTCCCCCTCAGGAGTGGGGAATAACTTCATATGAAAATTTGATTTTAATCACACGTTGGCCTACATTGTCACTGGATGCGATTCGTGGACCTGACCACCCGATCAGGTTGACTCCACCCATCTACCAATGCAATGTAGCACACAACACACAAACACACAATGATAACACATAACATATATCAGCTAGCCCATAACGAAGCTGGATGCGGCTCATGGTCGTGACTACCCAGCCACGATGGCTCCACCTACCTACCAACCCGTTATGACGCGTAGCTAAGACACAACATATACCTCCCAAGCCTATGGCAAAACTAGCTGCGGCTCGTGGTCCTAACCACCCGGCTAGGATAAATCCACCCACCTAATAGCCCACCATAGCGCATTGGTACGATCAAAGCAACACAAATTTTTTCTTTTCTTGTCTTTTTCTTCTCTTTTTTCATAGTTAATTAATTTACCCCAAGTCCTGAGAATTAGGGAGAGGAAGAAGGGATTTTCCCACTTTTCCCACACATGCATGCAAACATATACACACTAGCCTTTGACAGATCAACCACCTCTTCACTCCATTCTTTCAATTACAGATACTACATATGTATTCATCGAGTTGACTTTTCACTAGGTAACTACAGCCGGCTATGCCTTAGTCCCTCGTATACCTATCCCTAGGTGTCCTAGAATGTGAGTCTCCGGGATGTCTCATGTAGCCTCACATCGTACTCGCATCTCGACAACTTCCCTAGGGCGAGTCAGGCTCAACTTCAGGAGCTCCGTCATCACTTCCTATCGTTAGCACATCTGCCCAAGCCCACGTGATATCGTTTTCCTCGTTAGGCATTTCCCTCGAAGGATCAAAATAGTAATATCGATCTCCCGCCCATCCTACATGTCGAGTCAGGTATTCCTCAAAACACTCAATGTAAAAGGCAACACCCAAACCCTGGTTTATAAAGCATACCAGCCAATGCGCTTCCTCAACATCGTATTCCGTCTCAAAGTCATCGACATCTATGTCCATGCGGGCGAATGTTTGGTCCGAGAAATATATCCTTAGCTCGTACAAGTAGAGTTGCGTTATTTGATCTGCCATTTCGTTACTTAGCTCCTAACAGTCTATATGCGCATATATATATATATATATATATATATATATATATATATATATATATATATATATATATATATATATATAACTATACATGTATGTGCAAGGAGTCTACTACGTCCTTCTGCTTGGATCTCGTCTAGCTTCTCCCGTCCTATTGTCACGTGAAATATGGTTTAACTCGAAGCGCGTTAACCTTCACGGGAGCATATTCTTCTCCTAAATCTTGAATTTGCATGGAACCATTGGAATTGAGTTCCACCACCTTAAACGGTCCTGCCCATCTTGTCTGTAGCTTCCCCGGGAATTTATAATATTTACTATCATAAACTAGCACCAAATCCCCTTCTTGAATCACATAGGTCTTGAGATTCTTATCATGCCTCTCCTTACGTCTCTTCTGAATAGCTTCCAAACTTTGCTGTGCGATGAGTCTCTTTTCTTCGAGCTTGACCAGTTGTATGTACCTCTCCTCTAATGACTCTTCCTCTCCCATCCTGGCCTCAATGGCCACTCTTAATGTTGGAACTTCTTTTTCGATGGGAAAGATGGCTTCCTCGCCGTATACTAGGGAGAACGGAGTGCTCTTTGTCATCACTCGGTAGGATGTTCTATACGCCCACAAAGCTTCCAAAAGTCTCTCATCCCAGTCTCGCCTATGCACAGCTACTGTCTTTGTCAGAATCTGTTCCAGCACCTTGTTGGTGACCTCCACTTGTCCATTTGCCCTCGGGTAATATGGAGTGCTTTTTCTATGTTTGATCTTATATAATTCCATTAATTCTTTGATCAATTCGTTGACAAAATGTGTTCCTCTATCACTTACTATTTCCAACGGGCATCCAAATCGGGTGATGATTTGTTCGTACAAAAATTTAGCAACATCAACGGCTCGGTCAGTCTTCAGAGCTTTGGCTTCTACCCACTTGGTAACATAGTCAGTACAGACCAAGATATACCTATTGGATCTTCGTCGTGAGGGAGGATCAATAGGCCCCATAAAATCAATTCCCCACTTCTCAAACGGCTTAAGAGCGAGAACCGGCGTGAGAGGAGCAGCATGTGCTAATGTGGGTTTGCCCATTCGTTGGCATCTGTCACATTTCTTACAGTATGTGTGCGAGTCTTTGAACAGCGTTGGCCACCAATACCCTGCCAATAAAATCTTTCTTGCCGTCAATTCACCAGCAAAATGTCCACCGCAGGGTTCATCATGCAAAACCCTCAACACTAGGTTTGCTTCTTCTTCCTCGAGACACCTCCGATAAATGCTCTCATGAACAAAATATCGATAGAGTTGCCCCCCAATGATGCTATGGTGCTTCGCCAATGCTAACAGTTTTTGCTTCTCTCTCTTGCTTGCTCCTCGCGGATATTTAGTGGTGCATAAGAAGTTCACCAAGTCCGCATACCAAGGTACTTTAGCATCAACCTGGAATAGATGCCCATCAGGAGCATCATCGGGCACACCAGAGATTGGCTCCTCATTAACAATTCGAGATAAATGGTCAGCCAATATATGTGCTTTGCCTGGTCTGGTTACCACTGTGAACTGAAATTCTTGGAGGAGTAGCATCCACCTCATCAATTGTCTTGATAACTCTGGTTTATTAATGATATACTTAAGGGCTTCATGATCCACATAAAACGTGAAATGTTTTCCCATCAAGTAATGCCGATACTTGTTTACCGCAAAGATCATTGATAGGCATTCCTTCTCCGTAGTCGTGTAGTTCCTCTCAGTGCTATTCAAATTGCGACTTGCGTAATAAATAGGGTGGTCCAACTTCTTTTCATCGGCTTGGCATAGCACTGCTCCAACCGCAGTATGAGAAGCGTCGGTATGCACATGGAATTCTTTCGTCCAATCGGGTGCTACCAAAATTGGTGCATTTATCAATCTCTCCTTGATCGAGTCGAATGCAACTTGACACTCTTCAGTCCATTGGTATTGTTGGTCTTTCCTCAAAAGATTCGTCAGTGGTGCCGCTAAGGATGCAAAATTTAATATAAATCGTCGATAATAATTAGCATGCCCCAAGAATCCTCTGAGTTGCCGCAAGTTTTGAGGCGGTGGAAGTTGTCCAATCTTTTCCACCTTATCCTCGTCAACCGCAATCCCTTTTTCGGAAATAACATGTCCCAAAAGCAATCCTCTTCGTACTCCAAATGTACACTTTTCAGGATTTAATGCGATGCCTTTTTCAATGCTTCTTCTTAAAATAGCTTCGATCCTCTCCATCATGTTTTCATCGTCGCCTCTGATCGCAAAGTCATCGAGAAATATCTCCATCCAATCCTGCAAGTAGTCTTGATATGCAGCTATCATTGCCCTCTGGAATGTAGCTGGTGCATTGCATAATCCAAATGGCATCACACGATATGCATACGTTCCCCATTCCGTGGTGAAAATAGTTTTTGATTGATCCTCTTCATGGATTTGGATCTGGTTGTATCCACTGAAACCATCCAAAAATGAGTACAATTTATGGCCAGCCACTCTGTCCAAGATTTGATCAGTAAAGGGCAAGGGGAAATGATCCTTCTTCGTGCGCTCGTTCAGCTTTCGATAATCTATGCAAATACGGATTTTCTTATTTTCCTTCGGAACAACTACAATTGGTGATACCCACTCGCTGGATGCGATGGGATATATGAATCCTGCTTCCAATAATTTAGTCAATTCCAACTTGATCAATTCCGAGTAGACTGGATTTGTCCGCCTAAGTCGTTGACATATTGGTCGTGTGCCTTCTTCCAAGTCTATATAATGTTGGCAGATTTGGGGATCAATTCCTCTCAAATCACTGTATGACCATGCAAAGGCCTTGCCGAAATTTTTGAGTGTCATTTTAATACAATCTCGTACTCCATCTGGTAGCTCTGACCCCACGCTCAAGAACTTTTCTGGAAAAACTTCCCATTTTTCCAACTGAGCTTCTCGCGAGTATTCCTTATTCCTTGATGACGTTGTGATTGGAATGTGTTCCCTGATCACGCGTGCATGGTTGGCCAGTAAATCAGTGTTTTGTTCTTTTTCAACCGCACCCAATTTCTTTAGTTCAGCTTTTGCAATGGCTTCCCGCACTTTAGTTTTACTTTCCGCTTCTCTGTCTGATTGTCGACTTCTCCTTAGAAGCTCTTCTTCTAGCATTCTAACCCTTTCTCTCAACTGTTGCACTTCCATTGTCGGAGCTAACTCCAGTTTCAGCTCTTCTTTTGAAGTTCCCTTCTCCAGGGATTGAGTAGCTTTATTTTCCTTTGCGTCTATACTCAACATGTAGCACTCAAATTCACTTGTATATGTCAACCATCCTAGCAACTCCTGATCGGAATCGTCGTTATAGAGCAATGGATTTTGATACTCTCCCATCTTCGTGTCTTGATTTTTAAAGAGCTGCAAGTTGAACCCGTCTTGAAGCAGATTCTTGTAGGTGTCCGTGTTCAAAGAAAACCTAGCTCGTGCAATCTCGTGCCTTGCTTTCTCCTTATCTTTCTTTTCCATCTCATCGACTATTATTGTTTTCTTCTTGTTGCTCGAGGGTGGGGATACTTGCAACTGAATCCGATCAGACTTTGGCCCTATTGAAATAAAACCTGTGCGCCAGTCATGCACACATTCGGCTTGCACCAGCCATGGCCGCCCAAGTAGGATCAAGAAGGTAGCCTCTGAGGTCCTTGGTCTTACTATCAGATAATCAACTTTAAACTCTAGACCGCCCACAACTGTGCTTACATTCTTCAAAAGACCCGCAGGCTTCACTTGTGTTTGATCTGCCGTTCTCAAGGACATCGGCGTTTCTTCCATGTGGTTGAGGCCCAAAGCTTTCATCATGAACTCAGTCATCAGGTTGACTTCGGCTCCACTATCTAACTGAGCACCAGGGACTGCATATCCTTTAATCTCGACCGTCACAGCTGGAGCATTCGAATCGATTTGCGTCGTAATACTTTGAATGATTCCTTGGACATCCTTATCTTGCCTCTTTTTATCTCGAGCTTTCCTCGGCTTCTTAATATATTCGTTGTAGAATTGTTTCCTATAAGCAGGTGAACATTTTAGCAATGTGCCAATGTCTAGTGTGACTTCTCTGTCCGCGAGCAACTTTACAATATCCACTTCTTCCAAACTTTGTCTTTCCTTTCTACTCTTAGGAGCCTTCAATCTTTCAAGGAATGGTGCTATGCCCGGCACAAACTCCTTGGTCACTGGTGGAAGAATCTCAATCTCTTCCCCATCCTCAAACTCTTGCTGCTCAGCAAATCCTCCAACTTGGTTTTCTACCTCTTCACGCTCAACAATCTTCTCTTGACTCCCTTCTTCACCTTTGTTTCCTAGATTTTTCTTCGAATACTCTTGAGTCCTTGTGACTACTGCCACAGTTGGATCTTTATGTGGTTTCTTGGCTTTGTAAGCATCCACAAAGTGCATTGACGAGCTAGAGCCTTCTTGAGGGTTCGGTGTCTTGAACACTACTCCGGTTGTAGGAATATGCTCTTGAGCTCTCGTTGTGGAATGCATCTGAGTATCAACATAATTCGAGGTCCCTACTGGTCCTTTTTCCTTGCCGGCGGCAGCTCTTCGTTTTGGGCAATCCTCATCAAGGTGGCCCTCTCCACTACAGTACCTACATAGTGGAGTATAATCAATTGGCTTCTTTTCGTTTGGACATCTAGATTGAGTATGGCCAAAGCCATGGCATCTCCAGCACTGGATTGGACCATCTCTCCTTTGATCACATGAGACTCCTCTTGGATAGTCTCCTCCTTGACCCTGAGCACCATATCCATAAGTAGGTCTGTTTTCCCAACGAGATGTAGGTGGGACACTTTGAGCGGGCAATCCCGTGTAAGGTCTTTCTCTTGTATCTCCCGATTTCATGGTCCTCTCTTCATAGGCTCTCTTGTTGTAACATCGGTCCTCTGTGTGATTTGTTCTTCCGCAAAAAGTGCAACGCATCCTAGGTGGTGATCTATCTGTGAATACTCTCGAGACGGTAGGGCATTCTGAAGCTAAATGGCCGTAACCATGACACTTTCCGCACCATGTGTTCGATCTAAACACTTGATTGGGGTTTGTAGTCACCTCTGGTTTTACTGTGTATGTCTCCTGAGTCATTGTGGCAGCTTTTATAGCTTGCGTGACCAATTCCAATATTCGTTCTTCAGTTATCGCAGGCTTTACCTCGCCTGGCGTGCTAGTGGCGGCTACAAAAGCTGGGGTCATCAATGCGGGACTTCCTTGGTCCGGATCTTTCATCGGTATGCTCCCTGGGCCTCCCATAGGCTCGTATAAGAGTTCCATCTTCCTTTGTTGGCATAATTGGACTTCCTCCCAAAGCCTTGCTTGTTCCTTAGCATCCATTAAAGTTGCAGGTCTTGTCAGACTGATATGCTGCTGTGCCGTAGGATCTCTCAATCCCGAAATGAATCTTCGTTTCAATGTCTCATCGTTCGGGGCATTCGTGCCCATCTTTCTTACCAACGTTTCCATTCTTTGAATGTAGTTATCGATGCTCTCATTGACTCCCTGTCGCAAATAATCCATTTGTAGAGCCAATCTGTCTTGGAAGCCTTGTCGTCGAAACTTTGCCAAGAAGGCTTCCTTGAGCATCTGATAAGTTCCACGCTCTTGTGGTGTCAGATTCCCATACCAATTGGCTGCCTCATCACGGAGAATAGCCGGAAAAATCCTCAACCTTTGATCCTGGTCAACTACGTCATTGGCCTCACAAGTAACCTCAAACAACTGGATAAAACTATCCGGATCTTCGTCCCAAGTACCTGAAAACTTGGTGAAGTCCCCCAAGTGAACCGAAATCCGCTGAGCCATTTCGAACAGAGGTGTGATGTCAATATCACTTCGATCCCAGAAATTTAGTGCACGTGGCCTCAGGATCCCTCCTTCAAACTTCCACACTTGATTCGCAACTCTCCTACGGGAGTACACGTTTTTGGCTGATTTCTTCGAACCAATCGAGGTCCACTCACCTGGCGGTTCCCACCTTCTCCTTTCTCTTTCAAGGGCTCTTCTCTGAGCGCGTTCCTCTCTTTGAGTTTGTGTTGCTCCTGACGATGAGCTCCCCTCGCTCATGTACTAGATCTTTGGGGTCCGCAAGCTCGGCCAACCTGTGGTGCTAGGCGAACCTATGGCACTCTCTTATAGAGACGTACCAAGCTATTCCCGACAGACGCACCAAAATGTTTGGCCTCTTAGTCCAAGGGAAAATGCCTACGCACAATGGCATTTTGGCTAAACTTTCTGATGCTAGGTGGGTTTTGATCACCCTAAATCCACAATTACACTCTGAGGTACTGCGGGAAGGTACGGGTAAATACATGCACAAATGGGTATCCAACTTTAGTGATTCCTTCTAACAACCTCCCTCTATGCATTTCACGTCCGGTTCACCATGTGGTCGGGTTCTTGCGCGCTTAGGGGTGCATACAGAGTGCCAAGAAAGTATTTGTTTCATGGAGAAAAAAAAATTTTGGTCCACATAAAAGTGCATATTCCAATGAAGATCGAAACTGTGTATTAGTTTAAGTAAAACACTTAGGAGACTCAAAGAACTTGAAGACAATAGATCAAATAATCTAGCTTCAAAAAGTATTAAGAAAAGAACCCAATTCAAATTTGTTTGGTCGATGAGCTAGCAAACTCAAATGGCCAAAAACATGTTTAGTAACTCCATTCTTTATCTTCAAGAACAGGTCTAGGGAAGAAAAAGTCAAGTTTATTCATTCAAATCTATGATAGGGAAGCATTCATCAACATTCGCTAATGTAGTTATGATTTGAAATGCTAAATGACTTCAACAGAAATTCATAAGATTTTTTTTTCACAATATTTTCGAGAAGATTCTTTAGATCCTATCGACAAGGAGCATATTCATGATCATCATCCTTTGACTGTTAGCATGTTATTCTCTCGAGATTATCCGCTAGAAGTGTCAAACACAATCACCATGTAGAAATTTCAACACATCATATCATTCAGCGCGTTCGACAAGGGTTGCATCTTTCTACCCACCACATACTTTAACATATAAAATGGAAGATTAACTAGTCACAATGAAGGTGCTGCTACCCCTTTGTGCATGCGCATCTGCAATCTCCAACACGGTTTGGTTTCTGCACTTATGACTTTCATATTGAACTTTTAAGACGACAAAGTGCAGAATGTAATATAAATAGATGTATTTATATATGCGCAATTTACTCTTCCTTGAAAATACAGTCGACGTTTACTTTGCAGACGGATTGAGACTATATGATCAATTTAGTTCATGATACATCTCAATACTCATCGTTCTAATGAGGTTGTCAACTTAGCAACAGAGTCTGTTTCCTTGGTTTCCTTAACAGACGTTAGCCTACTCCAGCAATAAGGGAAATATCTTATCAGAATTAGTGTGAAGTATATTGTGATAAGTAAAGCTACTTAATCATCAGAAATTCTATCAGCATCGATATGCAGCGAAATCGGAAATATCAAAGCACAGTTATCATGGCGTTGATAAAGCGTTACATGTCAGGTTGCAGCAGATAAAACAAAAACACTATATGTGTATAGTTTGACAAGATCTAATGATATGAGTGGTCCAACACCTTTAGATGAAAAAGGTGGTAAAAACATCTAAGTACTGTAATCCAAGTGAATTTATAATCTATCAGTCGTACCAGTTATCATGGCTCTGATGAAGCGTTGATCGAGCGATCGATTGATTCTGCCAAGGTTACTCGATAGACAGTTTGAAGTTTCTTCTTCAACACCAAACTTTCTACTCCATTACCATGCCAATTTTCCATGACTGTATGCGTACTGCATCCTTGCCGCAGATCCTATGTGATGCCTCCCCACGTTTCTCCGATCATTGATGTTGTTCTCCTCCTTTTCTGTGCTGCGATCGTTCCAGCAATTTCTCTCCTCTATGTGTATCTCCCTGAGAGTATGTCCAGTCAAATAAAAAACAGAGAGATAAATTCTCTAAATCTCGACAGAGCGAGCCCCTGAAACTGCATCCCCTTCTTTCACAGTGCTCGTGGTTCTAAGTGTCGCTAGTAGCGTTCACGAGAGCCATTTTCTTTTCCGATTTGCAGATGCTCCTTCCATAGCGCCTAACCTCCTTCCTTCTCAGATCAGTGCTCCCTCCTCACATTTTTCTCCTTGATGTGCAGCGCTGCTCTTTTTTTCCCCAATGTCTGAAGGCAAGCTCCGAAGCCACCATCCTTCCTCAGTCACCTGTCTGCGAGACAATAACAAAACACTCCAGGAAGAAGCCTGCTCCCGATGTGCGCGCCCCCTTTGTGTTGCGCTCCTCACCTCGATACCCCCTTCTCTACAGAGACCCCTCCCGACTGTTTCCTTCTCCTCCGAGACTCCCAATTGCCAGCTCTACTTCTCCCTCCCGATAATGGCGGCAGCCTCCCCTCCTCTCGATGCCTATACAAAAACGAAGAGAAAAGATAGCCCTCGTTCATGTGCATTTTTTTTGGAGGGGTGTAATGCCCTTCCCCCATATATTCTGACATCGTAGCAAGAGGATGACCACCACATGCCAAAGATGATTGCTGCCAAAGAATGATGAGATATAGCAACAAAATCCAATAGAAACCAATGCCAAAACATAGCCAATTGTAAGGAATGCGAACATATAACAGATTATGAGTACAATAACAATTGCTCCTTGGTCAACATATATCATGCCCATAAAACCAGAGAGAGACCCCCACACTACAATAAGCTTTCAAGCTGCAAACCAAGGTGACGATGTTGGCAAGACCCCTTCAAGCTACATTTTAGCACAACATTCTAGTGCTTTTCATTCACATAACACACATTTTCCATCTTCATACCTATAGTCAAACATCTATTCCATACAATGAAGACATGTTAGCGCCAAAAAAATCAATCACAAACAGAGTTAACAACATCTATGAAGGTGTAATCCTTCAAATTGACCTTGGTGGTGACCCCTAAGTGTTGTAAGTACAAGGAGTTGGTGCCCCAATCTTGTACAATTTGCAGTTGTAATAGGAAGGGTCTTCCTAGGATCATCTCATAGACATTATTTTTCTCAAAGTCACATATAGCAAAGGTGTGCTCAAACTCTACACCACAAGCGGTTAGAGTTATCCCTTCTAGCAATCCTAGAGGTCTTTCAAAATGACCATCGACCATTTGAAGCTTCATTCTAGTTGTTCTTAATGTGGGTTTGCCCCATTGATTCCACAAGGAGGTGGTTGCAATAGCAACAACAACACCTGAATCTATGATTGCTTTGGTTGTGTAACCTTGGTATGTGATTGGAAGATAAGTATTACCTTCTTCACCCTCACACATGTCCCCTATTTTTTCTAGAGGTATCTCTGGTACTTTCGGCTTAGAGCCTGCTTTTGGCATTGTGGAATCAAGTTCTGGGACCTCATCCTTCACATGGTTCCATAGCTCGGGTTTTGCTTTGAGCAGCTCTTCTACAAAGAGATGACATTGAACCTTAGTGTTCTTCACGACATCAGTGTTCCTTGTGACCTTTGAGTCTTCATGTCTTACCAGTATTGTGGGAGCTCTGATATGAAGAGATTCAGATTCCCATGGGCCTGTGAATTGTGGTAACTCTTGTAAAGAACTAGATTCAAAATCTAATCTTTCATCTTCTTGTTGCTCTATTTGGTCTCCATAGATAGATGGAATGTCTTGGGGAAATTGATCATGAAGATCATCAATCTCTGGAATAGGAGGGGGGTTACTCTTCTCCTTGGCCCATTTTTCTTCTCGTATTTCCCGCAAGAACTCTTGAGAGTACTCTTGAATTGAAAGAGGTGTCCCAACATCCATGGAATTAGGAACATAAGCTTCCATTGGTGGAGAGCTTTCTCTCTCAACAACTGGTTTATGTTGTGGAGGTAAAGAAACATGTGGTTTGTTTACCAACTGCTCTAATCTTTCTAGTAATCCTTGGAAATGCAAATCCGATTTGACAGAGTTTGTCTGATTGAACGTTTGACTAGTCTTGAGCATAGCTTGAGCTAGTTCTACCATTTTCATGCACATTTTTGTCCATTCAATCTCTAAGTTGGCTCTAGGGTAACTCTTGTCTAGGTTTGCATCTATTGGCCCTTCTTGAAGTCGAGTCTGGTAGGCCTTGAACATCATGTCCAAGCCTTCTAGGGTTGGATCCGCAAGAACAGACCTTGGTTGCGATCTATTTACAATTGGTGGTGGGGTGGGATGAGATGGTGTGGATGGAGTTTCGGCATGCGAGGGACTTTGAGATGCAATATCTTTTGTTTTGCTTTTTGCATCTCTCAGGATTTCTTCGAGTTCTGATAGCTTTCTATTCCACTTGCAATTGGCCTTCTCTCTAGTGTCCTTCCATGTTCTTGTTTTCCTCTTACTAGACTCTCCTGATTCACTTGACTCCGATTGCTCTACCTGTTTATCTTGTTTTGATGCTTGTGCCCTAGTAACTGCTTGTACAGGAGCCACCTTACTACTACTTGCACCTGAATCCGCCACTAAGCCTACCACATTTATGGGTGTGACCTTGGGCACACAAGAAGGGTTTCTTGGACAATCTCTAGGGAGATGGTCTTTACCACATTCAAGACTAAAGGCTTGTATTGTGATGTTCTGTCCTTGTCCCAGAGTTGGTGAGTGGGGACATTCACAAATGAAATGGTCGCCCTGACACCTAAAACATGATCCTCTAGGGGCTTGTGGTCTCATTTGTCTCTGGGGCCGAGGGTTAGGATTTGTGTACATGACATTGGAGTATTCTGGCTCCCAATTTTGTTCCATAGGTGGTGCCTCATATTGATATGAATAAGTCTCACTATGCTCATGTGACTCTGTGTAATAAGCATGTGGACTACCTTCATGGGAGTAGTCTGAACTATGAGCATGAGAGTCATTCTCTGAGATCAGTGGGGTCACTGGCACCAATGCTCTATTAAGGTTCTCTTCTACCACTGCATAATTACATTGGCACACGCTGGTGGTTGGATTCCTAGGACTAGTTGTGGCCTATATGGTGCTTGATATTGTTGTTGTGGTCTATAATATGGCTATTGGTATTGGTTCTAATACCTACCTTGTTGGTAATGTTGCTGATAATTCTGTCTAACAGCCTGTCTATTGTATGGACAATCTTGAGCCGTATGGTTTGTGTATTTTCTCTCAATAGTGCAATATGGGGTATTCCTTTCTCTCACATTCTGGTTTTGCATTGGGCAAACGTTAGCCATGTGGTCCCCTCCACAAGTATAACATCGATTCAATGAGGTGACTCTTGACATTTGTCTATTTTGAACTCCTAGCTTCTTGGCAACTTGCTTTGCTATCTCATCGAGCTCAGTGGAGGCTCTGGAGGTATGACTAGTAGAACCGTCAGAGTCCTTATAGAGTTTGGATAGTCCTAACTCCTCACCCAAGTTGTCTTCTATGTCAATGCACATCCGCACACACTCTTCTCTGGATCTAGGCTCTTTCAAGTACACATATGATCTTAACTTGGTGCTCAGTAAGCCATCTAAGAACAAGGCCACTTGTTTGGCTGGTGTGGGTAACTCTAGAGCAGGGCTTCTTTCTAGGTACTGTCTGAACCTTCTTCCTGCTAGTCGCACTGTTTCTTGGGGTGTCTGCTTGAAGCTGTGGATCAAAGATGATGTGTTATGTCTGATTCCACTCTTGGAAAATTCTACAATGAATTCGTCTAGCAGTTGACCTATATCATGATAGTTGTGACTACTCAGCGGTTGAAACCAAGCTAACGTAGTGCCCTTAAGAGTCAAACCAAATGCCTCGTACTGGGTGAACAAATCCTCAACCTGTTCAGCTCTTAACACTTGTTTGAACTCGGCCACATGATCATAAGGATCTCCTGTTGTGTGAAAATAATTCTTCATTGCCTTGATCACTTGAGTGGGTCTAAGGGTTCTTGGGTGCTCTTGGGGTCTAGGCAATGGAAAATCATGTTCATCTCTTTGTTGCCTATGTGCTTGATGTCTCTCACTTTCAGGTCTTTCATTTTCAAATTCTGATCTATTTCTTCCCACAATGTGTGCAAAACTTACCTCAGGTCTCTCTCTAGTTCTTTCTCTCTGGGCTTCATGAGCTTGGGATGATCCTACTCCTTGGAGGCCATGGGAAACATTGGATCTTGGTGGAGGGAAAATCAATTCAATCTTCCAAGTATATGCATGTCTATCATGTTCTGTTACCAAGAACATTTTCTGTGATGTGTTATCCAGGTAGACAACTTTGCCTCGTATCTCTGGATCCTTGAACTCGTAGATGATGACTATGCCCATTTGGCTAGGTTGATCTGGCTTGAATCTCCAAAAGGCTTCCTCTGTTTCTCTATTCAAGAATAGTTCTATGCTTTTGTTGTCTTGAGGGATCCAATCTGGAGTGATCACTCTGGTCAAAACTGACTTGCCTCTAGGAGTCTTGGGTTCTCGTCCTACATCTCCTTGCTCTAGGTCTCCTATTTCACTCTCAGGAATGACGTTTCCAAAATCATTTGTCCTATCAGGTAGGTTGGTGACCACATATATGGTTCCTTCCTTATCAATGTATGAACCTTCTTCAAACTTGACTACTGGGTGTTCAAGTCCAAAGGGTTGATCTGGATGTTTGAGTTGGACCACTGATCGCCTTAGGCCATCCTCATAGATGCGAGCACCTAATCAGTTGGTCCGAATATATTCCAATTGTGTCTTATATGGACCTTCGGGTGTTTGCAGATAGGCAGTTCCTGAGCCACCTACAGGTTTCCCCATGCTAAAAGACATTTCTGAGTCACTTGTGTCTGAACTTAGTACGTAAGGATAACCACTTAGTTGTTATGCCCACGACTTAGCTGTATGGTTAACACTAGCCTAAGAAGATCTATTGCTTTGTCTATCCTTGCCTAGGTGTCTACCAGATCTCATGTTAATAAGCTTTGATTATGAGTCCAAAATTTCCCCTTGGTATTGCTCAAAATCCTTTGGAGTCCCCTTGGGTTCCTAGTCCCACCTGAACGTCAACTTCAAATTATCCAACGAGCTATAGAGCTCAAAAAATGGACTTTTGATGAAAAAGTTATGTCAAATCAAGCTCTTGGGGGCAACGGCGTCAAAATTTGGTGTAGCTCAAGCGTAAGCACCACCTCCTTTACTTGTCAATCCGTGGAGACGTGAGGACCGGTATGAAGACCACGAGCGAGTGAAGGCACAAGTGTGTGAGTGAAAGCACACAAGCATGCACACACATACACACACACGCGCACAAGGTAAGATCAAAGAGAGGAACAATGGAAAGCTTTGATTACAAAAGAGTTCTCTTACAAAAGCTCTATTCTCTAACAAGCTACCCCCAAAAATGAGCTCTCTAGCTCTTTTTATAGTTTTTGGACTAGTTTTGGCTCTGTCCAGACCTAGTCTCTGGCCTAGTTAAAAATTAGGTTCTAGGGCTTATTTGAAGGCTCAAACGGAGTCTACAAATTATGAAAATTGGTAGGATGATACTTCTCATGCTCCTCAAGCTTGAGGACTCCTTGGCTTGCACAAAATGGAGTTGCAAAACATAGAAATGATACTTACAATGGTTTGAGTGATCAAAATCACTATTTTTGTAGGGGATTCTTCTGAAAATCTGACATACACTTCTTGGAGCTCCCTACTTGCTCCTTCTTCTTATGTGCCCACTTTTTTGATGTGCTTCCATGCTTTGTGCTTGACCTTGAGTTCCAACACCAATGATCTTGTAAAATCATGTGTTATAATACATACATTTCATTGATCACATCTGTTGACTTCTCTCCTATGTCTACTTAGAATAGTGAACTTTGTGTGACCATATCTCAGTGATCTCTTCAACATTTTTCATGTTCTATAGCTTGTTGGAACCAGCTCAAGGTCTATTTTAAGTATCAAAATTTTAAGGCATTTGGTTCAGCCAATTTGGAGAAATCCGCGTCGAAGTGCTCTCTGGTCATTCTCTGCTCAGTCCCTAAAAAGTCAGGGGTAAGCCTTTGGTTGCTAAATTAATTTCTCAGAGTATAGTTCATCATTTTTGATGATTCCACTTGCAATCATTAGCTATCTATGCTAGTTTGATTCTCTCAAAAGTATTTTGATCAATTGCTACTATTCTGTGAGCATTGAACAAAAGATCCAATAGGTGTCAAGACCAAAAGAGCAAGTTTTTGATCACTAGGTAGTTGTGAAGATATCTATTTTGATTTAATTGTTTGAAGCATCAACTGGAAAGTACATAGGTACTTATTTGGTGTCATTTGCAAGCTAAAAGGGCCTACAACACAACTCTGAGGTTTGATAGGGCAGGTACAAAGCAGGTTTTGGTGGTACCACCTCACTTCCTTGAGGTATCTATCCATCTTTCCAACATCTTGGAGCTCAATTTTATCTCCCAAGATTGTCTCCAAATGGATACAACCAACGAATCCTTGTTTTTTCTTGTAGTGACTTTAGGACAATAACAAAATTTAAAATGGGGGGCCATACTTCCACTTTGACGTATCGCTTCCACTTCACATACCTTCACTTTTTGTCCTTAAATTCCCAAAATGTGTACATAAGGGGGGGTTCACATGAACCTTCCAAACACTTTAAAAACCCTTTGAACCTTGAGAAATTACAAAAAGACCATTTGCAACCTGCATCCAACTTTCTGCAAAACATAACCTTTCTGAACAATTGATTGCACCCTACGTGTGTACCTTGACAATTGAACTCTGAACCCTTTGACTTTGACCATGTTGACCATAGATGACTTTGACTTTGACTATTTTGACTTTTCTATGTTGACTTTGACCAATATGACTTTGATGGGCTCAACACAACTATTTTCAACAAGAGAAAATCTAGAAGAAAAAGAGAAGCCTTTAAAGAATAAATGTAGCAAAGGGACTTGGTGTTGGATGAAGAAGTCAAAAGAAACAACTTCAAAGTGAAGTTCAATTACAAACAAAAAATAAAAAAACATCCTCATCATCAGAAAACCACTTAAGTGAATTACTTAAGACCCTCGTTTTGCACCATAAAGATTATTGCATAATCAGATCATCCATGTGTAGGGCTACATTACAAAGCCATGCATTCACTAGGCATGAGATCTTCAAAAACCCAAGCACTAAAAGAAGCTCTTTTTACATGATTAAAAGAGCTAGGAGGGGGAGAGGATTCTTTTACAATGGATCAAAAGAAAAATCAAAAAATAAGATAAAAAAATTGAGAAAATATAGAAAACAAGCATAGAAAAAGTATATAAAAGAAAAGAAAAAGAAAAAAATTTATATGTATATAAATGTTTTATTTTTTTCCTTTCTTAAAGCAAAAATCAAGGAATAGGAGTGTATGAGTTGTTTGAATTTTGTTTTATTTTCTTTCTTTTATTTTTCCATATTATTATTATTTTTCAAAATTTCTTGAATTGCACTTAGAAAAGAAAGAAAAACCTTGCTTAGCTATGATGAGCACATAAAGATTCATTGAAGAATGGAGTGATGAGAGCATGTGATGAGTGGTGTGAATTTTTTGTTCTTCTTGCGATCCTGCGAATAATTTTTATATGTGGATTGTTTATTAATTGGTGTGGGGTATTTGTGATTTTCTTTTATAGGAAGATGACTAAAGGGCTTCCCATAGCAAACCTAGAAGTGGGCTCAGTCTCTTTGTCTAGGGGACATGTTGGGAGTCAAGGAACTGAAGGAGTCACAAGGCAAGGAAGCTTACGAAGGGAGTCAGAGCGAAGAGAAGGCACAAGCAGACAGAGTAGTCAATGACCATCTGGCAAGTAGGCCATTATTTTTTCAAGACACTAAAGCATATCAAAGAGGTGGACACACAAGAAGAAGGAGCAAGTAGGGAGCTCGGAGATGTGTATGTCAAATCGTTAGAAGAAATCCCTACAACAATAGTGATTTTCATCACTAAAGCCATTGTAGATACCATTTCATATTTTTGTAGCTCGATTTTGTGCAAGCCAAGGAGTCCTTGAGCTTGAGGAGCATTCGAAGTAGCTACCTACCAATTTTCATAATTTTTAGACTTCGTTTGAGTCTTCAAATAGGCCCTAGAACCTAATTTTTAACTAGGCCGGACACTAGGTCTGGACACGGCCAAAACCTAGTCAAAAACTATAAATAGAGCTAGAGAGCTCATTTTTGGGGCTAGCTTGTAATTGTTTTAAACTTGTATGAGCTTTTTGAAAGTAATCAGAGAACTCCATTGCTTCTCACTCTTTGTCTTACCTTGTGTATGCGCGTGTGTGTATGTGTGTGCATGTTAGTGTGCTTCTCACTCACGCACTTGTGCCTTCACTTGCTCGAGGTCTTCATACCATCCTCACGTCTTCCCGGATTGACATTAAAGGAGGTGCTACTCATCACTGAGCTACACCAAATTTTGGTGCCATTGCCGGGGATCGAGCTTTGAGGACGAGCGTGTGATGGTAAGACGTAGATTTGAGACGGCGTTGTAGGTAATTTCTTTACTTTTCTTATTTTTCTCTTTCTTACCTCACCACCATCATCACCATCATCATCCTCACGATATCCGAGCTCCATCTCCATCATCGCAAAAATTTTCAGTTTTTTTGATCATATCACCTTCTCCACCTCATTTCCCTCATTCCACTTGTGAGAGAGAGCGATAGAGCGATATTGTGTGCATTGTTTTTGCATGTTTTTTGAGCTTTCTTGCAGGTACTTACTGCATCATCATCTCCAGCACTTTGCACAGGTACGGAACATCACAAAACTCTCTCTGTGTCGCCGAAGTCTATCGATCGCGATCGACAGAAAAATCGGCCATTTGGTAAAACAAAGCACACCATAAGGATACACATAAGGAGCACACTCTAAATCACCTAAAACAGTAAAAAAATTCCGTGTTTCTCTATCAATTGCGACCCACACCATCGATCGCGATCGACAGCCATGATCGACAACGTCTTCAAATCGTGACCCACAGACTTGTCGATCGCGACCGACAGAGATGACCGACTGACCCTGTCAATCGCAATTGACAGCCACGACCGATACCTTTGTCAATCGCGATTGACATCGTCGATCGCGACCAGCTGAATTTTGATGATTGATTGAATTTCACGCGTTACCACGTGTCCATCGCGATGGACACAGCCCCGATCGACTGAATTTACGGCGAAAATCCCGGAACACGTGTCGATCGCAATTGACACCATCGATCGCGATTGACAGGACCCACGATCGACTCTATCGATCCCGATTGACACTGTCGATCGCGATTGACGTGTCGATTGCGAACGACAGGCCCCGACGGACACCTCTATCAATCGCGATTGACAGACCTGTCGATCGCGATCGATAGACTTTTTCGGCCAATTTTCTAGGGTTTTTAATACCAAGTTTTTGGGGTAATTTTTGGCATACTTATCAAATAATTAGTGATTTGTGAGGTCCCTACAAGTATGTTTTGAAAAAAATCCTGTGTATCAAATACCATACCTAGGGGGAACAAAACCAAGGGATCTCTAGAATTGTTTGCAATAAAGACAGGGGACATAATTGATATCCAAATTACATGCATGAACGTGATCTGTCTGTCATTTGAATTTAAGTTTTGAGCTAATTTTGGGACTTTCACAGGTCCATTGAGAGCAATTGAGAGCATCATAAAGCAAGGGATCAACAAGTAAGGTCGGAATATTCTCAACTCCCTTTGTCAATTCCTAGCTTAGGCTAAGTTCGAGTAGTGCTAGGAGTAAGTCAGGACAACGATAGGCACGTGACAAGTCAAAGACTATCTAAGAAATCAAGTTCAAGAGATAACCTGTGTGTGACCGAGAACTTTAAAGGAAAAGAACTTAACGTGGGACGATCAACTCAAGTGTGGAAAATCAAATCAAATATTCCTGACGACGTGGTATCAGACAAGATCATAAACACGATAACACACTAAAAAAGAATCAAGTGACTGACACCAATTGATCGGCAACGAGGTTGTACTTTGGGCAAAAATTGGGTTACTTAGATAGGCATATGAACCTTAGATGAGGACGACATCTAGTAAGAGATAGACAAAGTCTTAGGTCTTCAGAGGCTAGTGTTAATCATACTGCTAGGTCTTGGGCCCAGCAGCTGAGCCACCACTTGCATTACCCTAGCTCTGAGACTAGTGAATCATAGATGTCTCAAGGTATGGACAGACCTACAGGAAGTACAGGTGTGCCATATCTGTATAGGGTGGAAGGCCCCTACAAGACGCAGCTAGAACACCCAGCTGTCAAGTTTGAAAACGGAGCATACTTGGACAAAGAGGGAACCATATACGTAGTCACCAGTCACCCCGATAGGACAGATGAATTCGGCAATGTGATCCCTGAGACGGACATAGATGACCTAGAACAAGGGAACGTAGGAGGAGAGCCTAGGACCCCTCAAGGGAAATCTGCTCTTACTAGAATCCTCAATCCTGAGTGGGTTCCCCAGGACAATAAGAGTATAGATCTGCTCCTAAACCAAGAGACCGATGAAGCCTTTTGGAGGTATAAATCAAATAGGCCAAATGATGTAGGGTCAATCCTGATCTATGAGTTCAAAGATCTTGATAGCCCAGGCAGTGTGACTTACTTAGATCACGCTTCAGAGAGGATCTTTGTGGTTACAAAACATGACAGGCATGCTTATACTTGGAAGGGTGAATTCGTTTTTCCCCAACTAAGATCAAACGTGTCCTTTGGTCACCCGGGAGCTGGAGCATCCCAAGCTCATGGAGCTCAAAGAGACAGAAGTAGAGATAGGCCAGAAGTAAGCTTTGCCAACCCTAGGGGCAGAGAAAGAATGAGAATGGAAACAAATAGAGTGGAACCTGAGGTACTTAGAGCTCCAAGGAATCAAAGAAATGCGGATGAGTTCCCTCTACCAAGACCTAGAGAGCATGCAAGGACTTTGAGACTGACTCAGCTAGTTAAGTCCATGAAGAACTACTTCGATGGCACTGGAGATGCATACGATCATGTGGCTGAGTTTAGGCAAGTCTCGAGAGCTGAACAAGTTGAAGATCTGTTTACGTAGTACAATGCCTTTGGTCTAACCCTTAGGAACACTGCCCTGACATGGTTTTAGCCACTAAACAAGAGGCAGTTCAAGAGCATAGACCAACTTCTAGAGGCATTCATTATCGAATTCTCTAAAAGTGGCATAAGACATAACACTTCCTAGCTGATTCACAACTTCAAGCAAAACCCTCAAGAAACCGTGAGACTGGCTGGAAGAAGATTTAGGCAATACCTAGAGAGTTGCCCTGTCCCTGAGTTACCCACACCAGCTAAGCAAGTGGCTTTGTTCTTGGATGGATTGCTAAGTACCAAATTGAGATCATATGTGTACTTGAAGGACCCTAGGACCATAGAAGAGTGTGTACGCATGTGCATTGACATCGAGGATAACCTAGGGGAAGAACTAGAGCTTTCCAAAATCTACAAAGACTCAAATAGTGCCTCTAGCCTCTCTTCCTCGCAATCCACATCAATTGAGGAACTTGCAGAGAAAGTAGCTCAGAAATTAGGTGTCACTAGCAAACAGATCCCAAGATTTGCCCCTGTGAAAAGATGCTATACTTGTGGAGGTGACCATATGGCGAATGTATGTCCCATTATGGCTCAACCCCAAGTAAATCCTAGTAGCCAGTACTGCACCATAGAATGAAGATACACAAATCACTCAGCACAAGACTGCCCATACAATAAGCAAGCGGTTAGGCAAACCTACCCTCAACCATACCAACAAGGCAGATACTAGAGTCAATACCAACCACAACAGTATACTAGGCCTCAGCAAAATTACCAACCGCAATATCAGGCCCAATTGAGACCCCAGCTAGTGCTAGCACAACAACCACCTGCTCCTACTAATGTGATTCCGGTAAAGTATGCTGCTGCAGAAGAAAACCTGAATAGAGCTATAGTCCCAGTAACACCATTAATTTCAGAAAGTGATCCCAGTCACCATAGCTTTGATTCTACGCATGTTGATAGTCCCCAGGCTTACCACATGTAGTCTCCTGAACATGGTGAGTCCTACTACAATGAGGAACCGAGTGAACCTATTTGGGAGACAGAGTATGCGAATGTCATGTATGCGAACCCCAACCCTAGACCTCAACCTAAGCAAGTAAGACCCCCATTTCCTAGAGGACCATGTTACAGATGTCAGGGAGATCATCTCATTCGTGATTATCCCTTGCCTCCACCTGCACAGCCCCAGTCAGTGACAATCTAGGGCTATTGCCAGGAGTGTGGAAAGGAGCATCTTTTACGAGACTGCCCAAAGAATCCTAATAATATGCCAAAAATCACTCCTATCAATGTCGTAGGGTTAGTTGTAGACTCCACAGGAAGTGTGACTTCCACTACACCAGTGCAAGTGATCACTAGAGCCCAAGCCTTGCAACAGAACCAAAGCGTAGGCTAGGAAAAGAGCCCAGATGTTAGTGAAACGGAGAGCATGACAAAGAAGAGGACTAGAGCTTGGAGAGATAGTCGTGAAAGAATTAAAAGACAATGGGCAAAGAAAATGAGTGAACTTGAGGAAAGCCTAAGAGAAACAAGAGCTACGATAACCGAACTCACATCTCAAACTCCCTCTCACACTACCCCTCCTCCACCATTCCCAACTCCATCCGACCCGCCACCTTCCAACCCGCCTCACCTAATTCCACCACCCCCTAGAGTAGGATCAATCCTAGCAGATCCCACTCCCGAGGACCTAAACATGATGCTTAAAGCATATCAGGCCAGAATCCAAGATGGGCCAAATGTAACTGATCATGGAAAGTGCTACCCTAGAGTAGAATTAGAGCTTGAACAAACTAAAATTTGTGCTAAGATGGTGGAGTTGGCTCAAACCATGTTTGAAGCCAGCCACCTTTTTAACATATCTAGCTCAGCCAAGACGCAGCTGCACTTTGAAGGACTGTTAGAAAGAATAGAGAGGCTAATTGCACAATCAGAAAAGGAACCTGCCTCTCAACACAAGGACAAGGCAAGTGAAAGAGCAGGTCTTCCTGCCCAGGAAGCTTATGTGCCTAACTCTACGGAGCCAGACACATCATCTTCTATGAATCGGTTCACACCAGAATTCCTACGAGAGATTCAAGAAGACAAATGGGCTAAAGAAAGTGAAGTCCCTCCTCCCATTGAACTTGTGGATGATGCACACGACCAATTCCCACAAGACATCCCATCCATTTATGAGGAGTATGAGAGCACCCAATCTCAGGAAAGATTAGACTTTGAGTCTAACTCTCTACAAGAATTACCCCACTTCATAGGCCCATGGGAAGCTAAGTCTACTTGTATGAGAGCACCCACGGTCATGGTACGAAATGAGGACTCAGTCATACCTAGGAACACAAAGGTAGTGAAAAACACTAAAGTACAGTGCAACCTCACCTTAGAAGAGCTACTCAAAGTAAGGCCGGAGCTATGGAAACATGTAGCCAAACAAGTACCAGAGATAGCAAAACCTCGTTCCCAGGTCGGATCCCAGAGAACAGTGCCAGAAATACCCTTGGACAAGATAGGAGACATGAGTGAGGGTGAAGAGGGAAACACATATCTTCCTATCACCCATCAAGGATACACCACCAAGGCCATTTTAGACTCAGGCGCACGAGTTGCAATTGCTACCACTTCCCTATGGAAGCGTTGGGGCAAGCCAGCACTCAAGCCCACGAGGATGAAATTGCAAATGGCCGATGGTTACATAGAGAGACCCTTAGGGCTGTTAGAAGGAATAACTCTCACCACATGTGGTGTTGAGTTCGAGCATACATTTGCTATATGTGATTTTAGCAAAAATCATGCCTATGAAATGATCTTGGGATGACCCTTTATGCGACAGTTGCAAGTGGTACAGGACTGGAGAACCAATTCCTTATACCTGCAACACTTAGGTGTTATGACCAAAGTGAATCTCAAAGATTACTCTCATAGAGATGTCCCTCCTATCCAATGGAATTCCCTCCATAGAGCCAAAGATGATACGGAATCGGTGCATTCCATAGGATCAGGATCCTCATGGATGCATGAAGACACCCACTTATGGATGTGCAAAGTAGCAGTAGAAGAAGAGAAGAGAGAAGAAGCCAGAGGGACAGGTGCAAAAGAAACACATAGATCAATTCAAGACCCAGCCTATGCACCCGTAGTCTTTCCTGACGAAGAATTTGAACCCCACGGCTGCGCAGAAATCCTAGCAACAATGGATGTAGCCATCAATGAAGAACAATGGACACCTCACTGTGATGAAGATGGCTATGACATTTCAGTCTTCTCCATAGAGCCAATCATGGGAGAGGTAGTGTTAGAAGAGTGTGAACCTAGCCCTGATGCATTTGAGGATGCAAGTGACTCCGATCTAGAGTCAATCATCATGGACCCACCTTTTGCATCAGATGAAGAATACTTCTATGAAGTAGAATTTCAACCCCAAAGGCATGGAGAGCTTACAAATGATGTAAGGCTAGCCACACATGTGACCCCGAAGGAAGAAGGAAAGAAAAGAAAGAAGAGAGAAGTCACACCAGAAGAGGAAGAATCTTTGTTTGATGTCCCGGAAAATTTTAAGAAGTATGAGATAGATGATAGGAGAGTCATGATCAGAATGCCTAAACGAGAGGTGCAATCGGGGGAGGCCTATGATAACAAAGAAACCACCAAGAAAATAGTGGTAGCCGTGAAAGAAGGAGAAGAGAGATGCACGTACATAGGCCATGACCTGACGGAAGACGAAGAGCACGAATTGATAGCCTTGCTAAGAGAATACAGAGATGTATTTGCTTGGAGTTACAAGGATTTGAAAGGCGTGGACCCTGTCATATGCTCACACACTATCCCCATGACCTCAGATGCCAAACCTTCTAAGCAAAAGCCATACACATATAATGATAATTATGCTGCTAAGATCAAAGAGGAGATAGATAGACTGGTTGAAGCTCGATTCATCTATGAAATTGAGCACACTGAGTGGGTATCCCCCATCGTAGTGGTGCCCAAGAAAAATGGAAAGCTGCGTGTATGCATTAACTTAAAGAAGGTCAATGCAGCCACAATTCGAGATAACTATCCGCTTCCTATCACAGAGCATCTCTTAGAAAGAGTAGCAGGCAAGGAAGTGTACAGCTTCCTTGATGGATTTTCGGGCTACAATCAAGTAGCCATAGCTCCAGAAGATGAGCATAAGACGGCTTTTGCCACTGAATGGGGCATTTTTGCCTTTAGAGTAATGCCATTTGGGCTTACCAATGCACCAGCTACCTTCTAGAGGCTGATGTGCCATGTATTTAAAGAGTTCCTGAGGAAGAACTTAGAAGTCTATGTTGATGATCTTTGTGCTCATTCCAGCATTAGACAAACCCATATTCCTGAACTCCGACAAATCTTTGACAAATGTAGAGAATATCAAGTCTGCCTGAACCTAGAAAAGTGCATTTTTATGGTCAGGCAAGGCAAGATTCTAGGACACATAGTGTCAAAGAATGGCATATCCACTGATGAAGAGAAAGTGAGAGCCATAGCCGAGTTACCTAGGCCAAAGAATGTCAAGGAAGTACAAGCTTTCATGGGGCATTGTGGTTATTACCGACGGTTTATACACATGTATGCCATCATAGCAAAGCCTCTGTATGGACTTTTGACTAACTTTGAGTGGACTAATGAATGTGAGAATTCTTTCCATGAGCTTAAACGGCGATTATGTTCAGCACCAATCTTGACCACACCAGATTGGAATAAGCCTTTCCATGTTCATGTTGATGCATCCAATTATGCTATTGGGTGTGTACTCGCGTAGCCTACCGGTGAAGGTAATATGGATCTTCCAATTGCCTATGCTAGTAGACAATTTAATGCAGCTGAACGAAATTATACCACTACGGAGAGAGAAGGACTAGGCATGGTATATGCAGTTAAAAAGTTTAGACATTATTTGCTTGCAAATAAGTTTAAATTTTTTACTAACCATCAGGCACTGCTATATCTCGTGAACAAGCCATGCAATACAAGAAGATTAGTAAGATGGTTTCTCTTGCTAATGGAATATGATTTCGAGGTTGTGGTAAGGAAAGGGAAGACTCACTTGAGAGCAGATCATCTCTCTAGGCTCACATCTGGAGAAGCCCCACAAGGAGTGTCAGATGACCTTCCTGATGCTTACTTGTTTAATTTGGAAGTGGTGCCGCAGTGGGCTAAGCCATTAGTGCCAGTATTGACATACGGGCCTAACCACCCAGTAATAAACACACAGGATAAAGAGGTAATAAAAGCCCAAAAGTATCACATCATGGCAGGAAGTATGTACAAGCACACAGATCAAGGGATCTTGGCTTGTTGTGTGGAAGAGGATGAGTATGCTAAATGGTTGCAATTAGCACATGTAGGTGCATTAGAGAAACACTACTCAAAGCAACAAACCCTACAGACACTAAGGAGACTCGGAGTGCATTGGCCGACTATGAAAGCTGATGTCCAAAAGTTGTGCAAGGAATGCCCAATTTGCTGCACTAAACCACCTGTGGAACATGCCACTCTTTATCAAGTGTCCATAGTGCCAGATTGGAGTGAACCACTAGTATCCTTCTTGAGGACGAAAACATTCCCTCCAGACATGACTCTGGCTAGGAAAAGGAGTTTAGAACAAGAAGCCCTGGATTACTCACTCATTGGTAATAATCTATACAAACGTGGTAAAGATGGTTACCTCAGACTATGTGCCCATGAGAGTGAATATCTCAAGATCTTGGAAACGGCTCATCAAGGTGTAGCAGGAGGACATTTTGGACCAGACCGAGTGATTAAAGCGATCCTATTTGCAGGCTTGTGGTGGCCTACTCTTTACATGGATGCACATACCTATGTGAAACGGTGTGATGTTTGCCAGAGAACTCAGTGTCCTATACGCAAAGATGAGATGCCACTGAAACCTATGATAGGTGGACGTGCATTCTCTAAGTGGGGAATAGACTTTGTAGGTCCTATTAATCGCCCAGCTAAGGGTTCCCATGCTGAGTATATCATTGTTGCCACGGACTATCTAACCAAGTGGGTAGAGGTAAAATCCACAACGAAGAACGATGCTCAAACAACAGCTAAGTTCTTATTTGAGAATGTGTTCACCAGATACATGTTACCTATAGAGCTAGTCAGTGACTGAGGCACTCATTTCTTGAATGAAGTTATTGAAAATCTGCTCCAAGAATTCTTGGTAGTACATAAGAAGTCTGCCCCCTATCACCCTCAAGCTAATGGCCAGGCTGAGAGCACCAATAAGATCTTATGTAATGTACTGATGAAATTAGTGAACAATAAACGCTCTGATTGGGACAACAGCTACACCATGCTATTTGGGCATACCGAGTCGCCTACAAAATGGTACTCCAAGCCACCCCCTTTCAAATGGTGTTTGGCCAAAATGCAGTGTTACCATTGGACTTCTTAATACCTACATTGAAAGTAGCACAAGAGCATGAATGGATGGGTCATGAAATCTCCTCTAGACTATTTGACCTTAAACGATTAGGAGAAACAAGACTGAGGGCAGTTGCAGGGATATATGCAGCTAAGAAACGATAGAAGGCATACTTTGATGCCCACGTTAAGGATAAAGGTTTGAAGGCAGGCGACCTAGTACTAGTCTACACTTGAAACAACATGCGAGGAAACTAGAGAAGAGAGGCTACGGACCCATGATCATTAATAGAATCTCAAGAAGTGGAGCAGTGAAACTAGCCACATTAGAAGGCGATATTCTCCCGAGCTACATAAGCGGATGCAGAGTCAAGTTATATCAGGAACCTCTGACGGAAGAGATGCTAAGTCGACTCAACACTGTTAAAAAACGCAAAGACGAAGAAAGACGAATTCGATAAGAAGCTCAAGCAGAAGCATTGGAACACATCCGGAGAATGAAGTTGAGGAGACAGGGTAGAGAGCAACCTAGGACAGATGCATATGCAGATCAAGGATATCATGTGGCTATGTGTGAAGTTTCAGGTATCAGCTCTCATAAGATAATTGATCGACGTCCTTTTATAACCTTAGAGATAGGACAAGGAAAGGGTGCAAGGACTATAAGAGCCTTGATTGACTCAGGTGCAGCCACTAGTGCTGTTAAATTTTCTTATTGTCAAAAGTTGAAATTAACTATCAATCCTATAGAAGCATATCTCATAGGATTGGGAGGTGTGGAAACCCCTTGCATGGGCGAGGTGGAACTTCCCCTCTACATTCAAGACAAAGTAATGACAATCAAAGTACTAGTGTGTCAAGATGAGGACCTCACTGAGCCTCTTGTCTTAGGTCAGGACTGGATCTATGATCATGCAGTCAACCTAAACCTAAGAAGTGGACTTCTTCAGGTATGGGTAAATCATAGTCGAATTACAGTTGAATTGGAAAATGAGGCACTCAAGAAACTAGGTAAGGCACGAGCTCCTGGTCCTTCCAGGGGTGCACATGAAGTTGACAATGCTATTATTGTACAAAACTATATGATGCAGAAAGAGGATTGTCTCAACAATGGAGTCAAGGATAAGACGGCACTCCCTTCTTTTCCAAAGGCCAGAGGGATGCAGCAACCAAAGGCAGATCAAATACAGAAGGAGCAGAGTACTACCTATACTGGAGGCCAAAAAAACGTGCGAAGCAGAATGTCTCAACCGTTGAAACAAGTGTGGGTGCGGAGCGGCGAAAACCCTGTTGTGACCATGCCAACCCCACGGCCAAAACCTCTTATTAGTAATCAACAACACGACACTAATAAGAAGTCTTTCATAAATTCTTCTGCGAAAGTGAAGTCTATTTGGGTACCCAAGAAGTCGATGAAGGCCAGCCCACAATCACGACAAATCTGGGTGCCTAAGGCTTGCTTGCGGGCTCAAATAGCTACACCGAGGCCACACCTGGTACAACATGTTTCACTCACTCGAACATCCGATGCCCATTCTTATACATCACGCACGGACACATATTCTTCCATGAGCACAAGTAGAATCACTTGTAAATGGGTCCCTAAAAAGCCTCATTTTCAAGTAAATACTCCTATCAAACTCTCCAGAGTCTCCACAAAATCAAGATCAAAACCCATCCACTGCATTTGGCAACCTAAAACTTGTAATAAACCCCCGGACCCCAGTTGTAAATCCATGCCCAACTACTAACTACATCACTCTCACACTACATCATTCCACTTAGCTCCTAGGTCTACCCAATTTCTAACTACACGCACAAGCACCGAGCACTTAATAACCTACTAATCTCTCCCGAACCTCATGTTAATGTTGTAATGGGGACAAAAACGGTTCTATCTTGTCCTTTACAATGTTAACACATGTTTCTGTATTCTCACAGAGTCAAGAGGCAAGAAGTAACATGGCAGATACGGTAGGAACTAGCTCCCAGGCAGGCACCAGCCCCCAAGTCGTGGACATTGAAAGTCTTCCCATTGAGGAGGAATTGACGGAATGTCCAGTGGCATTGAGGGGATTACACGCCATACCGATTCAGAATCCTCCACAGGGGCACACAATGCCGGTCAGCAAAAACTCACATTGGTTCAGTGATGTGGCAGGATCTCTGGGTGAAGGCACTTACATGTGGGAGGCTGAGATAGAATTCAATGGGCGCTGGGGCAGATATCACTTCTTCACCAGGGAATTTGAGAAACTGCAAAATAATGAAGGGCTGAAACCTATATGGAAGAAGGCAGGACTCTACGATTACTTCAAATTCCAATTGCCAAAGCCCTACTTTCTAAGATGCTCATATTTGATTAGCACCCTCACTCCGAGCAAAGACAAAAAGGGATACAACACCTTTGTCCTCCCATCTCTCACAAGGGGCAATGAGCTGAAGCACTTCAGGCTGACTATTAATTTGGTAAGGGAACCTCTAGACATGAAAGGAATGCACATTCCCACTGAAAAGGAGTCCATGGTCCCCGACAATATGAAGAACATGAATCTGACGAAATTAAAGGACATGGTCGCAATGACACCAACTTGCCATTCATTTGCGAATGGTCATGCAGCATTTCGCATTCCCCGCTCAGGAGAGGTTCACAATGCCACCCAAAAAGATATGGTTTAGTCTATACTTGGCTGACGCCTTTGATTTGACAATCAATATGCCCCACTAGATTATCGACCAAATCCACTTGGCTCATCAAAGGTGGTATAAAAAACAAAAGTCTGTACTGTATGGATGTTGTGCCCTCACCAGGATTGTGTATAGATGTTTCGATTATGATGTGCCAGTTCAGAGGGCATTAATTTGGACCAGGGTATAGGAATTTCAATGTAGACTATCAACCGCATGTCCGCCATCAAAGAAAATGAGAGGCGCAATTCAAATGCCCTGTGCACAAGCCCGCGGTGCGACATTGACACTTGAGACAACTCCACGACTTCCGAGGCGGGTACAACCCTTCACTATCAGATTACCAAGACACAGCACTGATGGACAAAATCTGGTGTTTCCATCTGTACCAACCAACCTAGAGTTTCCTCACGGATTCACATTAGAAGACCTAACTGATGAGGAGGTAGCCAGAATAATCGAAGTTGTTAACGTGGAAGTCGAGGCAGAGCAAGCTAGTGGACAACAAACTGCTATAGACCAACCCCATCCTAGACAACCAGAGGTTGTCGAAGTGGAGGGTGAAGAAGAAGAAGAACAAGAGGAGGAACGTGGTGGACCATCCGAGGAAGAAGAGCAGGAATATGATCAGGAAGCTCCGCAAGTACTTGAGGGTGCCCCGGCTTATACGAAGGAATTGAAAAAGCTCTATGATACCATCAACAGAGTTCAAGAGCAACATAGACTGTCCCTAGTAGCAGGGAAAGCCCTCATGAACCAAATCCTTGAGGAGGAAGGCGTAGACGAGCAATATCGTGCCACACTTGACATGATATCTGATGCTTTAGGAGTACTTGAGACGGTGCATACCGCCCTTGCACAATCACGAAGAACAGAGTGAAGATATGGCAGATGCCCGCCTCGATCAGGAAAACAAATGAATGTATTAGTATTAGAGCCACAAGGAACATCCACAACCACAGGCACTGCACACACCGTTCATGATACTGAGGAAACCCATACATCAAGTGCACCTCCGTCACCCCCTTTGCCACCCCTACCTCCAACTCCACCACATTCACCTCCCACTACCAGTGTAGCCACTACTATCACTGCCTCTGAGTCCACTACCCATACCGAAGCACATGCCATCAGTCAACCCACACAAACCACACACCCTATCTCCACCTCTCTTGTCTATACGGCCGCTGACACAGTAATTCTAACCGCAGCCACAGAAAACCTCATTCCCCTGATCACACTTCCTGGCAGTTCGTATTCACAATTGCACACACCACTGTACACTTTCACCACTATCACCGCACCCACAATTCCCATGTTCACAATCACTCCCACTACTGCATCCACTTTTGATTTGATGGACATATCACCCACTTCCGCACCTCTCCCTCCCCCCATACACCCACCATCTCCCATTCCCCCGCCACCCACTTCACCATTTTCCAACACCGCATCCACACTCCCCTTCCCCTTCCCTTCTGCATTCAACACCCTTCCCGCATCCACCCCTATTAATAATGTATTTAATAATATGTATCAGTGTATGTCTCAACTACAACAGCACTACCAGCATCTTGATAACCAACATACGAGACTCTTCTGAAGCCATGAAGAACTTCAAGTACGATTCATTGATCTAGAAAGGGAAAAGCGGCTACTACAACAACAATATGTCACTTTATAGGAACAACATGAGCAGTTAGTAGCCAATCCACCCCAGTCAGATGCAGAAGAAAAACAAGAAATGGATGATCTGCTACACTCCCAGATAACAGAGAATCTCAAGCTTCGACACAACCTGGCCCTCTTACGCAAACACATGTCTACAACACTCGAGGAAAATAAATGACTACAGAAACAGAATGAAGAAAACTTGGAAGCAGCAATGGAGGGTTCCCCACAAGAAATCGACCCAGATAGATTCAAGGCCATCCCCTCAGCGAATATGCAAATCGTGTTGGAAACCCATGCCGACCTCCTGGAAGCCCATGCAGCATTAGAAAGAGAAAGAGATGACCTATTAAAGCAGTTGGCAACCCAGCAGGAGTCACCAAGCAAAGTCACAACCGCAGTTGACACGTCTGAAGAAGTCGAAAAACTCAGAGCAGAACTAGAGGAATTATGAAGTAAAGTCATGCAATACGAGCGTCAACCCTCTCCCCTTGTAGAACCCGAGCCTGAAGACTTAGTGCCAATTGAAGTAGAGGAAACCTTTGAAGACCCATACGTTCCCATGCCTGCACCAGGGGGCAAGCAAACAGAAGAGGGCATGGACACCATTGAGATCGAGGCTCCTAATGGATGCAGAGGTTAGAGAAAGTGGCCACAACCCATGATGACAGAGTGGCAGTTCAGATAGCATCTATGTCACGTTTGGAAGAGGTAGTCATAAAATCGGATTACTTTAGAAACCTCTCCCATCATAGGTGGATCGGCACATCCGACGATTTGTATGTTCCTTTCTGTGTCTTAATGGCGGATTACAATGCTGAAATCAAGCACCACACCTCAAAAGAACCAACCTCGGCTACACAGTTTGCACCGGACGACATCCTAGAAAGTGCCAAGTAGGGAAATATACATCAACCTACGTGGAGGATTCGTCTGCTTGAAACCTACCCTGAGATGGTAAGGACATGTAATAACATGCCTTTGTATATCAAATACAACCCATGCTACTGCCCTGTCTTTCGAACAAGGTCATGGCCGAAATACACAAAAACTATGCTGACAACCAAAGGATGTGAGAAATGGCTCAATTATGTCTACTTAGCACCACCTAAAGGCCAACCTACCATCGGCTATATGATTTCGACGATTTGGCATTGGGGGGTCCGGTTCAAAAATGTACCAGATGTAATGGCCCAAATGTGTCTTAAAATTTTTGAGCTCATGTTGGTCACCTTCAGGACCTTCAAGAATGTCAAGGAACCTCATCTGTCAGCTCTTGGATTTAATGAAGGTAATCAAGACCTTGTCTACGACATGAGCACCACACCGTCTATTAATGTCATATATGCATGGCATGCGTGTATAAAGTATCTACCAGCCTGCTTCAAAGAGACGTTTGAAGAAATGTTTGTCATGGGATTCTGGGAATATCATTCAGAGATATTCATTCCTAGACCATCACATTTATTGCAGTTGTTTGCAGTGGAACAAGCTCTCCATTCAGAAAAGTTACGTATACCACATCCAGAGGTTCCCGGGCTGGTAGATTGGGATGCCCTACTCACTAACTTGGCCAAAGGATTGAGAATTGTGGAACATCACTTAGCACAAGACGTTGTGGAGTACTATATCCAACGACCCACCCAACAAGGGTCTGTTAGGGACGACAGAAGCGAGAGAGGGGGGGGGGTGTTGGGAGTCAAGGAACTAAAGGACTCACAAGGCAAGGAAGCTTACGAAGGGAGTCAGAGCGAAGAGAAGGCACAAGTAGACAGAGTAGTCAATGATGATATGGCAAGTAGGCCATTATTTTTTCAAGACACTAAAGCATATCAAAGAGGTGGACACACAAGTAGAAGGAGTAAGTAGGGAGCTCGGAGATGTGTATGTCAAATCGTTAGAAGAAATCCCTACAACAATAGTGATTTTCATCACTAAAAGCCATTGTAGATACCATTTCATATTTTTGTAGCTCCATTTTGTGCAAGCCAAGGAGTCCTTGAGCTTGAGGAGCATTCGAAGTAGCTACCTACCAATTTTCATAATTTTTAGACTTCATTTGAGTCTTCAAATAGGCCCTAGAATCTAATTTTTAACTAGGTCGGACACTAGGTCTGGACACGGCCAAAACCTAGTCAAAAACTATAAATAGAGCTAGAGAGCTCATTTTTGGGGCTAGCTTGTAATTGTTTTAAACTTGTATGAGCTTTTTGAAAGTAATCAGAGAACTCCATTGCTTCTCACTCTTTGTCTTACCTTGTGTGCGCGTGTGTGTGTGTGTATGTGAGTGCATGTTAGTGTGCTTCTTACTCACGCACTTGTGCCTTCACTTGCTCGAGGTCTTCATACCATCCTCACGTCTTCCCGGATTGACATTAAAGGAGGTGCTACTCATCACTGAGCTACATGACACCAGTTCCTAGTTAGTGAAACTGTTGAAGAAGTTGTGGAGTTGGAATCAGATGAAGATGATCTTCCTAAGAAAGAACAAATATAGAAAATGTTGAAAGATTATATTAAAATTGTGGGCAAGCACATTCTCATAGACAAGAAAGGCAAGTTCTAGTATACCATGCTCTATCAGCAATTTAACAACTTCTAGAGATCAACAACAATATACAAAAGGTGGAAAGCAGTGGGGCTTCACAAATTATTGGAAGATCCCATGTTTTTCATAGATTTTGAAAGGTGTGAGCAGGTGATGAACTCATTGTAGGAGTTGAAAAGGAATACTTAACCTTATTTTGTTTGCAAAATCAATAACTAGGAAAAGGAGTTAATAGAGATCACCATCAAACCATAGCATATAAAAGATGTCTTGAACTTCTATCCCATGGCCACAAAAATAGATGTTAGCTTTGGAAAGAAGAATGTAGCTACTTATTCAAAATGCACTAAGTTCTAGTATTTCAAAGAAAAACCAAAAGAGGAGCTAGCAATTAGAACTTTCCTATAGATTTTATGCTTTTTAGATTGCCAAGGTATACAATGCCTCATAAATCATTGACTTTGGTGATGCTAAAAACAAGGATAAGACCAATCCATTTGGGGTAGTGGATATGTCCTCATATATCCATGAACAATTAAAAGAGGCAGCAAAGCATTGGGAGTCCAAAATGTTTATGAATGGAGCCGTATTCCTTACAAAAATCATCTGTCATGTATCAGGAATTGAAGAAAAGATCTTGTTGGATCTAGAGGCTCAAGTCTTTTGAGAAGCTAGGATTGGAGTAAAAATCCTTGGAAGAAACAGACCGATCAAAGAAGTGGGAAAGAAAAGGAAGCAGATTGTTGTGGAAAGCAAGAAACCTAGCAAGAAAAGGAAAATGGATTCTAGAAAGCTAAAACATGAAGTTGTAGAGGCTACTAAAGAAGAGATAAAATCAAAATACAAAAAGGTATAGGTAGATAAGGAGCCTCACCCACCCCACCCCAAATAAGTATCGAACAAGTATACTAATACTTGTTGTAGAATAATGATAAAAGAGTTGCATATGAGGCTCAATATCAGAAAATGATGGAAGATTATCCTAATAAAGCCATGGATTGGGCTCACGTAGAATTGGAGCATTATGAAGATCTTCATGAATAGCTGATGAATGCCAAAATAGAGCTTATATTCATAAAAAAAGACATTTCTGTATTATCTCACTTCAAAGAACTTCAAGGACCTCAAAGAAGAGAACCACTATAGTAGCAGGTTTTAAAATAAAAGAGTCCAAGTTGAAAACAAAAGCAAGAGAATCATTATAAAGAAAGTGGAAATTAAAGAGGAGGAGTGAGAAAAAGACGTAGTAGGAGGATTAGTTCTGATCCACAAATTTGAAACAAAAAATAAAGAAGCAAAATAGCAGAATTAGTCAATGCATGTCCATCTAAAGATAGTTCTGATACAAAAACTGACAACGATGTAGAAGGCTTCTTGTTAAGATTCAACTTATCAGAGCCAAACACTCCTAGTAAACAAATAGGAGTTCAAAGTAGGGAGATAGAAGGAATCGTCAAGGTATTAGAATCTAAGAAGGAAAGCTTATATCTCGACAATACTATGGAAGCTAAGGAGTCATAGCCACTCACAATAGTGATAGATCAAGATAAAAAAGAAGTAGAACTTAATGAAGATCTAGAAAACATGATCAAAGTTGTGGAGGTAGAAACAACAAAAGTAAAAGTTGTTGAGGAAGAAAAGATGGAGGCTCACGAGACCATAGTAGAAGACACCCAAAACATCTTGGATGATATTCAACATGAAAATGAGATCATGGATGTAGAAATGAAGGATGTATCAGACCTTGATGAGGAACATGAGAAAAGAGATGGTCTGGAGTTCATTTGGCTGGTGTAGATCAAGGATTTTGCAACACCTCTTCATCTTCAAGCACATACCTATCCATCTCTCCACAATTATATGGTTTAACGCAAGCACCACATGCTTGGTATGAGAAGATACATGCCTATCTTATTGCACATGGTTTTGAGACCAGTCCAACTGAAAGCACCTTATATGTTAAGCATGCTAATGATGTACTTCTGATCATTGTGGTTTATGTTGATGACATGCTGCTCACGGGTCCTGATGAGAGGCATATTGCTGATTTTAAGGCTGATCTACATGCCTCATTTGAGATGTTTGATTTAGAGCATTTGCATCACTATTTGGGCATTCAATTTATGCACGTTGATGGTGGAATGGCTTTGTGTCAAACAAAATATATTGACACATTATTGCAACATTTTTACCTTGAAGACTGTAAACCTATTGCCACTCCTATGGAGATAGGTTTATGACTGAGTCTTCATGATGCTGGAGATGCATTTGATGATGTTCTCTATCAGCAGGTTGTTGGATGCTTGATTTACTTATGCATTACTCGGCCATATATTCAATTTGCTATCTCACAGATGAGCAAGTTTATGCATTGTCCAGGAGTCAAGCATTGGCAAGCGGCATCTTTCGCTACTTGAGTGGTACCCGGCTACTTGGTTTGTTTTATCCCAATGGGGGATCACTACCGCCAGATTTGCATGCTTTTTCTCACTCTGATTGGGCTGGTTGCTATGACACACATGTGTCCACTAGTGGCTTTTACTTCATGCTTGGTAGCTCATGCATATCTTGGTTGAGCAAGAAGCAACCTATTGTGGCCACTTCCAATTGTGAGGCTAAGTATAGGGCAGCTTTCACAACAACTGTTGATTGTGTGTAGCTCAGATGTCTTATGGCTGATTTGGGTGTTGGTCAGTCTTCTGCCACCACCATCTTCAACGACAGTTAGAGCTCATTGGCAGTTGCAAGGAACCCTGTGTTCCATGCTCGCACTAAGCACATTGAGGTGCATTATCATTATGTTAGGGAGAGGTTCTCACTCAGGAGATCAGCTTGGCATATGTGCCCACATAGGAGAACATTGCAGACTTTTTCACAAAGGCTCTCCCTAGGGAGAAGTTTGAAGCCTTCCGCAAAGCTTTGGGCTTACTTCCTTTTGTGGATTTATTTCCACATGATAGCTTAGCACTTCCTTATACATGAGTGCAAGCTACTTGTTCACCGCAACACTTCAAGGGGGATTTGTTGATATATTTAGGTAGTGATGTGTGTGAACACTCTAGGACCGCCGGGCACTTTTTTCCCTCTTTAGGAGGTTTTTTCCCTTGGCTTGTATATACCTTTATTGGCCTAATGGGCTACTTATCTTTATACATTCTCTAGTAATACATTCAGTATTGTGTGTTGTGCTCCAAGCTTCTTCTTCTTCCTTGTGTTTTTCACATGCTTCCATTGATGTCTAACTCCAACATCTTCCACAGAAGCTGAATATAGAGGTCTTGCTATAGCTACTCAAGAAGCAATGTGGATGAAGACACTATTTATAGATCTTGGATTGGAAATTGGAACTCCAAATATTTTGGGTAACAACATGAGTTCCAATCACTTGGCTACCAATCCAATTTTTCATGCAAGGACTAAACATATTGAAGTACATTACCACTATATAAGAGAGAAGATTGTAAGCAAAGAAATTCAGCTATCATATGTGTCAACTGATCAACAATGTGCAGACATTTTAACCAAAGCATTAGATGGTACAAAACTTAGTAAATTAAAAGGTATGATTGGTTTGCAGGTAATCTTGGAAGATTGAAGAACTCAAGCTTAATTGACTTGAGGGGGAGTTGTTGGAACAAGTTCATGGCAAGTCTAAGCAAAGGCTTGAGTCTTCAAATGTCATAAAAACTTGAAGCAAATGCTAAAGCCTTGAAGAGTTCACTTATGAACTCACCCTTGTAACTCTTTGAGTATTTACTTGATGTAAAAGTGAAGGAATCAAAGTGGTTGAATCCACTTGATAAGAAGGGAAAGAAAAGCCACAAACTCGTGATGGAGTTAGTTGTGAATCTATCACTAAGAATTAGGAAAAGAGGTTTTAGGTGAGCAAGATTCAAATTGAAAACTTGGCTCCAATCATCACTATATATACACATGATTTAGCCGAGGGTCTTTCACACTCATTAGCTGAGCTTCTTGCCATATCAGAGTGTGATCTAAGGGCACACACATGTACCAGTAAGTCCACTGTAATTTGCATTCAATACACATTTAAATGCATGATCATTTGTGACCATATCTTCATGTCTATGTGAATGTATTGTTCATTGTCATACATCTCAGTTTTTTATTCAGATTGTAGAGATGATTCCTCTGAGCATGATCCATAATTTTTAGTGCTTTAACTTGGTAAAGTTAGCTCTTTAAGTCTACTATATATTCCCAAAGTTTCTTTGCATTTGGATTTCTCAATCGTGAGGTATATTCATTAGAAGTCACCTATATCTCTGCATACTTTACTTCTCTGTTAGTACTCCATCAGAACACTGATTTTCTCAGATCTTGTTCTCAGTGTGTTGTTGATCATTTGCCATGATTTAAAGCATGATAGAATCAACATTCTATCTATTATAATCCTATCAAGTTTCATTAGCATTGCTTCTTGACATCGTCAAATATTAGCATATCTTTGCTCACTAGTCTGATGACTGTTGCAGCTCGTGAATGTCAGGATGGAGCTATGATTTGCTAAACTCCTTTCTCTGCATGTATTCCATCATTTTTTATGACATCACTCATTATTTTTAGCTTACTAAGTTAATTATAGTTCCCCAAAAGGAATTAAGACAATTGCTATTGTGCTCAGAGAATTGTTCAAAACACTGAACATGTGTATGAACTAAAATAGCAAGTTCTTTACTTTTGGATCAACTCCTACCTATCTCTTTTGATTCAACTTTTTGAGAGTGATCTTCCAAGGTACGTAGGTGTCTAATACATCCTTTGGCAAGCTAAAAGGGCCCACCACATATCGTTGGAGTTCATTTGCTTGGTGTAGTGCAAAGTTTTTGCATCGTAACTTCATCTTCATCAAGTACAAATCCATCCTCACAAGGACTACTTAGTCAGATGTTATGTAATTTTGCTCATTCAGATAGTTAGTGCATTAGATTCTATTATAAGTAGTTACAGTTGGATGTACTTGAAAGTTCATGTGATCTAGTAGTTGTGTGTCAAGTGTACTACTAGATGGTGATTGTCAAGGATGTTGTGTTTCTTCAAGAGAGAGATAGAGAGACTGTGTGTATGAGATCTTATGCATTACTCGGCCAGATGTTCAGTTTGCTATCTCATAGATGAGCAGGTTTATGCATTGCCCAAGAGTCAAGCATTGGCAAGCGGTTAAGTGCATTTTTTGCTACTTGAGTGGTACTCGGCTACTTGGGTTGTTTTATCCCAAGGGGGGATCACTACCGCCTGATTTGCATGCTTTTTCTAACTCTGATGGGCTGGTTGCTATGACACTCATGTGTCCACTAGTGGTTTTTGCTTCATGCTTGGTAGCTCATGTATATCTTGGCTGAGCAAGAAGCAGCCTACTATGGCCACTTCCAATTGTGAGGCTGAGTATAGGGCAGCTTTCATAGCGACTGTTGAGTGTGTGTGGCTCAAATGCCTTATGGCTGATTTGGGTGTTGGTGAGTCTTCTTCCACCACCATCTTCATTGACAGTCAGAGCACATTGGCAGTTGCGAGGAACCCTGTGTTCCATGCTCGCACTAAGCACATTGAGGTGCATTATCACTATGTCAGGGAGAGGTTCTCTGTTGGGGAGATCAGCTTGGCATATGTGCCCACGCAGGAGAACATTGCAAACCTTTTCACGAAGGCTCTGCCTAGGGAGAAGTTTGAAGCTTTCCCCAAAACTTTGGGCTTACTTCCTTTTGTGGAGTGATTTCCACATAGCTTGGCACTTCCTTATACATGAGTGCGAGCTCCTTGTTCACCGCATCACTCCTAGAGGGGATTTGTTGATATATTTAGGTAGTGATGTGTGTGAACACACTAGGACCGTCGGGACACTTTTTTCTCTCTTTAGGAGGTTTTGTCCCTGGCTTGTATATATGCCTATTGCCCTAATGGGCTACTTATCTTTGTACATTCTCTAGTAATACATTCAATATTGTGTGTTGTGCTCCAAGCTTCTTCTTCTTCCTTGTGTTGTTTGTGTGATTTTGTAGACGTCTAAATCCAACATTTGGTTTAGCCATCTGGGAGAAATCATCATCAAAGTGCTCACTTGTCATCTATTGGTTAGTCCCTAAAAAATTGGGGGTAAGCTTTGGATCGCTAAACACATTTCTCAGTGCATAATTTGTTATTTTAGATGATTCCACTTGCAATCATTAGCTATCTAAGCTAATTAAATTCGCTCAAAAGGAATTCAATCAATTGTTACTGTACTGTGAGCACTGAGCAAAAGAACCAGCAGGTGTGTGGACTAAAATAGCAAGTTTTGTGAGACTAGCTATTTATGAAGTAATCTATTTTGATTCAATTGTTTCAAGCATCAACTCCAAATTACATAGGTACTTTATTGGTGTCATTTGCAAGATAAAAGGGCCTACTATCAAACTCTAAAATTTGTATTAGGGCAGGTGCAAAGTAGTTTTTGGCAGTACCACCTCACTTTCCTGAGGTATCCATCCATCTCTTCCAACAATCACTTCCCTTTTGATACCTTTGTCCTGTAAGAACTCATCAAAATCTTTGGAGAAGTATTCTCCCCCTCCATCCGATATGAGCTTCTTGAGTGATCTACTTGTATGATTTTCCACATTGTTAGATACTTTTTGAAGCAGTCAAACATTTCATTCTTACTTTTGATGAAGTATAGGATAGTCCATCTACTATGGTCGTCAATAAATGAGACATTATACCTTGACCTTGCCAATGAAGGTTCTTGAATCGGTCCCCATACATCTGTATGTACTAAGTCCAATAAGTTTTTGTGGATGTAGCCTTTGTGGTTGAATGGTTGTCTTTGTGCCTTCCCAATCTGACATACATCACACCTGCTGATCATGTGTTGCTTTGATATGTTTGGTAGTCCAAGAACACTTTGATCCTTGCATATATCCTTCAATGCTCTTTCATTCACATGAGCAAGTCTCTTATGCCGCACTTCAAGCTCACTTAGGTTTTGAGACCCAAAGTTGAATAGAGCTATGTTATTGGTTTCTCCTACTTCAAAAGTAAAGAGCCTACCATGCTTCTCACCTCTAGCTATCTTCTTGAAGCCTTGACATGGATCTTCCACAAAAGCTCCATGTGTTGGGTGGACCTAACTTGCAAGCCTTTTTCAACTTTTGGCCTACACTTATTAGGTTTTTAGTGATAGTGGGTACATAGAGAACCTTACTCGAAATGTTTGTCTTGCCATTGGAAGCTTTGACATTACCAATCTTCCCCAGATTGTGCTTTGTATCATCCCCTGTTTGAACTTCATGTCTATGCTTTGGACTTTCCAAATTAGATAGAAGAGCAATGTCGCCTGCAACATGATTTGAACATCCCGAATCTATGTAGAAAAAATGATCATCTTCTTTACCTTCTTTATGGCTTAGATTCATAAGAAGCAATGATTCATCATGTGGTTGATTTTTTGAATTATTTTTGAAGTCCCTTCTATTATAGCCTCTATTGTTATTGTTGAAGTTGTGTCCACCTCTGCCCCTATTGCTACCATGTCCACCTCTTCCACTTCCTTATTGAGTCTTTCCATTGAGCCAACAATTTTGAGTGGTGTGGTTGGTCTTATCGCAAATGGCACAAGGTTGAACATTCTGACCTTTGGATTTTTCATGCTTTGGTCCTTTCTTCTTCCCTTTCCACTTGCTCTTGCTTGTGAAGTTGGCTTGGGAACTTTCCTCTTCATCTTCTTCCTTCTTCTTGCCTTTCATCTTCTTATCCTTCTTATCTACATATAGAGCACTAGTTGAATTACCATGATAGGAGTTACCTTCCTTTATGCTATTGTTGGCCTCTTGATTGAAGAGTTGTCCAAGAAAGATGTTGAAGTCTGGAGTTTGCACATCCATGATGAGATCATAAGCCATTGTGAAGGATTTCCATTGCTTATCACTTTGAATCCCATTGAGAATCTGCCTCATGATAGCCTCTTCTTCAATCATCTCTCTAATGGATGCTAATTGATTTGCAACCTCCTTGACCTTGGTAACAAACTCTTTGATGGTTTGTTTAGTTGTCTTCTTCATTTGGTTGAACTCGTTCCAAAGATGATTCTTTCTTGCTTTGGTACTAGCACAAAAGAAAGACTTGAGGGCATCCGAAGTTTCTTGAGATGTCTTGCATCCTCTAATATGTGGTAATAAAAAGTCAGAGATGGAGTTTAGTATATACGACCTTGCTTGAGCATCCCTTGCACACCAAAGTGTGAGCTTATCTATCTCCTCTTGTGTAGGTCGTCCTTTGGATCTTGGAATAGGCATAGCTTCATCACCTACTATAATTCCATAAATATTTCTACCTTGCAAATAGGACTCCATTCTGATTTGACAAGCCGAGTATTTGTGCCAATCAAGCTTCTCGATCATTGAGGGAAACTCGTCAGCCATCTTGATCTAGCTCTGATACCACTGAAAGAACTTGGAGAAGCTTGTAGGAGGTAGAAAAGTGAGTTGCGAAGCCACAAAGTTTGGTCCAACTAACTGGCACAAGACCAGCCCTTGAGCTTATGGAAAATCAAATAGAATTTATAGGCATGTGATAAGTGTAATAAAATGCACTATGTACTTTGGAGCATCATCCAAGGAGAAGGAGTCGATACAAAACAGATAGCTTTGCGCATCGACTAGCTCAGAAAGCTTACTATCTATGGATGAGACAATGAACTTTAAATGCTCATAGCGACCAACGTGATTACAATTAGAAAAAATCCTTTCATGAGAGTGATACACATAGGGTTCAATGTATAGAATGCACACTACTATAAGAAATAAGCAAAATATGCTTTTGTAATGAATCAGACACTCAACGGTGGTACCTCCTATTTTTCAGGAATATGTAGAGATTGACCCTGAGACAAAAAAACTGAGATTTCTCCAAATCTACTGAAAGAAATGCTTTGAAACTTTATAGGCATAACCTAGACACTAATAATTTCTAATCAGCTATCCTTCATCCAATTTAGAGGTCAGTAGAGAGAGCAGGAGCCTCTGCAAGCTTATTGTTGGCAAAGAAGATGATGCAGAAAAATGGAGCAAGACAATTATGGTCACGTGTATGTATATTGCTTCCATGTATTGTACAAGTGTTTTGAAGTATTTATATAGATTCTAGAAATGCTCCACAACTTCTACAAGTGGATTTTGAATTCAAATGAAAGAACTAAGAGTTGTTGGAGGGAATTAATTCACTTTCCTACAATCTAGGAAAAGTGAAGATCTAGTTTGATTTACTTTTAGGTGATTGATTGATTGATTTGATTGCAACTCAACCACCATAAATTCATGGAATTTGGGATCTATCTTTCTACCTTTACATGTGTAAAGCTCTAGGATTTTACAATGCTAAAAGATCCATGAAAACAAGCCATAGTTTTTGATGTAGATCAAATCCACCTCAAGCATAGTGTGATCTTGATGTTCAAATAAGGTACATGTACAAAAATTTGAATTCGATGTTACCCATCTCTTTATTATGAAAAGTAACACAATTTTGGCACAAGAAACACTGAAAAAGCTTATTCCTAACTCAGTCTACATGAATTATGAGAATCATCCATATGTTTTGTGAAAACTATGATATTGCTGATCTTTTGATGATAAAGCTTGGATTCCATTAATGAAGAAGGGGCTAGGCTCTTAGCATAATTCCAAGATTGACAATTTAAGTGTTTGAGGTTCTTGTTGCTTTATACTATGATGATTGGAGAGGACAACTCCAAAGTGCAACAAGCACTCTCCTTTCTATGCGAGGTGATTAAGGTATAATACTCCCCTAACCAATACATTTGGCACCATTGTTGGGAATGTTTGGCATTCAATTGTAAGGTTCTCACATCATCTTGTGTCCACACTTCTTGTAATGCACTTTGGCACTTTGTATGGGTTAATTTTTTGGGGAATTTAGTTGGCCTTGGGTATCTCCCTTATTTTTTCAAAATTTTGTTTGTTTTCTTAGTTGCATGAGAACACCCACTTTCCTTCCTTTTTTTTGTCACTTTGACACACATGCACATTTGGCATCACCTCCTATCTCTAACATCTCTGTTTTTTGGTGATTGCCTTGGATAGGGGGATGGGTAGTACACTCCATTTTATTCCTGCCTCTCTTCATTCTCAATTATTTTTTTTAAAGAGTTTTTATGAAGTTGTTCACTTCATTTCCCATGAACCCTCTATCTATGTTCATTCAAAATTAGATATGACACAACACTTTGATACTGCTTTGTCTTTTGTGTGAGCTTTCAGGATCTAAAAATTTAGTCTTTGCCATTTGCATGCATTCAAACTATGGGAGGAAGGAGGCATTAAGTCTCGCTCTTTCTCTCATGCTTTGTGACTGACAATTACCTGACATGGTTGCCACAAATTTGCAGGAGGAGAGGGATCTTCAATCACCCTCTATCTCGCATTTCATACCAAGAGCATGGCCATCTCATGCATGTCATGGGAGGAGAGTGGCCTTATCCCCATCTATCTTTTCTCTTAATGTCCACCCACCATAAGAATAGTGGTAAGAAGTCATCACGTGGAGGGAGGGAAGTTGTTTGTCTCCATCTCCCTCTTCCCATCTCTCCCCTCAATCATTTGGTGGGAGCATGCATCCGGCTTCCTTGATTTTTCCTTTATCCTCCTCTATTGTGTAGGTCGAGTTCTTGCTCCTTGACTTCCTATGTGGGCTGAGCCTAGCTCTTGTTGCATGGGTCAAGCTATGACTCTTCTACATTGTCCTCTATCTGCTACTAGAATGTTGGAGGGGGGGGGGGGCAATGAGCCTTGAGCTCCCCCTTCTTGAGTTTGAGCTCTACTCTTGTTTCCCTTTCTATTCTCTATCTGGGATCCACCTTTGCTCCCCTATTGATTCTATTGGTGGAGGGTTGAGCTTTGCTTCCCTATTCATTTCACATCCTAAAATAGACTAAGGCATGCAATAGTTAGATTCTCCTATCATCTCACAAGTGTTCTTTGAAGCATGGGTTGATCTATGGCTTCCCACACTTTTCCTTCTCAAGGGCAGGGGTTTTGCATGCTCTCCCTCCCCCTTGGTGCTCCTGCAGCGAGATTTGAGCTCCCCCTTGGTCTGGATCAAGCTCTGCTCCTCTCCGCCCCTTGCTTTCCATTGTTATCAAGGTCGAGTTATTGCTCCCCTCTTGACTATTTCTACATATATATAGTTCTGCATGAGCATTCTTGATTTCTCTGATGGTCAAAACCCCATGGAGGGGGGATTGAGACCTTTGTAAGCTCCCCCTCCTGATGAAAGCTATGTTAGCAAAGGGTCAAACTTCATGCTACCCTCCTTGATCGCCTTAGATTCATAACTCTTTCCCATGCCCCTTCAAGAAGCTTGGACCTTGTTAACTATTGATATACTTTGTTTGTGGTATGTGTGAATAGACTTATGACCATCCGGGCACTTTCTTCCCTCTTTAGGAGGCTTTTTTCCCCAAACTTTTATATATGTCTATAACCGTAATGTGTTACTTATCTTTGCACATTCAGTTAATTCATTCAATGTTGTGTTCTGCTCCAAGCTTCTTCTTCTTCCTTGTGTTGTTAGTGTGCTTCCATAGACCTTGAACTCCAACAATTGGTATCAGAGTAGGTCCTCACTTCATCTAGGGAGTCATTAACACCCCTTCAGTCACAGTCTCATAATCGCATGAAAATTGGTGAGCATACTCAAGAAGATTAGGAGTTCAAAAATCCTTTGCTCTTTAGCATCAAGTTTTTTATCTAAACTCATTTTTGCCTTCAAATGCACTATCACAGTGCTTTGTGTAGGCAATTTTGTCCTTTTGTGCCAAAAATATATACATGTTTTGGTTTGCCAGTACAAGTGGCTCAAAGTTTGCTAAAACTTTAGCAGAGCTTGAGAGGGTAGTTCTGTTCAACTTTTTGAGATCCAATCATTTTTTTGCATCAGGCTATTTAATCAATGGCCTTGGTTGAAAGCAATGATGCATTCCACATGTTGGTTGTTGAGGACAAGTTGGATGGCACTAATTACCCATTATGGGCATATATGATGTATCATGTATTGATAGCAAAAGGACTTTGGAATATTGTGCAAGGTGTCAAAAAATGTCCTTCTACACCTAGAAATACAGTTATTGAAGGTGATGCAAATGCCTTTGAATATGATGATCTTGAGATTCCTCTTCATGCTATGATTTCTATTGCACCTATTACAGAGCAACTTTGTAGGAATAACAAAGATGCTCAAGCATATGCATTGATAGCATTTTTTGTCAAGCATGCCATTGTCCCTCACATCACCAATGCAAAATAGTGAAGAATTCTTGGGATACACTTACCAATTCATACGAGGCAAGAAATGAGGCTCATGTTGCTTACCTCCAAAAATAGTTGGAGAGTGAGAATATGAATGAAGAAGATTCTATGGATAATTTTTTGACAAAGATCAAATATTTGAATGAGCAATTGATTTCTATTGATGAATTCTTGCCAGATAGTTCACTTTGCTACCTCTTTTTACAGGTGGAAAATCAAGCGCGAGTCCACATGAGGCAATTTCTTATCCTTTACAAGTTCCACATGATGATACATATCATTCCATTTTTGATGCAGATATACATGATGGACTTGTTGATGAGAGTTCTGATATAGAGGAGGCAAAAACTATGCCTAAATTTTTTGCACAAACTTTAAGAGATAGCAAACTAGATGCACCTCTAACATATCGTGCTCAATTTGGCTCTCATAGTTGTTGGCAAAGATGGTGGATAGTCTTCAGAGATGAAGTGGTGTTGCTTGAATCTACTTCACACCTGCCAAGAATAGTTGCTGGAAACTGTAGTGGGCCACTTTAGCTAGCTAATGACCATAAATAATCATATATGATGTTTGGAATATGATCCACTAATCAAAGGATTAAAATAGATAAGTAGGAATTGATCCAAGACCAAAAAACTTGCTATTCTTGTCTCTACACTTGTTCAGTGTTTTGAACAATTCTCTGAGCATAGTAGCAATTGGCTTAATTCCTTTTGGTAAAATATAATTAGCTTAGATAACTACCAATCATGAGTGATTTCATAAAAAATGATGGACTACACACTCAAAATGATGTTTAGCAAATCACAGAACATTCCCAACATTTTCAGTGTGCATGAGTCAACAGACGAGAGAGCAATGTCATTCTAATATCTCACGATTGAGATGAGTAATGACAATGAAATTTTTTAATCAATATAGTGGACAATATAATGAACATATCATGCTTTAAATAATTGTAAATGATCAATCATGCACTAAGAACAACCTCTGAGAAGATCACTGTTCTGATGTAGTCATGACAGAGAGGTGAAGTGAAGATATGATAAAATGTATGTATTAAAGCATGTACAAATACAATGTCATTGGCAATGATTCATTGCACAATGTGAGAAGTATGAATGAGCTATGAAGTGATCTCTTCAAAATCACAATATGAGCTCGTGGTTTTAGAACACTTTTACAAAGGTAAATGTGAGGGACTTTTACAAGAGGTTGATCATATAGAGTCCCATATGAGTTATGCTCATTAACCAAGTATGTGCACTTGGTTTCTATTGCACCAGCAACTCCCCCTCATGCCTAACATGCTTGGTCTTCATGCTTGGTTTTTATTGCACCAACTTACTCACTAATTCCGAAGTGAAGGGATAAAACACCCTTCATTTATGGTGCCCTTTAAATACTTTAGCACCATTTTGGTAGCTTCCATGTGAGGCTTCCTTGGTGCATGCATAAACTGACTCAATGTACTTACTCCATAAGCAATGTCTACTCTTTTTAGGGTAGCATAGTTGAGGCTACCTTGATAACCTGATTTATCTTTATCTTCAAAGCCTGGTGGTTGTGCCAAATACGCTTCTTGTGATATCCATCCATTTAAGAATGCATTCTTGACATCTAACTCATATAGGTTCTAATTTTTGGAAGCAGCAACACTTACCAAAACCCTAATTGTTGGCATCTTTGCCAGATGTGAAAAGGTTTCTTCATAGTCTACTCCATGGGTTTGAGCAAACCCCTTTTCCACTAGCCTTGCCTTGTACCTATTTATAGAACCATCTGATTTTTTTTAAATTTTATATATCCACCTGGATCCTATTACCTTCATGCTTGGCTTCTTGGGAATCAAATCCCAAGTATGGTTTTCCTGAAGTGCTTCTAGTTCTTCCTGCATGACTTCTCTCCATTCTTTCTTCTTACTAGCCTCTTCAAAGGAAGAAGGTTCTTCTATCATAGAGTCTTTGGTGATATACACAGAATGCTTCGTGACTAATGATGTGTCATAGCCATACCTTGTGGGTTTTTTTCTTTCCCTTTGTGATCTCCTGAGTGCTTGATTGGAGGACTCTGGAATGTCTTCCAATTGATTCATCTTGACCTTGCCTTTTGACTTCCAAGACTTGAGATCAATTTGCTCTTCATCCTCTGAATTGATGTCTTTTGGTAATTGTTGATCTTCTTGAGTGAGAGTTGGAAAATCACTTTCCAAATCATAAGGTAACTTGACCTTCCTACAATCAACTTCAAACCATGAATTATTTTCATCAAATGCTACATTTGTTAGTGGGGTTGTATAGTCTATAACCCTTCTGATTTTGGTCGTACCAAATGAATATACACTTTTTAGCTTTAGGGTCAAGCTTCCCTCTAATCTGTGAGGGAATCTGTGCATAAGCAATGTACCCAAATATTTTGCAATGGTCCAATGAGGTCTCTTGCCATTCCATGCTTCATAGGGTGTCATTCCATCCAAGGACTTGGATGGGTTCCTGTTTACCAAGTAGGTGGTTGTGGAAACAACCTCTTCCCATAGGTAGTTAGGTAACTTCTTCTCATTCAACATTGGCCTAGCAGCTTCAACCATTAACCTGTTCCTTCTCTCTACCACTCCATTCAATTCAGGAGTATATCATGTTGTGCCTTCCCTCTTTATTCCTTTGTCCTATAAGAATGAATCAAATTCATGTGAAGAATACTCACCACCTCCATCAAACCTTATCCTCTTCAAGATTCTACTTGTTTGGTTTTCAAATAGTGCCAAGCACTTTTTGAAACATGTAAACACTTCATCCTTATGCTTCATGAATAAAGGATTATCCATCTACTGTAACCATCTATAAATGAAACATAGTACCTTGAACCTGAGATTGATGGATCTTTGCTAGGACCCCACACATCATTGTGTACAAGCTCCAAGTAGTCTTCATACATGTACCCCTTTTTGTTGAATGGTTGCCTATGAGCTTTACCAAATTGGCATGCTCCACATTTGTATATCATGTGTTTCTTGGTCACATTGTGAATGCCAATCATACTCTGATCCGTACATATTTGCTTTAGTGTTCGTTCTCCTACGTCTCGTAGCCTTTTGTGCCATATCATAGTTAAGATAGGGTTTTATGCTTGTAATTGAAGAGTTCTATACTCCTGGTGTCTCAATCTCAAATGTAAATAATCTACTAGATTTCTCACTTTAGCAATCCTTTTGAATCCTTGTTGAGGGTCCATGCCTAGTGAATCTGACTTGTAAGTCTTTCTCAATAATTTGTCCAACACTAATTAGGTTTTTGGTTATAGTTGGCACATACAAAACCTTACTTAAGAGATTCATGTTACCATTAGAAGTCTTTAGATTTCCAATTTTCTTGACTGAGTGTTTAGTGTCATCACCTTTCTATACTTCATGCTTCCCTTTGGGTTCTTCAAAATCAGATAATAAAGCTACATTTCTAGCCACATGATTGGAACAACTTGAATCAAATATAGAAAAGATGCTCATCATCTTTACCTTGCTTGGATGTCATGTTCATGATGAGTAGAGAATCCTCTTGGTCTTCTGTGTAGTTATTATAATCTCTTCTTCCTCTGAACCTTCCTTGGTAATTGTTGTTGTTGTAGCCTTGAAGGTAGTTGCTTTCTCCATTGTTGTACCTGCCTCTGGATTGTCCATAGCTACCTCTATGGAAGCCTCTTCCCCTTTGGTTCCTTGTGTTCTTGAAGCATTCTTCTGTGGTGTGGTTGGTAAGACTACAAATATTGCAGGGTGGATTGTTGTCGGATCTCCCCCTGCCTTGCTTTTCCTCCTCTGCTCCTTCCTCTATCACCTCTTTCTCTACCTATGTAGTTAGCTTGAGAGGTACTAGCCTCTTCATTCTTCTTGATTTTACCTTTATCATTACTCTTATTCTTATCTATATAAAGGGCAGAAGATTGGTTACCTCTAGAGTTGTCACCATTCTCCTTGAGCTTTGTCTCATGGGTGAAGAGTTGTCCCATGAAGGTGTTGAGGTCAGGTATTTGCATATCCATGTGGAGGTCCATTGTAGTGGTGAATGACTCCCACTTATCATTAGATTTGATGCCATTAATGATCTACATTACTATGTGTTCTTCTTCTATCTTGTATTTAATGCTCGCAAGTTGGTCAACCACATCCTTCATCTTGGTTACATAACCAGCCACACTTTGTTTTGGTTGCTTCTTTGGGGTTGTGAACTCTATCCATAGCTGATTCTTCCTAGCTCTTGTATTTGATGAGAAATATGATGAGAGGACTTCCCAAGTCTCTTGGGAGGTCTTGCAATTCCTTATATGAGGCAATAAGAGATCAGATATTGAGTTTAGTAGATAAGACCTGGCAAGAGCATCCTTTGCACACCATGTGGTCAACCTTTCCTTTTCTTCCCTTGTGGGTTGATGCTTGCTTCTGAATGTTGGCATCCCTTCATCTCTGGAGATGTATCCATATAGAATTCTCCCTTGAAGGTAGGCTTGCATCCTTAGTGACCATGATGAGTAGTTGTTTCTATCCAATTTGGCAATGAAGGATGGAAATCCATCTCTCATCTTGTTTGTTGTTGCTCTGATACCACTGTTGGAGGAGATGCTGGATAGTCTTCAGAGATGAAGTGGTGTTGCTTAAACCTGCTTCACACCTGCCAAGAATAGTTGTTGGAGAGTGTAGTGGGTCTCTTTAGCTATCTAATGACCATAAATAATCATATATGATGTTTGGAATATGATCCACTAATCAAAGGATTAAAACAGATAGGTAGGAATTGATCCAAGACAAAAAAACTTGCTATTCTTGTCTCTAGACCTGTTCAATGTTTTGAAGAGTCCTTTGAACACAGTAGCAATTGGCTTAATTCCTTTTGGGGAAATCTAATTAGCTTAGATAACTACTACCAATCATGAGTGATTTCATAAAAATGATGGATTACACATTGAGAATGATTTTTAGCAAATCACAGAACATTCCCAAAATTTTTGGGGTGCATAAGTCAATAGACCAGAGAGCAGTGTCAAATTAACCATGTATGTGGGCTTGGTTTCTATTGCACCAACAATAGTGCTTCTTTTGCATGAAATTTCTATGCAATGGCTGCCTCTAATCTTTGTGATGATAATGAGCTTGTTTCTTTTGATGATGCATAAAATTCAAAAAATTGGATGAAGTTTCTATGCAATCAAAGTATGATGCTATTATGAAGAATGGTACCTGGTTTTTATGTGATTTGCCTCTAAGCAAAAAGGCCACTGGCACTAGATGGGTATACAAACTAAAGCATAAGCCTAATGGAACACTTAACATGTCTAAATCTAAGCTTGTTGCAAAAGGTTATGCTCAAGAGAGAGGCATTGATTTTTTTTGAGACCTTTGCACCCACATTTTGAATGACTACCATCCATAGTATATGTGCACTTAGAGCTCATCATGGTTGGAATGTACATTAGTTGGACATTAAAATTGCATTTCTGAATGGTGACCTACATGAAGAAGTGTGTGTATTTTAGCCTCATGGTTTTGTGCAAAAAGTGCATGAAAACAAAGTGTGTAGGCTAAAAAAGGCATTATATGGGCTGAAGCAAGCACCACATGCTTGATATGAAAAGATACATGCCTACTTGATTGCATATGGTTTTAAGAATAGTCTAACTTAGAGCACCTTATATGTTAAGGGTGTAGATGATTTAATTCTAATCATTGTTCTGTATGTTGATGACATGTTGCTCATTGATCCTAATGAGAAGCATATTGCTGAATTTAAGACTAATTTGCATGCCACTTTTGTTGGAGTTAGATGTTTGCAGAAGCACACGAACAACACAAGGAAGAAGGAGAAGCTTGGAGCACAACACACAATACAGAATGTATTACCACTAGAATGTACAAAGATGAGTAACCCGTTAGGGCAATAGGCGTATATACAAGCCATGGAAAAAAAATCTCTTAAAGAGAGAAAAAAGTGCCCCAACGGTCCTAGTGTGTTCACACACATCACTACATAAATATATCAACAAATCCCCATGGGAGTGAAGCACTGAACAAATAGTTGTCACTCATGTAAAAGGAAGTGCCAAGCTATGTGGAATCAATTCACAAAAGGAAGTAAGCCCAAAGCTTTGTGGAAAGCTTCAAACTTCTCCCTAGGCAGCGCCTTCGTGAAAAAGGCTACAATGTTCTCCTGCATGGGCACATATGCCAAGATGATCTCTCCAATAGAGAACCTCTCCCTGACATAATGATAATGCACCTCAATGTGCTTAGTGCGAGCATGGAACACAGGGTTCCTCACAACTGCCAATGTGCTCTGACTGTCAGTGAAGATGGTGGTGACAGAAGATTGATGAACACCCAAATCAGCATAAGGCATCAGAGCCATACATACTCAACAGTCATTGTGAAAGCTACCCTATACTCAGCCTCACAACTAGAAGTGGCCACAGTAGGCTGCTTCTTGCTCAACCAAGATATACATGAGCTGCCAAGCATGAAGCAAAATCCACTAGTCAACACAGGAGTGTCATAGCAACCGGCCCAGTCAAAGTTAGAAAAAGCATGCAAATGTGGCGGCAATGATGCCCCCTTGGGATAAACCAATCCAAGTAGCCGGTTATCACTCAAGTAGCGAAAGATGCACTTAACCACCTACCAATGCTTGACACTTGGGCAATGCGTAAACCTGCTCATCTGTGAGACAATTTACTAAATATCTGGCCGTGTAATGCATAAGTAAATTGAGCATCCAATAGCTTGTTGATAGAGAACAACATCAAATGCATCTCCAGCATCATAAAGACTCAATTGTAAACCTATCTCCATAGGAGTGGCAATAGGCTTACACTCAAGGCCAAAATGTTGCAATAACCATTCTAGCTTCCTTTTCCTTTGCCTCTTTTGTAGCTAGTTTTGGACAACTCTTAATGACATGATCATTTCCTTTAGAGTATTTGCAAAACAATTTCTACTTTTTTTATTTCTTCTCATCTTTGTCTTCCTTCTTCGAATGTGTAGCATTTGCAGATTTCTACTTACTAGTAGATGAGCTCCATTTACCTTTGCCCTTCTGACTAGCAAGGAAAGCTTGATCTGCAACACACATAATAGACCTGTTTTGCCTAGATTGATCTTCTGGCAATAGAACAAAAACTAACTCTTCAAATGTTAAGGCATTTGAATTGCCTTTCATCATCAAACAAAGAGTAGAAACAAAACTCTATTATGAGTCAGGAAGATCATTCAAAACAATTTGCACAAGTGAATTGTCAGGAAGGACTTCATCAGTAGAAATCAATTGCTCCTTCAAATCCTTGATCTCTGTCACAAAACTATCCATAGAATCACCTTCATTCATGTTCTCACTCTCTAACTATTTTCAGAGGTAAGCAACACGAGCCTCATTCCTAGCTTGGTACAATGTGGTAAGTGTATCCCAAGCATCCTTAGCTGTTCTACAAGAGCGAATGTGAGGAATAATGGCACATTTGACAGACAAGGCTATTAATGCATGTGCCTGAGCATCTCTGCCATCCCAACAAATTTGCTCTGCAGTAGGTGCAATAGGAACCACAACACGAATAGGAAGCTGCAGAATATCATCATCTTTGATGCCATCAACATCAACTTCAGTACCTATATTTGTAGGTGTAATAGGACGTTTTTCAACGCCTTGCATAATATTCCACAATCCTTTTGTGACCAATGCATGACACACCATAAAAGCCCATAATGGGTAATTCGTACCATCCAAACTATCCTCAACAACCAACATACGGAATAGATCACTACTTTCAGCCATGGCCACTGACTAAAGTACCCTGATGAAAAAAGTTGATTGTATCTCAAAACGTTGAACAAAAGTACCCTATCGAGTTCTACTAAACTTATAGCAGACTTCAAGATGCTTATACCGGTGAACCGAAACTTGTATATATCTTTGGCACAAAAAGATGAAATAGCCTACACAAGCACTATGATAGTGCATTTGAAGGCCGAAACGAGCTCAGATTGCGATTTTGGCACCGCAGAGCGAAGTTGTTTTGATCTCCAAATCATGCTCAATATGCACACCAAATTTTATGCGATTCAGAGAGTGTGACCGAAGGAGTGTTGACGATACCCTAGATGAAGCGACGACCTGCTTTGATACCAATTGTTGGAGTTAGACGTCTCCGAAAGCAAACGAACAACACAAGGAAGAAGAAGAAGCTTGGAGCACAACACACAATACAAAATGTATTACCACTAGAATGTACAAAGATGAGTAACCCATTAGGGCTATAGCTGTATATACAAACTGGGGGAAAAAAACCTCCTAAGGAGCGAAAAGGTGCCCTGGCAGTCCTAGTGTGTTTACATACATCATTAGCTAAATATATCAATACTTTTGAGATGTCATATTTTCGGCATTTGCATCATTATTTGGGAATTCAGTTCATGCAAGTTGATGGGGGAATAACCTTGTGTGAAACACTGTATATTGACATATTATTGCAACATTTTAGCCTTGAATATTGTATACCTTTTACCACTCCTATGGAATCATGTTTAGAGTTGGGTCTTCATGATGCCAGAGATGCATTTGATGTTGTTCCACTCTTGACTGCAATTGCACTGTTATACGGATGCAACACCAATCTATGTTGTCTACAGCTTTAGAAACATAACTTTAGATGTAGAAAATTCATGTCCTTTATACGAGACATGGAAAAAAAAAAAACTCTCATGAACTCTTGTAAATAAGGTTCAAATACCTTATGTGCCACATGATTAAAGGAAGGTGGTCCATTCTTTAGTCCAAAGCTCATCACCATAAAAACATATGCACCAAATTTAGCAATAAAGGTAGTTTTGTGTTGATCCTCTTCAACATAACTAATCTGATTATATCCTAGAAAATCATCAAGAAAACTTTACATTTTATGACTAGCCACTGAATCAAGTACAAGATCACAAAATGCCATAGGAAAAGGATCTCTTATTATTGTTGCATTGAGTTTCTTATAATCCATAGGTATTCTCAACTTGCCATCCTTCTTAAGAACTATAACTATTGGTGAAAACTATGTTACCTGATTCATATAAACCAACCCCCAACATTTTATCTATTTCCTCCTTGACCTATTTTGCAAAATTTGGATTCACTTTGTATCTCTTCTGAACTACTGGCACTGCATCCTTTTTTAAATTAATTCAATGTTGATATAATTACACGTCAATCCCCTTTACATGTGAATATTGCCATGCAATTTAGTAATTTAATTAGATCCTCTAGAAATTTTCTTTCCATATTCACGCTAACTTTTACTACCTTTGGTTCATCTTTTGTGCCCAAATTGAGTTGTTGTAGATCATCCTCTTTAACTCTATTAGCCATTTCATATTTCTTGTTATAAATCTTCTCCGCCATCTCCTTAGCATCCTTTTCTTCTTGCTCCGTTCTCTCCCTAGCTAAAATCTTGGATTTTTCCTCAAGCAACTTGTTGAGTTTTGAACCCTCTATTTTTTGGCCTAGCACTATCTCAACAATTTGCTTCATGGAAATTTTCTCCTATTGTAGTATACTTTTAACATCCACTTTGAATAGTAGAACAACTATTCGATTAGCTTTTAGGAAATCCTCTTCTTCATCATCCTCAACCTCGTCAACTAATCTAATAGTGTGGTTCTCGTTAAGGGAAATATTCTTCCTTGGATGCATTGATATCATTACCTTTTTTTGCCTTAGTTATTACCACCACATTCAAGCCCCAATCCTGCTTAACTTTAGCAATCTTGAACCAAATTCATAAGGAGATGTTGATTCTAACATCCAAATCACCACAAAGTCTACCAAAAAACTCATTCCTAAAACTTCTATTTCTTGCTTTTCCAAAATCCCTAAGGGTTGTACCCTTGTTTGGTTAGGCATTTTAACTTGGAACGGAGCAAGAGATAAATCTCTTGCCCTCATCTCTTTGTAAATCCTCTCGGGTAAGATGTTTACACCTGACCCACCATCTAATAATACTTCATCAAACATTCTATCTTGATACTGAGCCTTAATAATAAGCACAAAAAAATCCACATTCATAGGATCAATATTGTTAACAATCGATAGCACATTCTGACTATGTCCTATATTTGATTGCTAACCCTAAAGTTTGTTTAACATCCTTTCCTTAAATGCTGGAGCTAGAGCTAATAACTGGTCTAATGAAAATTGTAAAGGAACATTAATAAGTACCTTAAACCAATCATTGTCTGTATGCTTGCTGAAGCTGTTGTTGTCTTGTGCTTGTCGAGTATCCAATTGATCTTCATCATTCGAGACAAGTCATTCTTGCTTCTGCTAATTTTTTTTGAATCATTTTTTGCACTTGGTCTCTAACTGCTTTTTGATCCTTACAATCTATTGGTCCTTTTTGTTTCAGTCTTTTTACTACCAAGACTTCAATCTCATTTGATGTCAAACATTGATTACAATCACAACTCCATTCTTCTTTGTGATCTTTTTTTTGTGTATTTGTGGTGCATGCATCTATTCAATTTGCTCCTTCTCCTCCATCAATTCAATTATGATCTCATTGACCTGAGCTACTGGTTGGTTTCGGTGTTGTGCCTACATGTGCTGATTTGCTTGATTATATCTAATCACTGAAACTCCTCTTTCTTCCCTATGCTTTACCCAAAATGGGCAATTTGGTCCTATCCAATTATCTAGAGCACAACAATACACACACGACATTATTCTTGCTAGTCTACCATCTTGACTTTCTTGATCCCTCAATGGTAGTCTCCTACGTCTTTATCTTTGAAATACCTCTCGTCCCCTATTCTGCACTACCTGATTGTCCGTAACTTCATCTTTGCTTCTTCCTTCATACGAAGAAGACTGACCTCTATTCTTCACATTATACCACCATTGAGCCATAGTATGCCCTTCCTTATCACAGATTTCATAAAATGTTTTCTCCTTTGGTGGGAGCATAAAATACCCATAATTTTTTAATCTACTAATAAAATTCTCCTCTTTAATATGTTTACTTTTATATTTGCAATTTTTCTTTACTTTAAATTCCTCAACCTCAATATCTGAATATGTATCTATCATGTCATGACCTGAATCTGACTCAATTTCTAATTCCTCCTTTGATTCTGAATTCTTATGTCCACCATACTTCCCTTTTGTTGTACAAATCTTTTTTCTTCTCTGGTAGTACCTAAAATCAAATCATTAAATCCACCTACAATATCTAAACAAGCTATTGCATTCCTCAAATTTCTCCTTAATCCTTTTTAGAAATATCATGCTAACATCTTATCAGTCGGTCTTTCATTACCCTACAATCTTTCTACTAAGGTTTGAAAATTCTAAGCATAGTCTTCTTCTAACGTATTATTTTGCCTAATTGCTCTAAGTTTTCTAAGAATATTTGTTGGAATTTTTTCTCTTCTAAATATTTGTAAGAACGCACACATTGCTTCATTAATCAAAATGAGAAAAAACAAAATGATACATAACAAACTGAACAGAGATAGACGAATACTCAAAATGACCATATAAAATTAGGAAACACCATATATTCTTGATAGATTATGGAGAGGGTCCTCATACAATCATCCTGTGTTGCTCTTCCTTCAATTTAGTTTGGGAGGCTAACTTCCCTCAATCACTCTCCAATCAATCAATGATTGATTTGATTCTCTACCTACCACAAATCACGAATTCGTGGCTCCTCTTTCCATTCTTGATCAAGTGGACTCAACCACTTAAGATTCTTTCACTTTTACATTAAGTAAACTCTTCAAAAGTTACAAGAGGTAGTTCACAAGTGAACTTTACATAGTCTTCATTTTAAGGCTTTTTCTATGACTTTGTGGGACTCATGCCAATACTTAGGCTTTTCATAGACTTGCTCCAACAGCTCCCCCTCAAGCCAAGTATGCTTGAGGTCTTCAATCTTCCAAGATTACCTGCAAACCAATCATAGCCTTGAATTTGCAAAGCTTTGTACAATCCAATGCTTTGGTTAGAATATCTGCACATTGTTGATGAGCGGACACATATGATATTTGAATCTCTTTGCTTAGAACCTTTTCTCGTACATAGTGATAATGAACTTCAATATGTTTAGTCCTTGCATGAAAAATAGGATTAGTAGCCAAATGAATAGAACTCATATTGTCACCAAAAATAGTTGGAGTTCCAAACTCCAATCCAAGATCTTTGAATAATGTCTTCATCCACATAGCTTCTTGAGTAGCTATGGCAAGACCTCTGTATTCAGCTTCAGTAGAAGAGAGAGCAACTGTGGGTTGCTTCTTGGATGACCATGAAATAAGCTTTGAACCTGCAAAGGTAAGATAACCTAAAGTGCTCCTTCTATCTTCCTTGGAGCCAGCCCAATCTGCATAAGAAAATAGCTTCAAACCTAAATCAGATACATAAGGATAATAAAGTCCTTCATTTATGGTTCCTTTGAGATACTTGAGAATCCTTTTGGTAGCATCCATATGTGGTTTCCTTGGTGTGTGCATAAATTGTCTTAGCACACTCACACTGTAACATATATCTACTCTTGTCAATGTGGCATAGTTGAGACTACCCACTAGACTTTGATATGATGTGATGTCCTCTATGAGTTCACCTTCATGTGAGCTCAATTTGTGATTGACCTCCATTGGAGTACCTGCAATCTTACAATCTTGCATCTTGAATTTTGCCACCATGTCAACATGTCCTTAATGTACTTCCTCTGAGTGAGAAACAAACCATGATCTTTGTAGACAACTTCCAAACCTAGGAAGTAGGTAAGTGAACCCAAATCACTTATCTTGAACTCTTCTCTCATCTGATCTTTGATCTTCTTCATACCAGCTGCATCATTTCCTGTCAATATAATATCATCTACATATACACATAGGTAGATGACCTCGGAATTACTCTTTTTAATAAAGAGTGAAGGATCTTCCTTGCTTGATTGAAAGCCTTTGTCCTGCAAGAATGAAACAAGCCTGAAATTCCAAGCTCTTGGAGCTTGCTTGAGACCATACAATGCTTTGTTAAGTTTACACACATAATCAGGATAAACTTGGTTCTCAAAACCAGGTGGTTGTGCCATATATACCTCTTCTGTTATCCAACCATTCAAGAATGCATTCTTTACATCTAGTTGAAGTATCTTCCGAAGAGGCAATACCAAGCAAAACCCTAATAGTAGGCATCTTTGCCACAGGAGAGAAAGTCTCCTCATAATCAATTCCCTGAGTTTGTGCAAAGCCTTTTGCTACAAGCCTTGCCTTATACCTGTTAATTGAACCATCAGAATTCTTCTTGAGTTTATAGACCCATCTTGAGCCTATTACCTTCATAGATGAAGTCTTGGGCACCAAATCCCAAGTGTTGTTTTCCTCAAGTGCTTCAATCTCTTCCTTCATTGCATGCTTCCATTCTGTTTTTGCTTTGGCATCTTCGAATGATGATGGCTCCTCTTGGTTTATGTCCTGTGCTATGTAGATAGAATGTTTAGTTACTAATGAGGTGTCAAACCCATACCTTTCTGGTTTTTTCTTTTCCCTCATAGATCTTCTTAGGCCATGATGTGATGATTCTGCCTCATGTCCAAGTTCCTGCAATTTTGCTTTACCTTTAGACTTCCATGCTTTGACCTTTTCCATTTGAGATTCTTCATCATCCTCTGAGGTGTCTTGTTCTTCAATCTTTGGTTGTTCTCTACCAAGCTTTGGAAAATATTCTTCAAGATTATATGGTAAATTGACCTTCGTGCATGAATCTTCATACCATGAATTGTTCTCATCAAAAACTACATCTCTGCTTACCAAGAATCCTTTGTTGGTAGGGTTGTATAACCTGTAACCCTTTTGATTGTTGTCATATCCAATAAATACGCACCTTTCTGCCTTTGGATCCATCTTGCCTCTAACCTGTGAAGGAAGATGAGCAAAAGCAATACATCCAAAAATTTTACAATGATCTAAGCTTGGTCTTCTTCCATTCCAAGCCTCATATGGAGTCATCCAAGCCTCATATGGAGTCATCCCAGCAAGGGATTTTGAAGGCAACCTGTTAATCAAGTAAGTGGCTGTAGATACAGCCTCAGCCCATAAATAATTAGGTAAATGCTTTTCATTTAACATAGACCTTGCAGCTTCAACAATTGTCCTATTCCTCCTTTCTGCCACTCCATTTTGCTCAGGAGTGTACCTTGTAGTTACCTCTCTTTTGATTCCTCTTTCTTGAAGAAAAGAATCAAACTCATGGGAGAAGTATTCTCCCCCTCCATCTGACCTTAGCCTTTTTAGTGATTTACCTGTTTGATTCTCCACAAGAGCCAAATATCTTTTGAAACATGAAAAAACTTCATCTTTGTGTTTCATAAAGAATAGAATAGTCCATCTGCTACAATCATCAATAAAGGAAACATAATACCTTGATCCAGATATTGAAGCTTCCTTGCTAGGTCCCCATACATCTGTATGAACCAACTCCAAGAGATCTCCATGCATATAACCTTTCTTCATGAATGGTAACCTGTGAGACTTTCAAAATTGACATGCATTACACTTATAAATCATATGTTGTTTTGACAAATTAGGAAGTCCAAGTACACTTTGGTCCTTGTAGATTTGCTTTAATGACCTTTCACCAATATGTTCTAACCTTTTGTGCCATACTTCCAATTATGTGAGTGTCTGACTACCATAATTAAAGAGAGCAATGTTTCTAGTGTCCTGTAATTCAAATGTGAACAATCTACCTGTCTTTTCACCTTTTGCAATTCTTCTGAATCCTTGACTTGGATCTTCAACAAATGCTCCTGCTTTTGTGAACCTGACTTGCAACCCTTTCTCTACTATCTGCCCAACACTTATCAAATTCTTTGTAATGGTAGGGACATAGAGTACCTTACTGAGTAGGTTGATGTTTCCATCAGGTGCTTTGACATTGCCTATTTTCTCCACAGGATGTTTTGTATCATCTCCTGTTTGTACCTCATGCTTATTCCTTGGATCTTCTAAATCTGATAGGAGTGCCACATTTCCTGCCACATGATTTGAACAACCTGAATCTATGTAGAAAACATGCTCATCACATTTACCTTGTGGCATAGCCATGTTCATGATCAATAATGAATCCTCTTTGTTTGAGTCTTCTGTGTAGTTATTGTAGTCTCTCCTTCCTTTGTAGCCTCCTTGATAGTTTGAATGATTGTAGTTGTTGTAGTTGCCATGGTAGTTGTTGAACCTTCCTCTTGAGTAGCCATAACTTCCTCTATTGTATCCTCTGCCTCTTTGACTCCTGGAATTCCTAAAGAAATTTTCAGTTGTATGATTAGTTAATCCACAAATAGAACATGAGTTTGAGTCTTGGGATCTCCCCCTGCCTTGTCTACCTCCTCTTTCTCTACCTCTACCATGTCTTCCTCTACCTGCATAGTTAGCTTGATATGTACCTGCTTCATCATCCACTTTCTTTGCCTTTCCTTTGTTATCTTTCGACTTGCTTTTATCAGTGTATAAAGCTGAAGATTGATTACCTTTAGAGCTTTCTCCATTTTTTCTAAGCTTTGCCTCTTGAGTAAGTAGTTGTCCAATGAGTGTATTGAAATCAAGTACATGCATGTCCATGTACAAATCCATAGCTGTGGTGAATGCTTCCCACTTGTCATCTTCCTTCAAGCCATTGATGACCTGCCTTACAATTTGCTCTTCATCTATTACCTCTCCAATGCTTCCCAACTGATCCGCTATGTCCTTGAGCTTTGTGACAAAATCAGTCACATTTTGTTTGGGAGCCTTCTTGAGAGGTGTGAAATCCAGCCATAGTTGATGCTTCCTAGCTTTAGTACTTGAAGAAAAGAAAGCTTCAAGTGCATCCCACACTTCTTGAGATGTCTTACAACTTCTAATGTGAGGCAACAAAAAATCTGAGATAGAGTTGAGGAGATAAGACCTTGCAAGTGCATCCTTGGAGCACCATGTGCTCAATCTTTCTTGCTCTTCTTGTGTTGGTTGACTTTTGTTCCTGAAACTTGGCATAACTTCATCTCCAGCCACATAACCATATAAACTTCTACCTTGGAGATAGGCTTCCATTCTTAATGACCAAGCTGAGTAGTTACCTCTGTCTAATTTGTCAATTGATGAAGGAAATCCATCTGCCATGTTGTCCAACCTTGCTCTGATACCACTCTGAAGAGATGGATAGGTATGTGCTTGAAGATGAAGAGGAGTTGCAAAATCCTTGATCTACACCAGCCAAATGAACTCCAGAAGTATATGGTGGGCCCTTTCAGCTTGCCAATGGATGTACTAGAAACCCTATGTACCTTGGAAGATCACTCTTAAAAAGATAGATCAAAACAGATAAGTTGGAGTTAGCTCAGAGGTGAAAACTTGCTATTCTTGGTTCATACACCTGTCCAGTGTTTTACATAATTCTCTCAGCACAACAGAAATTAGCTTAATTCCTCTTGGGGAACTCTAGGTAACTTAAAGAGCTAACTTTCAAGAGTAATCTCATCAAGAATAATGAACCACACACTGAGAATGAGTTTTAACAATTGATGACATCATCCCGATTTTCACGGGCTGCTACAGTTTGAGACCAGTGAGCAGCAAAATCACCATAACTAAACATGTAGGAATCCAATGATTATGAAAATTTGTATGGTTATACTAGACAGTAATTTGAATCTAACAAGCTTTAAATCACTGAATTTGAATAAGTAACCACTGAGAAACACCTCTGACAAGATGCGTGAAAAAGTCAGGTACTTGACAGAGAAGTGAAAATGCACAGACACTGTTGACTTCAATTGAACATAACTGAATATTGCAACATCAAAATGATATGAAAATTTGTGAGCATATAGTAGACTTATAGAGCTAACTTTACCAAGTTAAATCACTGAAAAGGATGCACCAAGCTGAGAGAAAACATCTCTGCAAGCTGACTGAGAAAAACTGAGAGTAATGGTAGTGAGTAGTACACTTCACAAGAACATGGAAAGATGAACTCAAATAATCATGAAAATGAAAGTATATTGCTTGTACAATACAATGACTTACAGACCACGGGAAAATAACGATCTCAGCAAGAGCCGTACGTGACGACTACTAGTTACCGTCGGCTCTGGGATCTCCTGTAAACCCCCATACAATATATGTAATCACACCTTGATATGGCATAAAGCTCAGCTCTTGGAGGTCTTCACATAGGTCTCTCTAACCACGACTAAAACTGCCATCTATTTATAGTTGAGTTTGGGAGGCTAACTTCCCTCAATCACTCTCCAATCAATCAATGATTGATTTGATTCTCTACCTACCACAAATCACAAATTTGTGGCTCCTCTTTCCATTCTTGATCAAGTGGACTCAACCACTTAAGATTCTTTCACTTTTTCATTAAGTAAACTCTTCAAAAAAAACAAGAGGTAGTTCACAAGTGAACTTTACATAGTCTTCATTTTAAGGCTTTTTCTATGACTTTGTGGGACTCAAGCCAATACTTAGGCTTGTCATAGACTTGCTCCAACAATAATGCCTTCTCTAACCTGCACACCTGGTTTTCATGCCCTTTTTGCACAAAGCCACGGGGCTTAAAAACATACACTTCTTCATGCAAGTCACCATTCAGAAATGCACTTTTAGTGTCCAACTGATGTACATTCCAACCATGATGGGCTCCAAGTGCACAAATGCTCCGAAAATTAGTCATATGGCATGTAGGTGCAAAGGTCTCATCAAAATCAATGCCTCTTTCCTGTGCATAACCTTTTGCAACAAGCCTACCCTTATAGATGTCAATTGTCCCATCAGGCTTACGCTTCAACTTGTAAACCCACTTAGTGCCAATGGCCTTCTTGCGAGGAGGCAAGTCACATAAAGACCAAGTACCGTTCTTCATTATAGCATCATATTTAGATTGCATAGCAGCCATCCAATTTTTTGAATTTTGTGCTTTGTCAAATGAAACAGACTCATTCACATCACAAAGACTAGATGTAGCCATAACATAGAAATCTGATGCAAAAGAGGCACTATGAGAGCTTGATCCAGTACGATATGAAAGAGGTGCATATAATTTGCTATCACGCAAAGTTTGCGCCAACAATTTTGGCATAGTTTTTGCCTCCTCAATGTCAGCTCTCTCATCCACAAGTGCATCATGTAAATCTGCATCAGAAATGGGATGATCTCCATCATCACATGAAACCTGCAAAGGTTGAGAAGTTGCCTCATTAGGACCAACACTAGACTATCCACCTGTAAAAAGAGGCAACAAAGTATCATACATGTCTTTGGAGCTAACAGATGTCTCCTTAGTACATGAAAGCAATGGCTGAATAGCATCTTCCACAAAAAACAACATCACGTCTGACCAGAATGTGTTTAGTCTGTGGATGATACAGACAATAGCCTTTACTTTCAGAACTATACCCAACGAAAATACATTTTACTGCATTATCATCCAATTTTCTGTGATGTTGTTCATGCACTAATGCATTATTATGCCAAACAACCAAAAACACGCAGATGAGCAACAGATGGCTTGCAATCATGCCAAGCCTCACATGGAGTGATAGACTGTAGTGCTTTAGTGGGACACCTGCTAAGTACATATGTTGCACACATGACAGCCTCAAGCTAGAAACTATGTGGTAAAGCTTGAATCTTGACCATACACCTCGCCATCTCCTCGTTCAGCAAATCCATTTTGTTGAGGTGTATATGGCACTGTACACTGGTGTTTTATCGCACATTTAGCCAGAAATGCATTAAAATTAGAAGACATATATTCCTTCCCTTGATTAGAATGGAGAAATATGTTTGGTCGCCCCACTGTCAAAGTACTGGCAAACATCTGAGTCTACTACAGACATGCACTACTCATGAGAAGATGGTTCAAAACTGCAAACATTAGTAAACACCCATTCTTCTTCTTGCACAAGATTAGCAGACTCTATTTTTGGTGTAGAGGCTTTCACAACAACCATTCCAGCCTCTTTCATCTTTGCCTCTTTAGCAGCCAGTTTTGGATAGTTCTTTATGATATGATCTTTTCCTTTACAATACTTGCAAAACAATTTTTGCTTCTCTGATTTCTTTTTATCTTTGTCTTCCCTCTTCGATCTGCAGAATTAGCAGATTTTTTCTTACTAATTGAAGAGCTCCATTTTCCTTTGCCCTTCTGACTAGCCAAGAAAGCTTGATCTACAACACACATAATGGACCTATTCTGCCTGGACTGATCTTGCTGCAATAGAACAGAGGCTAACTCCTCAAATGGCAAGGCATTTGGATTGCCTTTCATCATCAACCAAAGAGTAGACACAAAACTCTGATATGAATCAGGAAGACCATTCAGAATGGTCTACACAAGTGAGCTATCTGGTATAACCTCATCAACAAAAATCAAATGTTCCTTCAAGTCTTTGACCTTTGTTAGAAAATTGTCCATAGAATCACCTTCATTCATGTGCTCACTCTCCAACTTTTTCAGAGGTAACACGAGCCTCATTCCTAGCTTGGTACAATGCGGTAAGCTGTTCTGCAAGAGCGAATGTGAGGAATAATGGCACATTTGACAGACAAAGCTATCAATGCATGTGCCTAGGCATCTCTGCCATCCCAACAAATTTCCTCTACAGTAGGTGCAGCAGAAACCGTAACACGAATAGGAATATATTATCATCTTTGACACCTTCTGCATTAGCTTCAGTACCTGCAGTTGTAACAGGTGCAGGTGTGATAGGACGTTCTTCAACACCCTACACAATGTTCCATAGTCCTTTTGCAACCAATACATGTGGCATCATATAAGCCCATAATAGGTAGTTGGTACCATCCAACTTATCCTCAACAACCAACATACGAAATACATCACTACTTTCAGCCATGGCTGATGACTAAAATACTTTGATGATGAAAATTGACTATATTTCAAAACGTTGAATGGAACTACCAAGACGAGTTCTGCTAAACCTGTAGCAGACTTTGAGATGCTTATATTGGGGAACTAAAAGAGGTATATACCTTTGGCACAAAAAGACAAAATAGCCTGCAAAAGTGCTACAATAGTGCGTTCGGAGGCTGAAATGAGCTTAGATCGTGATTTTGGCACCACAAAGTCAAGCCATTTTGATCTTTGACACACCTTTAGTATGCTCACCAAATTTTGTGTGAATCTGAGGCTGCAAACGGAGAGGTGTAGATGACGCCCTAGATGAAGCGGTGACCTACTCTGATACCAAATGTTGGAGTTAGACATCTACGGAAGCACGTGAACAACACAAGGAAGAAGAAGAAGCTTTGAGCACAACACATAATAATGAATGTATTACTAGAGAATGTACAAAGATAAGTAGCCCATTAGGGCAATAGGCATATATACAAGCCAGGGGAAAAATACCTCCTAAAGAGGGAAAAAAGTGCCCCAATGGTCCTAGAGTGTTCACTCACATCAGTACCTAAATATATCAACATAAGAGAGAGCAACTGTGGGTTGCTTCTTAGATGACCATGAGACAAATTTTGAGCCTACAAAGGTAAGATATCCTGAGGTGCTCCTTTTGTCTTCCTTGGAGCCAGCCCAATCTATCACGAGGAAGGAGATAAGGAAGAGAGCTCACACACACACTCTCACAATCAAAGTGAAGCACACACTTAGATTGAGGCAAGGAAGAATGATCTTCTTCTTCTTCTATTACATAAAAAGGAATGTACAAGAATGACATAAAAATAAGAATACAACAAGTGCAATATATAAAGACCAGTACATAAGGAAAAACCTAATGTTCGCAAATGAGTGAGATGGCAAGAAACAAATTTGCCATCACTCTCGGTAGATAAATCTACTACAACTCAATGAAGTATCCCTAACATATACCGGTGTGACCACTACACATGTCAAAGAAACAAAAAATTGATACCTCTCATCCTAGATCATCACATGTTGAGCTTGATATCTCAACACTCCCCCTCAAGCTCAATTTCATGTCCTCTAATCCAAGCATCTTCTGAAATTTCTTCAGCTTCTCTGCTCCAAGTGCTTTAGTCAAAATATTAGCAACCTGCTCATCAATTCTCACATAAACAAGATCAATATCACCTGTCAATACCTTCTCTCTCATGAAGTGATAATGTACCTCGATATGCTTTGTTCTAGCATGAAGAATAAGGTTTTGTGCTAACTGTATACTGCTTAGATTATCACAATAGATAGTGATAGGCTTTTGCACTTCCACACCTAAATCTGCAAGTAGACTTGCATAAATTGACTTTCAAGTCCAATGGTGTAGCTAAGATCAGCCCTTGTAATTGTGAGATATATCAAACTTCCCACAATTTTCTTGTACATAGTAGCATTTTCCAATGCTTGACTTGATGTAGTATCTAACTTCAAATTCTGATATAATGGCATAGAAATTGGCTTACAATCAGCCATACCATACTTTTGCAACATATTCAAGGCATATTGCCTTTATGACATCCATATACCTATTTCTGTATGTATAAACTCAACACCCAAGAAATAGCGCAGCACACCAAGATCTTTCATGTCAAATTCCTACATAAGAATTTGCTTTACCTCTTCGATGCTTTCTTCATTATCACCACCGACAATCAAGTCATCAACATAAATAACCACAATCATGATGCCATCATCACCCTTCCTTGCATATAGTGAATGATCTACATCACACATAGAAAACCCAATGGTGGTTAAGTAATCAACAATCCTTGCATGCCATGCATGAGGAGCTTGCTTCAGCCCATACAAAGTCTTTTGCAACCTGCAAACATATTCTGGATGCTTTAAATCTTCATATCCTTGTGGCTGGTCCATGTAACTCACCATGTAAGAAAGCATTCTTCACATCCATCTGATGCAAAGTCCATCCTTTTGCTATAGCTAATGCAATAAGTGTTCTGACACTAGATATTCTAGTTACATGGCTGAATGTTTCCTCATAATCAATGCCATAAGTTTATGCATATCCTTTTGCTACCAAACCTGCTTTATACCTGCTTATGCTACCATCAACATTGTGCTTTACCTTGTAAACCCACTTGTAGCCTATGGGTTTCTTTCCTTGTGGCAATGGAACTAGCCTCCAGGTATTGTTTCCATAAAGTGCAGCCATCTCTTCATCCATAGCTTTTTCGGAATCTGCATTTCCAATCGCATCTTCAAAACAAGAAGGTTCAACATCTTGTATTACCTTTTTCATGTAGGCACAATGGCGAGCCATGTAACTATCATATGTCAATCGTTGCACTGAATTTTGTATCCTCCCATATCTTCTTGGTCACTTCTCCTTGTATCATCTGCATGTGCCTTTCTTACTCTTGGAGTCTTCAGAGAGGGCAATCCAAGTTCCTCATCAAGACTCTTTTCTGAATTTTCCTAGTGTCTTCCAATTCAAATGTGAATAATCTACTTGTCTTTTCACCCTTTGCAATTCTCATGAATCCTTGACTTGGATCTTCAACAAATGCTCCTCCTTTTGTGAGCCTAACTTGTAGGCCTTTCTCCACAATCTTTCCTACACTTATCAAATTCTTTGTGATGGTAGGGACATAGAGTACCTTGCTAAGTAGGTTGATGTTTCCATCATCTGCTTTTACATTTCCTATCTTTTGCACTAGATGCCTTGTAACATCACCTGTTTGCACTTCATGCTTGTTCCTTCGATCTTCTAAATCTAATAGGAGGGCCACATTTCTTGCCACATGATTTGAGCAACCTAAATCTATGTAGAAAGCATGATCATCAGATTTACCTTGTGACATTGTCATATTCATGAGAAGTAGAGATTCTTCTTGATTTGAGTCTTCTATGTAATTATTGTAGTCTCTTCTCACTTTGTATCCTCCTTGGTAGGTTGTATTGTTGTAGTTGTTGTGGTTGTCATGGAAATTGTTGAACCTTCCTCTTGAGTAGCCATAACCTCGTATGTTGTAGCCTTTGCCTCTTTGATTCTTGGAATTCCTAAAGAAATTCTCAATTGTTTGATTAGTTAATCCACAAATAGAACAAGGATTAGAGTCTTGGGGTCTCCTTGCCTTGTCTTCCTCCTCTACCTCTACCTCTACCTACATAGTTAGCTTGGTGTGTACTTGATTCATCATCCACTTTCTTTCCTTTCCCTTTTTTCCTTTGGCTTTATTTCTATCATTATACAAAGCAGAAGATTGATTACCTTTGGAACCTTCTCCATTCTTCGTGAGCTTGGCCTCTTGAGTAAGTATTTGTCCCATAAGTGTATGGAAATCTGGTACATGCATATCCATGTATAGATCCATTGCTTTTGTAAAGGCTTCCAACTTGTCATCTGCCTTTAGACCATTGATGAATTTCCTTACAATTTCTTCTTCATCTATCACTCCCAATGTTTCCTAGCTGATCAGCAATATCTCTGATCTCTGTGACAAAATCAATCACATTTTTCTTGGAAGATTTCTTGAGTGTTGTGAAGTCCAACCATAGTTGGTTCTTTCTGGCCTTTCTGCTTGAAGAGAAGAAGGCCTCAAGTGCATTCCACACCTCCTGTGATGTTTTAAAACTTCTAATGTGAGGCAACAAAAAATCTAAGATAGGTTTAAGGAGATAAGACCTTGCAAGTGCATCCTTGGAGCACCATGTGCTCAATCTTTCTTGCTCTTCTTGTGTAGGTTGACCTTTATTCTTGAAACTTGCCATAACTTCATCTCCAGCTATATAACCATATAGATTCTTGCCTTGAAGATAAGCTTCCATCCTTAAAGATTCTTCCTTGAAGATAAGATTCTTGCCTTGAAGATAAGACTAGGCTGAGTAGTTACCTCTATCCAATTTGTCAATTGATGAAGAAAATCTAGCTGCCATGTTGTCCAACCTTGCTCTAATACCACTCTGAGAATGGATTTGTACTTGATAAAGATGAAGTGGTGCTACAAAAACTTTACACTACACCAGCCAAATGAACTCTAGAGATATGTGGTGGGCCCTTTTAGCTTTCCAAAGGATGTATTAGAAACCCTATGTACCTTGGAAGATCACTCTCAAAAAGTTGAATCAAGACAGATAGGTAGGAGTTGATCCAAAACTAAAAAACTTGCTATTTTGGTTCATACACCTGTCTAATGTTTCGAACAATTCTTTGAGTACAACAGCAATTGGCTTAATTCCTTTTGGGGAACTCTAATTAAATTATTAAGCTAACAATCATGACTGATTTCATAAAAAATGATCGACTACATGCAGCAAAAGGAGTTTGGCAAATCACAACTCCATCTCGACATTCATGGGTTGCAAGAGTCATTAGACCAGTGAGCAAATATATGCTAATATCTGATGATCCCGAGCAGAAATGCTAATGAAAATTTTTAGGATTATAATAGACATTATACTGAGTCTATCATGCTTTAAAGCATGGCAAATGATCATCTACACACTGAGATGAAGCTTTGAGAAAATCATTGTTCTGATGGAGTACTAAGAGAGAAGTAAAGTATGCAAAAATATAGGCAACTTCTAATAACTATATCTCACGATTGAGAAATCCAAATGTAACAAAACTTTGGAAGTATATAGTAGATATAAAGAGCTAACTTTACCAAGTTAAATCACTGAAAGTGATGGATCATGCTTAGAGAAACGATCTCTGCAATCTGACTAAAAAACTGAGATGTATGAGAGTGAATAGTACATTCACATAGGCATGAAGATATGGTCACAAATGATCATGAATTCAAATGTATATTGAATGTATATTACAACGGAGTTACTGGTACATGTGTGTGCCTTGAGATCACACTCTGATATGGCAAGAAGCTTAGCTAATGAGTGTGTAGAACCCATAGCTAAATCATGGGTATATATAGTGATGATTGGAGCCAAGTTTTGAATTTGAATCTTGCTCACCTAAAACCTCTTTCCTAACTCAATCATGAGTTCATGGTTTTTTTTTTCCTTCTCATCAAGTGGGCTCAACCACTTTGATTCCTTCACTTTTACATCAAGTAAATACTCAAAGAGTTACAAGGGTGAGTTCATAAGTGAACTCTTCAAGGCTTTAGCATTTGCTTCAAGTTTCTATGACATTTGAAGACTGAAGCCGTTGCTTAGACTTGCCATGAACTTGTTCCAACAATACTTTAACTCTACAACTAAGTTATTACACTTCTATCTCAGGTTCAACAATTTGAAATCTAGGGATACATGAGGCATATCATGGCATACATGCCTGGATTTATGTGAGTACCCTTCATATTCCACACTTACATGAAGCACTAAAACAACCACATATACATCATGATATCCAATTGTGATATTTACACATGCACAATGGTATGATGTTTCTTCCATATGTAGATGATTCTAGGTCTCAAAGGGCTTGGTGTTTCTCTTGAGTTGGAAACCAAGACAAGGCATGTGAAAGGATTATGGAGCATACACTGGCTTGTGAACTTGATAAGCTATGATGTTAAAGGTGTTGTACTTATGCTAGACTCTAGGATATGGTATTATTGTTGTAGGTCTTGAAAGCCTTCGTGGAAAGATATGATACTTTGATTTTGTTTGATGAATTCCCCTCATCGAGATTGTGCTCAAAACAATCTCAATATGGATGAGGTGTGCAAAGCCTTGAAATTTTCAAAGTTTTCAACTTGTTGGAGTTCCACCTCAAAGCTTTGGGATGGAGAGTCTTTTCCATATTGTTGCAAGGCTATTGGGACAAAGATGTCTTCTAGATGGTTATGTGAAGTCGTTTTTGACACACATTATTCATTGAGGGTTAAGATTTCTTCACGTTCTCTCTTCCTTGTTCATGCCATCCTCTTTGTTTTGGATTTCCACATTTAGTGTTCATATTTTTGAACATCGTTATGTTTCCATCTTCCATTATCCCCTTCTCATACACTTTGTGTAGCTTGACAAGCAATTTATCTTTAGTAAGAAAATCGGATAGAAATGCTCATTCTTTGCTTACCACTTATAAAACTTTTCGTTTTTAATGCTTGAAGCTTCATAGGTTTACCCACGCACATCATGAATAGAACCAAAGCTATGTTTATGCTCATGCCTTGCTTATTTTTACTTTTTAGACCATGCTTTTTGTAGGTGTGATATGTTTTGAGACCACTTGTCAAGACTCGTGCTTCATTGAGTTATTCAATTTTTGTGACTTGTGACTGTCCTTATGGGGATTGTGTCCAAAATCATAGGATCAAGGATGATGAGCTTCAAAAGCTTGAGGATTCCTTGCCTACACTTATACACTTGGAGATCAATCTAAAAGCTTGGGGATGTCAAAGGGAATATCCATAGTTGTATAATGTTACGAGCCACATCATTGCTCTAGGTGATGATGTAAAGCCATCCTTGAGAAGCATTGGAATTAGGGCGTGCTTCCCTCTAGTTCACCTTTCCATCCCATGAACTATTCTTTTATTGACTCTCCTCTTTTGCAAGTTATGGTTAGTATCCTCTTCAAGCATATTATTTTCTACTCATTTTGTTGTCTTGATAAGTATATGATAGGTGGAAGACCTCAGTGTGGGCACACTCATGCGACATTTGTGGTAGCACACAAGTTTCACAAGGAAGAAAAAAATCTTGGATCCAAATACAATGCTGAATGTATTACCAAGTGAATTTACAAAGATGGATGATTCGTTAGGGTTATAGATGTATATACAAGCGATGGTAAAACCTGTTAAAGAGGAAAAAAAAGTTCCTAGGAATTCCTAAGTGTTTTCACACACATCACTATCAATATATATCAACAAATCCGCCCTACGAGTGATGAAATGAACAAGAAGATGAAACTAATGTACAAGGAAGTGCCAAGATATGTGGAAAGAGATCAATCCACAAAAGGAAGTAAGCCCAAAGCATTGCAGAAAGCTTCAATCTTCTCCCTAGCCAAAGTTTTGTATAAATACATGGGTCTAAGGGGTAGAACCCTTGGGATCCTAGGTGTGAAACCCTTGGGATTTTCTATTCATTTACCACTATTTAAAGGGTTTTTAACCTTAAGGTTAATTTTCTAAGGTTGAGTACCTTAGGCTTGAAAGCTTCTACTCCTAGCCACTTGATTTGTAAATGCAAGATTGGAGGGTCTTATTTTATAAGGCATGTGATTTCCTAAGATTGGAAACCATATGATCACCTTGGGAACCCATATGATGGGTACATATATGTATATGTATACATATATGTATACATATACATGTAGGTAATTGTATACGTATAGGTATATGTATATGTATAGGTATACATATATGTATAGGTATATGTATACATATAGATATACATATACGTAAAGGTATACATATACATATAAGTATATGTATGCATATCTGTATATGTATATGTATATGTATATGTATACATATAGGTATACATATACATATACATATACGTATACATATACATATACATATACATATACATATACATATACATATACGTATACATATACGTATATGTATATGCATGTGTATATGTATATGTATATGTATACGTATATGTATATGTAAAAGTATATGTATATGTATATGTATATGTATATGTATATGTATATGTATATGTATATGTATATGTATATGTATATGTATATGTATATGTATATGTATATGTATATGTATATGTATATGTATATGTATATGTATATGTATATGTATATGTATTATATGTATATGTATACGTATATGTATATGTATACGTATATGTATATGTATACGTATATGTATATGTATACATATATGTATATGTACATGTATATGTATATGTATATGTATATGTATATGTATATGTATATGTATATGTATATGTATATGTATATGTATATGTATATGTATATGTATATGTATGTGTATATGTATATGTATGTGTATATGTATATGTATATGTATATGAATATGTATATGTATATGTATACGTATATGTATATGTATATGTATATGTATCTGTATATGTATACGTATATGTATAGGTATACGTAAATGTATATGTATATGTATATGTATATGTATATGTATATGTATATGTATATGTATACGTATATGTATACGTATATGTATATGTATATGTATATGTATATGTATATGTATATGTATATGTATATGTATACGTATACGTATATGTATATGTATATGTGTATGTGTATGTATATGTATATGTATATGTATATGTATGTATACGTATATGTATACGTATATGTATATGTATATGTATATGTATATGTATATGTATATGTATATGTATATGTATATGTATATGTATGTATACGTATATGTATATGTATATGTATATGTATATGTATATGTATATGTATATGTATATGTATATGTATATGTATATGTATATGTATATGTATATGTATATGTACATGTATATGTATATGTATATGTATATGTATATGTATATGTATATGTATATGTATATGTCTATGTATATGTCTATGTATATGTACATGTACATGTATATGTATATATCTCTATATATGTATATGTATATGTATATGTATATGTGTACATTTATGTATATGTATATGTATATGTATATGTATATGTATATGTATATGTATATGTATATGTATATGTATATGTATATGTATATGTATATGTATATGTATATGTATATGTATATGTATATGTATATGTATATGTATATGTATATGTATATGTATATGTATATGTATATGTATATGTATATGTATATGTATATGTATATGTATATGTATATTGTTGAGAGCAGTATGGGCACCCAAGGACTGACTAGACAAGGAAGCCAGGGCACCCAAGGATTGACTAGACAAGGAAGCCAACGGAGAGAGTCAGAACAAGGTGAAGGAGTAAGTAGACAAAGCAGTCGACGCAAATCTGGCAGATAGGCCCTTCAATTTTTCCAAATCTACATCTTTTAACAGTGATTCTTATCACTAACAATCATTGTAAATACCATTTCATATTTTTGTAGCTCCATTTTGTGCAAGCCAAGGAGTCCTTGAGCTTGAGGAGCCTTAGAAGTACCTACATATCAATTTTCATATTTTTTAGACTCCGTTTAAGCCCTCAAATTGGCCCTGGAACCTAATTTTTAACTAGGCCGGACACTAGGTCTGGACAGGGCCAAAACCTAGTCAAAAACTATAAAAAGAGCTAGAGAGCTCATTTTTGAGGTTGGATTGTAATTGAAACAAACTTGTAAGAGCTTTTGAAAGTAATCTAAAGAACTCCATTGATTCTCCCTCTTTGTCTTGCCGTGTGTGCGCTTGTGTGTGTATGTGTGTGCATGCTTGTGTGCTTCTCACTCACGCACTTGTGCCGCCACTTGCTCGAGGTCTTCATACCATCCTCACGTCTTCCCGGATTGACATTAAAGGAGGTGCTACTCATCACTGAGCTACACCAAATTTTGGCGCCGTTGCCGAGTATCGAGCTTTGAGGACGAGCGTGTGATGGTAAGACGTAGAGTTGACGCGTTGGAGTTGTAGGTATTTTCTTCACTCTCATCGATTTTCTTTTACTTTTTTCACCATCTTCATCACCATCATCATCATCACCATCTCCCACGTCCATCTCCATCATCGCGAAAATTTCAGTTTTTTGACTATATCCCCACCTCCACCTCATTTCCCTCATTTCACTTGTGAGAGAGAGCGAGAGAGCGAAATTGCATGTGCTGTTTTTGCATGTTTCTTGAGCTATCTTGCAGGTACAGGTCACATCACCATCTCCAGCTTCCCGCGCAGGTACGGAACTCGACGAAACTGTCTCGCAGTCGCCGCCTTCTGTCCATCGCGATTGACAGAAATTTTCACTTGTTGGTAAATCTGAGTGCACCACAGAGGACTAGAGACCCTGCACACCACATTCCCACTAAAATTTTTGAAAATCTTGCAAAATTTCAGTCCATCGCGATTGACAGCTCTGTCCATCGTGATTGACAGCTCTGTCCATCGCGATTGACTGCCTGTCCATCGCGATTGACTGAAGTCTCTGTCCATCGCGATTGACTGCCTGTCCATCGCGATTGACTGAAGTCTCTGTCCATCGCGATTGACTCAACCACCTGTCCATCGCGATTGACTGAGTGTCCATCGCGATTGATTGAATTGGGTGTCCATCGCGATTGACTGAACTCTCTGTCCATCGCGATTGACTGAGTGTCCATCGCGATTGATTGAATTGGGTGTCCATCGCGATTGACTGAACTCTCTGTCCATCGCGATTGACTGGGTGTCCATCGCGATTGATTGAATTGGGTGTCCATCGCGATTGACTGAACTCTCTGTCCATCGCGATTGACTGAGTGTCCATCGCGATTGACAGCCCTATCCATCGCGATTGACAGCCAATTTTAGCCAAATTTTTTAGGGTTTGTTAATTGAAAAGTTGGGCTAATTTTGGGCACAAATATTATGCTCTTGAGCACATGGGGAAGCCTTAGGAAAACAACTTGGGGAAAACCTGTTGCACAGTGATCCTGTTTGAACCTTGTCGTAACCCTAGAACCCTGAACGGTCACAACTTTTTCATACGAGATCCATTTTTTGAGCTCTAGGGCTTGTTGGAAAGCTCGTAGCAAATACTACACGCCCTCAACTGTTTTTTATAAAGATAATGCATTGATTTTCAGATAGGGTATTTTGAAGTTGACCATATCCAGGGGGATCAAAGTCAGGGGTCCTTAGGATTGTTTTCTTGAAAATCACTATGCAAGTTTGTGTTTGTGCTACATGAATGAAAAATTGATTCTGTCTTTGGAATGTAAATTTCAAAGCTAACTTTGAAACTCTTACAGAGCATCGAGAGGCGTTCTAAGCAAGTGTAAGTGCGAGCTTGGGAACACATTTCCTGGGCACTCAAGGGCAACCGAGCAGGAAACAAAAGGTTGGACACTTTTAACCCCCTCTGTCAATTCATAGCTTAGGCTAAGAACGACGAGAGGTAGGAGTAAGTGGGAGCGACGATAAGCAGTTATCAAGTTGAAGACTACCTAAAAACTCAAGTTCAAGCTAAAAATTTAATCTCTGTACTGTCGATAACATAAAGGAATAGAACCTAACGTGGAACGATCAATTGCAAGTGCGAAACAACATTCAAACATTCCTGACGACGTGATATTAGACAAGAACTCAAACCATTAAAATAACTAAAAAGAATCAAGTGACTGGTACCAATTAATCGGCAACGAGGTTGTACTCTGGAAAAAAAATTTGGGCTAATCAGTTAGGCATATGAACCTTCGATCAAGACGACACCTAGCAAGAGAGAGACAAAGTCTTAGGTCTTCAGAGGCTAGTGTCAATCACACTGCAAGGTCTTGGGCCCAGCAGTTGAGCCACCACTCATACTACCCTAGCTCTGAGACCAGTGAGTCAGAAATGTCTCAAGGCATGGACAGACCTACGGGAAGTTCAGGAGTGCCTTATTTGTACAGGGTAGAAGGCCCTTACAAAACACAGCTGGAATATCTTAGGACCAACCGATTAGATGCTAGCATCTATGAGGACGGCTTAGGAAGATCTGTGGTCCAGATTAAAAACCCTGATCAATCCATTGGACTAGAACACCCAGCTGTCAAGTTTGAAAATGGTGCATACCTGGACAAAGAAGGAACTATATATGTAGTCACTAGTCACCCTGATAGGACAGATGACTTTGGGAATGTAATCTCAGAAGCGGATTGTGGTGACCTGGAACAAGGGAACATGGGTGCGGAACCTAGAACCCCTCGAGGTAAATCAGTTCTCACTAGGATTATCACGCCTGAATGGGTCCCCCAAGACAACAAGAGCATAGAGTTGCTCCTCAATCGAGAAACTGATGAAGCCTTTTGGAGGTATAAGTCTAATCAGCCAACAGACATAGGAAATATCATGATCTATGAGTTTAAGGATCCGGATAGCCCAGGCAGAGTGACCTACTTAGATCATGCTTCAGAACGGATCTTTGTGGTGACAGAAAATGATAGGCATGCTTACACTTGGAAGGGTGAATTTATTTTCTCTCAACCAAGATCAAATGTATCCTATGGTCACCCTGGGGCTGGAACTTCCCAAGCTCATGGTATGCAAAGAGACAGAAGTAGAGATAGACCAGAAGTAAGTTTTGCCAACCCAGTGGGCAGAGAAAGAACGAGAACAGAGACGAATAGGGTAGAACCTGAGATGCATAGAGCCCACAGGAACCAAAGAAATGTAGATGGATTCCCTCTGCCGAGGCCTAGAGAGCACACAAGAACTTTGAGACCCACCCAGCTAGTTAAGTCCATGAAGAATTACTTTGATGGCACAGGAGATCCCTATGATCATGTGGCGGAGTTCAAGCAAGTCTTGAGAGCTGAACAAGTGGAAGATCTGTTCACGCAGTACAATGCCTTTGGTCTAACCCTTAGGAACACAGCACTTACATGGTTTCAGCCATTAGATGAGCGTCAGTTCAGGAGCATAGACCAACTCCTAGAGGCATTCATTGTAGAGTTCTCTAAGAGCGGCATAAGACACAATACCTCCTCATTGATTCACAGCTTCAAACAGACCCCCCAAGAGACTGTCAGATTGGCCGGAAGAAGATTTAGACAATATCTTGAAAGGTGCCCTATTTCGGAACTATCCACATCTGCTAAACAAGTAGCCTTATTCCTTGATGGATTGCTGAGTACGAAATTGAGATCCTATGTGTATCTGAAGGACCCTAGGACTATAGAAGAGTGTGTACGCATGTGCATTGACATTGAAGATAACCTAGGGGAAGAACTAGAGCTTTCCAAAATCTACAAAGATTCAGATAGTGCATCTAGTCACTCTTCCACGCAGTCCACATCAATTGAGGAACTTGCCGAAAAAGTAGCTCAGAAATTAGGTGTAACTAGCAAACAAATCCCAAGGTTTGCCCCTGTGAAAAGATGCTATACATGCGGTGGTGACCATATGGCGAATGTCTGCCCTATTATGGCTCAACCCCAAGTAAACCCTAGTAGCCAGTACTGCACCATAGAACGGAGATACACCAATCACACCGCACAAGATTGCCCATACAACAAGCAGGCAGTTAGGCAACCCTATCCGCAGCCCTACCAACAAAGCCGATACCAGAACCAAAATCCACCACCACAATATGCTAGACCCCAACAAACCTATCAGCAACCATATCAGGCCCAACAGAGACCCCAACCGGTGCTAGCTCAACAGCCTCCAAACCCCGCTAACGTGATTCCAGTAAAGTATGCTGTGGCAGAAGAAAACCTGAATAGGGCCATAGTACCAGTAACCCCATTGATCTCAGAAAGTGACCCGAGTGACCATAGCTTTGATTCTACACATGTCGATAGTCCCCAAGCTTACTACATGCAGTCTCCGGAACATGGTGATTCCTACTATAGTGAAGAACCAAGTGAACCTAGTTGGGAGTCGGATTACACGAACGTCATGTATGCAAACCCCAACCCTAGGCCTCAACCTAGGCAGGTACGACCACCCTTTCCTAGAGGACCATGCTACCGATGTCAGGGGGATCACTTCATTCGTGATTGTCCCTTACCTCCACCTACACAAAATCAGTCCGTGACGATCCAAGGCTTTTGCCAAGATTGTGGAAAAGAGCATCTCTTACGAGATTGCCCAAAGAACCCCAATAATATGCCAAAAATCACTCCTATCAATGTGATTGGGTTGGTTGTGGATGCCTCAGGAAGTGTCACTTCCACTGCACCAGTGCAGGTGGTTACTAGAGCTCAGGCATTGCAGCAAAACCAAGAGCAAGCCAGGAAAAGGGCCCAGAGGCTAGTGAAACCGAGAGCGTGACAAAGAAAAGGACTAGAGCGTGGAAAGATAGTCGAGAAAGAATGAAAAGACAATGGGCTAAAAAGATGAGTGAGCTTGAGGAAAGCATAAGAGAAACCAAAGCGAGGATAACTGAACTCACAGCTCCAACTCCCTCTCACATTACCCCGCCTCCACCACTCCCACCTCCATCCAACCCACCACTTTCCCCACCGCCTCATCAAATCCCACCACCCCCTAGAGTAGGATCAGTCCTAGCTGATCCCACTCCCGAAGACCTTAATATGATGCTGAAAGCTTATCAGGCCAGAATCCAAGAAGGGCCAAACGTAACTGATCATGAAAAATGCTACCCTAGAGCCGAGCTAGAGCTTGAACGAACCAAAATTTGTGCCAAAATGGTGGAATTGGCTCAGACCATGTTTGAAGCCAGTCGCCTGTTTAACATCTCTAGTTCAGCTAAGACGCAATTACACTTTGATGGACTGTTAGAAAGAATAGAGAAGCTAATTGCACAATCAGAAAGGGAACCTGTCCCTCAAAGAAGGGAAAGGGCAAGAGAACGGATAAGCCAGCCTCTTCAGGAAGCCCATGTGCCTCCTCAAGGAGCCTATCTTCCTCCCCAAAAGGCAGATGGGCCTCCCCCGAAAGCTTATGTACCTCCACAGGTGACCCACATTCCTTCTCAGAGAGCGTATGAGCCTGTTCGGAAAAGTAATAGAATAAGTAACCCTCCCCAGGAAGCTTGTGCTCCAGCCACCCATGAGAACGAGGAAAGAGCCAACGAGAGAATAAGCCCTCCTTCCCAGGTTGCTTATGTGCCTAACTCTACGGAGCCAGACACTTCTTCTTCTATGAATCGGTTTGCACCAGACTTCCTACGAGAGATTCAAGAAGACAAATGGGATAACGAAAGTGAGGTCGCCCCTCCATTTGAACTTGTGGACGATGCACACGACCAATTCCCACAAGACATCCCATCCATTTACGGGGAACATGAGAGTACTCAGTCTCATGAGAGATTGGACTTTGAGTCTAATTCCATACAGGAGCTACCCCACTTCACAGGCCCATGGGAAGCAAAGTCCACATGTATGAGAGCACCCACAGTCATGGTAAGGAACGACGATTCAGTCATACCTAGGAACACGGAGATAGTAAAGAACACCAAAGTGCAGCGCGATCTCACTTTGGAAGAACTGCCCAAGGATAGACCAGAAGCGCGGAAATATGTAGCTAGTCAAGTAACTGAAATTGCAAAACCACGTTCCCGGGTAGGATCCCATAGGACAGTGCCAGAAATTCCCTTGGATAAGATAGGAGATATGTGTGAAGGTGAAGAAGGGAACACCTATCTTCCCATTACCTACCAGGAGTACACCACCAAGGCGATTTTGGACTCAGGTGCAGGAGTTGCAATTGCCACCACCTCCTTATGGAAGCGTTGGGGCAAGCCAGCACTCAGGCCAACGAGGATGAAATTGCAGATGGCCGATGGTCACATAGAGAGACCCTTAGGATTGCTAGAAGGGATAACTCTCACCACTTGTGGTGTCGAGTTTGAGCATACATTTGCCATATGTGACTTCAGCAAAAATCATGCCTATGAGATGATTTTGGGAAGACCATTCATGCGACAGTTTCAAGTGGTACAGGATTGGGGAACCAATTCTTTGTATCTGCAACACTTGGGTGTTACAACCAAAGTCAATCTCAAGGATTTTTCTCACAGAGATGTCCCTCCTATCCAATGGAATCCCATCCATAGAGCCAAAGATGACACAGAATCGGTGCATTCCATAGGGTCTGGATCCTCATGGATGCATGAAGACACCCACTTATGGATGTGCAAGGTAGCAGTAGAAGAAGAGAAGAGAGAGAAAGCTAGAGAGGTAGGTGCGAAAGAAACCCATAGATCAATCCAAGACCCAGCCTATGCACCTGTAGTTTTTCCAGACGAAGAATTTGAACCTCACGGTTGGGCAAAAATCTTAGCAACAATGGACGTAGCCATCAACGAAGAACAATGGACACCTCACTGTGATGAGGATGGCTATGATATTTCAGTCTTCTCCATAGAGCCAATCATGGGAGAGGCAGTTCTAGAAGAATGCGAACCTAGCCCTGATGCATTTGAGGATGCAAGTGACTCCGATCTAGAGTCAATCATTATGGACCCACCATTTGCATCAGATGAAGAATACTTCCATGAAGTAGAATTTCAAACCCAGAGGCATGGAGAGCTGACAAATGACGTAAGATTAGCAACACATGTGAGCCCGAAGGAAGAAGGGAAGAAACGAAAGAAGAGAGAAGCCTCACCAGAAGAGGAAGAATCTTTGTTTGAGGTCCCCGAAAATTTTAAGAAATATGAGATAGATGATAGGAGAGTCATGATAAGAATGCCTAAACGAGAGGCACAAGCAGGAGAGGCCTATGATAACAAAGAAACTACCAAGAAAATTGTAGTGGCCCTAGAAGAAGGAGAGGAGAGATGTACGTACATAGGTCATGACCTAACAGCGGACGAAGAGCACGAATTGATTGCCTTGCTAAGAGAATACAGAGATGTATTCGCTTGGAGTTACAAGGACTTAAAAGGTGTTGACCCTGACATATGCTCACACACTATCCCCATGACCTCAGATGCCAAACCCTCTAAGCAAAAGCCTTATACATATAATGATAATTACGCTGCTAAGATCAAGGAAGAGATAGATAGATTGGTCGAAGCCGGATTTATCTATGAAATTGAGCACACCGAATGGGTATCCCCCATCGTAGTGGTGCCCAAGAAGAATGGCAAGCTGCGTGTGTGCATTAACTTGAAAAAGGTTAATGCCGCCACAATTCGAGATAACTATCCACTTCCCATCACAGAGCATCTCTTAGAAAGAGTGGCAGGCAAGGAAGTGTACAGCTTCCTTGATGGATTTTCGGGCTACAATCAAGTGGCCATAGCTCTAGAGGATCAGCATAAGACAGCCTTTGCCACGGAATGGGGCATTTTTGCTTTTAGAGTAATGCCATTTGGGCTTACCAATGCACCAGCTACCTTCCAGAGGCTGATGTGCCATGTGTTTAAGGAGTTCCTGAGGAAGAGTTTAGAAGTCTATGTTGATGATCTTTGTGCTCATTCCAAGGTTAGACAAACCCATATTCCTGAACTCAGACAAATCTTTGACAAATGTAGAGAATACCAAGTCTGCCTGAACCCAGAAAAGTGCGTTTTTATGGTCAGGCAAGGCAAGATTCTAGGACACATAGTGTCAAAGAATGGCATATCTACCGACGAAGAAAAAGTGAGAGCCATAGCAGAGCTACCTAGGCCAAAGAATGTCAAGGAAGTACAAGCTTTCATGGGGCATTGTGGTTATTATCGACGATTTATACACATGTATGCTGTCATTGCAAAGCCCATGTACCGACTTCTGACAAACTTTGAGTGGACGGATGAATGTGAGAATTCCTTCCAAGAGCTTAAACGAAGATTATGTTCAGCACCAATCTTGACCACACCAGATTGGAATAAGCCATTCCATGTTCATGTGGATGCATCCAATTATGCTATTGGATGTGTGCTTGCACAACCTACTGGTGAAGGTAATATGGATCTTCCAATTGCCTATGCCAGTAGACAATTGAATGCGGCTGAACGGAATTACACCACTACAGAGCGCGAAGGATTAGGCATGGTATATGCAGTCAAGAAATTTAGACACTATTTGCTTGCAAATAAGTTTAAATTTTTTACTGATCATCAGGCATTGTTATATCTTGTAAACAAGCCATGCAATACAGGAAGATTAGTAAGATGGTTTCTCTTGCTAATGGAATATGATTTTGAGGTTGTGGTAAGAAAGGGTAGGACTCACTTGAGAGCAGATCACCTCTCTAGGCTCACATCAGGAGAAGCCCCACAAGAAGTGTCAGATGACCTTCCTGATGCTTACTTGTTTAATTTGGAAGTGGTGCCGCAGTGGGCCAAGCCAATAGTACCAGTATTGACATACGGGCCTAATCATCCAGTGGTGAACACACGGAATAGAGAGATCGTAAAAGCCCAAAAGTACCATATCATGGCAGGAAGCATGTACAAGCACACAGATCAAGGGATCTTGGCTTGTTGCGTAGAAGAGGATGAGTACGCTAAATGGTTGCAATTAGCACATGTAGGTGCGTTAGAGCAACACCATTCAAAGCAACGAACGTTGCAGACTCTAAAGAGATTCGGAGTGCATTGGCCAACTATGGAAGCGGATGTCCAAAAGTGGTGCAAGGAATGCCCAATCTGTTGCACTAAACCACCTGTGGAACATGCCACTCTCTATCAAGTATCCATTGTGCTAGATTGGAGTGAACCTCTATTATCATTCTTGAGGACAAACACATTCCCTCTAGACATGACTCTAGCTAGAAAAAGGAGTTTGGAACAAGAAGCCAAGGATTATTCACTCGTTGGTGATAATCTATACAAGCGCGGTAAGGATGGTTACCTGAGACTGTGTGTCCATGAAAGTGAGTATCTTAAGATCTTAGAAACTGCTCACCAAGGTGTAGCAGGAGGACACTTTGGACCGGATCGGGTGATCAAGGCAATCCTATTTGCGGGCTTTTGGTGGCCTACCCTTCACATGGATGCACATACCTATGTGAAACGGTGTGATGTCTGTCAGAGGACTCAGTATCCCATACGCAAAGATGAGATGCCACTGAAACCTATGATGGGTGGACGTGCATTCTCTAAGTGGGGAATAGACTTCGTAGGTCCTATTAATCCCCCAGCTAAGGGTTCTCATGCGGAATACATCATTGTTGCGACAGATTATCTCACCAAGTGGGTAGAGGTAAAGGCTACGACAAAGAACGATGCTCAAACAACTGCCAAATTCTTGTTTGAGAATGTATTCACGAGATACGGACTACCTATAGAGCTTGTAAGTGATAGAGGCACTCATTTCTTGAACGAAGTGATTGAAAATCTACTCCAAGAATTCTTGGTAATTCACAAGAAGTCTGCCCCTTATCACCCTCAAGCTAATGGACAAGCTGAGAGCACTAATAAGATTTTATGCAATGTACTGACGAAACTAGTGAACACTAAACGCTCTGATTGGGACAAACAGCTACACCATGCTGTTTGGGCATACCGAGTTGCCTACAAAACGGTACTCCAAGCCACCCCCTTTCAGATGGTATTCGGCCAAAACGCTGTGTTACCCTTGGACTTCTTGATCCCTACATTGAGAGTAGCACAAGAGCATGAATGGACAGGTCATGAGCTTTCCTCTAGGATCTTTGACCTTGAACGATTAGGAGAAACAAGACTGAGAGCCGCTGCTGGAATATATGCAGCTAAAAAGAGGCAGAAGGCATACTTCGATGCCCATGTGAAGGATAAAGGCTTGAAAGCCGGAGATCTAGTCCTAGTCTATACACTGAAACAACACGCGAGGAAGCTAGAAAAGAGAGGCTACGGACCTATGATTATCAATAGGATCTCCACGAGTGGAGCAGTACAATTAGCCACATTAGAGGGCGATGTTCTCCCTAACTATATTAGCGGATGCAGAGTCAAGTTGTATCAGGAACCCCTCACGGAGGAAATGCTCAGCCGACTCAACACTGCTAAGAAACGCAAAGAGGAAGAGAAGCGAATTAGAGAAGAAGCTCAAGCAGAAGCTTTAGAACGCATCAGAAGGATGAAATTACGAAGGCAAGGTAGAGAGCAGCCTAGGACAAATGACTATGCAGATCAAGGATATCATATGGCAATGTGTGAAGTCGCAGGAACCAGCTCACCTAGGATAACTGATCGACGTCCTTTCGTAACCCTAGATATAGGACAAGAAAAGAGTGCAAGGACTGTAAAAGCCTTGATTGACTCAGGTGCAGCCACTAGTGCTGTTAGAGTGTCTTACTGTCAAGAGTTACAGTTAACTGTCAATCCTGTGGAAGCATATCTCATAGGATTGGGAGGCGTGGAAACCCCTTGCATGGGCGAGGTGGAACTTCCCCTCTACATTCATGATGAGGCAATGACAGTTAAAGCACTAGTGTGTCAAGATGAGGATCTCACTGAACCTCTTGTCTTGGGTCAAGACTGGATCTATGACCAAGCAGTCAACTTAAACCTAAGAAGTGGACTTCTTCAGGTATGGGTCAATCATAGTCGAATTACAATAGAGTTGGATAAGGGAGCACTCAAGGAACTAGAAAAGGCACAGACTCCTGGTCCCTCCAGGGGTGCACATGAAGTTGACCATGCTGTTCTTGTCCAAAACTATGTGTTGCAGAGGAATGATATTCGCAAAAAAGGAGTCAGGGATGCAAAGGAATTCCCTTCTTTTCCAAAGGCCAGAAGGAGGCAACAACCAAAGGTGGAGCAAAGGCAGAAGAAGCAGAGTACTACCTATGCCGGACATCAAAAGAACCTACGCAGCAGAATGTCTCAACAAGTGAACCAAGTGTGGGTGCGAAAAAGCGAACACCCGGTTGCACCCACGCCAACCGCACGGGCAAAGCCTCTTATTAGTAACCAACAACACGTCACTAATAAGAAGTCTTTCGGAAATTCTTCTGCTAACGTGAAATCTATTTGGGTGCCCAAAAGGTCGATGAAGGCTAGCCCACAATCAAGACAAATTTGGGTGCCTAAGGCTTGTTTGCGGGCTCAGATAGCTACACCAAGAACACACCCTACACAGCATGATCCATTCACTCGCACAGCCTACATCCACTCATTTTCAACACCAAGGCACATGAACACGAACAGAATCAGTTGTAAATGGGCCCCTAAAAGGCCTCAGGTTAAAGCTGACACACCTATAAAGCTCTCGAGAATCTCTACGGAACCACGAGTAAAACCCATCCACTGCATTTGGCAGCCCAAGACTTGTAACAAACCCCCTGACCCTATTGTAAATCCATGACCACCTACTAATCGCTTCACATCATTTCACTTAGCTCTTAGGTCTACCTAACTCCTAACTACACACACCAGCACCGAGCACTTATTAACTCCTAACCACTCCAGAACTTTAAGTTAATATTGTAACAAGGGACACCATGTCATTTTTGTGTCCATTGCAATGTTAACGTTTATTCATATATTCTCACAGAATCAGCTGCGACATTTTCAACATGGCGGAGGCAGCAGGAACTAGCTCTCACACAGAAACAAACCCGCAAGTGGTGGACTTGGACAGTTTACCCGTTTTGCCTGAGACAGTTGAAAGACCAGAAGAATTGCAGGCCGTCAAAATCATACCTATTGCGGACCCTCCGCGTGGCCACACCATGCCCGTGGGAAAGACTTCACATTGGTTTACCGAGGTAGCAGGACCTTTGGGGGAAGGAACGTATCTATGGGAATCAGAGTTGGACTACAATGGAAAGCAAGGCAGATACCATTTCTTTACAAGAGAATTTGAGAAGTTACAAAATGCGGAAGGTCTACGTCCGATATGGGAAAAAGCCGGATTGAGTGCCTATTTCAGTGCCCGACTCCCAAAACCTGACTTCATGCGATGCTACTATCTCATCAACACCTTGACTCCAAATCCGAACCCAAAAGGTGCAAGCTCATTTGTGATTCCATCTCTGACAAAGGGGAATGAGCTCAAGAGGTTTAGGCTATCAAACAATTTGGTGAGAGAGGCTCTAGATATGCGCGGAATGCATATTCCTGCAGAAAAGGAAACCCTAGTACCGGATTACATGAAGAATCGAGGTCTCACCAAACTCAAGGACATGGTATCCATGACGCCTAATATTGCAATACACCTTCGCATGTGCATGCAACACTTTGCTTTCCCGGCGCAGGATAGATTCACCATGCCGCACAAAAAGATTTGGTTTAGCCTGTATTTGGCAGAGACACAGAGCCTCACCATCAACCTACCCCACTGGATAATTGATCAGATACACTTAGCTCACAAACGCTGGCCGCGGAAACAGGTTTTATATGGTTGCTGTGCTCTGACAAGAATCATTTATAGGTGTTTGGCTTATGACATTCCAATCCAACGAGCCCTGATGTGGAATCGGGTAGAGCAGTTTCGAGGCAGGACATCCACTGGACCCCCTTCTAAGAAGATGAGAGGCACGGTCCAAGTCCCATGTGCTCAACCACGTGGAGCCACCCTAACACCAGACGTCACCCCGCCACCCCGAAGAGTCCGACCATTCACACTCCGACTTCCAAGACGCAGCACGGATGGTTCCACCTTGATATTCCCTCCCATCCCAACGGATCTCGAATTTCCTAGTGGTGCACCTTTAGAAGAACTCACTAATGAAGACTTCGAACAACTATTACAAGATGTAGAGCTGGAGGCAGAAGAGGCACAACAAGCGGAGAATGTACAAACGCAGGCCACAACCTCCCAAGCACCTGTCACACCTGTTGAAGTGGAGGAAGAAGAGGACGGAGATGAAGAACAGGAGGATGATGAGGAGGAGTATGATCAAGAGCAACAAGAGGAGCAACAAGAAGTGCCAGAACTTGTAGGTGCACCTGCATATACAGCTCAACTACGAAGGCTATATGACACTATCAAAGCAGTACAAGAAAGACATCAACTCTCTCTGGTATCAGGTCAAGCTTTGATGCAAGAAATGCTATCAGATGAAGGGGTGGACCAACACTTCATTGACACCCTCAAATTAGTGTCAGACTCTTTAGGAGTTCCAGAGGCTGTCCACACCGCAGTCCGCCAGTCCGTAAGATATGACAAACGCAGAGTGGACACGTTACCACGAGCAGGTAAGACTATCAGGATACCCGTCACAGAACCAGAAGTACCTATTGAGACCACAGCCACCCCCACAACCACCACTGACCTCTCCGCTGAAACCTTCGTTCAGACATCACCCATCTCACCCCAGCGTCCTCCATCACCACCTTCTCCACCCCCACCATCACCTCCCACCTCGGAAGAAACAACAGTCATCACCTCTACATTCACTTATAACCCATCCTCATTCAAATCATTCTCATTTCGAGAACCCACCTCACAAGACACCCTCTTCTCCTTCGTCACCAATCCCTTGTACACTTCATCCCGTCTATCCTCTGAACTCATGACTGGCCATCCCATAATTACAAGTGTAGTTGGAAACCCAGCACCCACAGAAGGCACCCTGTGTTTCCCGACCTATCCCCCAATACGGGTACCTCCATTCCATGACCCTCACTTCCCATCTGGTCCCCACACCTCTTTCAACCTGACCGCGCCACCCCAATACCCGTCCTTTGTGGAGCAGTTCTTCCGCTCTCCAATGTTTCAAAGGCACCTTCCTCCGATGTTCGCAACGACATCAATTTACACGAACACCACACTCACTTCACCTACCATACCCACCTATATGGTAGCCCCTGCACACACCACCTTGTCTGACCCAATGGACATTTCACCAACCACAGCACCTCTCCCCACGATTTCCCCACCTTCCCCTCCCTTGCCCCCCACCTCACCACTCACATCATTGGCACACACAGCATTCACTACCCCCCTACCCAATCCCACCTCCTCTGCATTTCAAACTTTTCCCCTTGCATCTCATAATGTAAATAGCACGTTCAACACATTACTTCAGTGTGCACATCAGCTACAACAAGACTACCATCAATTGGAAGAACGCACTGCTGCCCTCCAGGCAGAATCTCAACGTCTCCAAGCTAGAGTCACCACTCTTGAAGCTGACTACCTGACACTCCTAGATGAGCATACCACACTACAGCAGGCTCACTCCGAATTGGAATCAAAGGCATCAACTGTAGATGACCAAGCAGTCAAGGAACTAGAAACAGTGCTTCAAGCGCAAATGATATCTAACGCTACACTCAGACGCAACATTGGGCTACTAAGAAAGCATATGGCAGCAGCATTAGAAGAGAACAAACGACT
>CM035433.1:78041510-78044010 GCA_020310875.1 Ceratopteris richardii
GGTCTCTAGTATCACTTTAACTTTATCTGGGTCCATTGCAATAGCTTTTTCAGAAATAACATGGCCCAACTTTTCGCATTTGACTCCAAAAGTCAATTTATTCGGATTCAGACAAAGGTGTACCTGTTTGCAAGAATAGAAGCAGATGCATAAATGTTCTAGGTGCACGACCATTGTGCCAAAAACTAAAACGTCATTCCAAAAAATGCGCATAAATGATGTAAGGTGGGGAGAAAATATCTGTTTCATACACCGCTAGAAAGTGCTTGGCACGTTTTGCAACCCAAACCACATGACTGTGTAGGAAAATACTCCCCAGTTTGTAATAAATGTTTTTTTGGGTATGTCTGCTTCCACCATCCGAATTTGGTTATATCCACTAAATCTATCAAGAAACAATACATTTCCCGACCTGCAACCTCATCAAGCATATTGTCCAAGATAGGCAATGGGAAATCATCCGGTATAGTTGCCGCATTCAATTTTCTATAATCAACATAGATCCGTAATTGCTTTTTTTTTTTTGGAACAATAACAAGGGGTGAGACCCATTCCAAATTCTCAATAGGTACAATTTATCTCACTTTAATTAATCTATCGAGCTCATGCTTCACCTACTCTATAAAGTTGGGGTTCATCCTGTACCGCTGCTGCATGACTGGGGTAGCATCCGGCTTAAGCAAAATGTGATGATGATATAGCAGACCTTTCATGTCTGCATATGTCTATGCAAAAAAAATCTTTGTACTGTTGCAATAAAGCTATCAATGCCATCCATAATTCTGAAGCAAGCTCCAAACATATTTGGACTGGCTTTGGATCTTCCGTAGTACCAATATTTAAAACTTCCAAAGAATCTTCTTCTACCCAAATCTTCCCAATCTTCATGGGGTCTTTTATCACTCGGTCGAAAATATTTTCTTCATTTTGTTCCAAAGGTTTTGTACAGACTGCAGCCGCCATACTGTCCCAGCTTGGGCTAATGGCTGAATTCACATCTACCACTCTAAAAGGTAGCAAATCTCTATTCGCTTCTAAAAATTATTGCTCTTCATCATCCTCGAGCCTGTCCAGCATATCCCAATTCTATCAGACTTTGGAATTTCATAACCAAGGTGGCCCCAATAGAAAATTATAGTCTAGGTTCTGCCCCTTAAGTTCCAGCACAACAAATGTAATATTGAATAATACGTGTGAAATATGGATAGGGATGTCCTTAACTAGCCCCACTGGTCGCACCCGTGATTGATCCGCCATTCAGACAAAGAAGGGTGCTGGCTCTATTCTGTTCTAGCCCATTTGCTTACATGTGGTAGTCGAGGTGATGTTAATGCTCAACGCACCATCAATCAAAACCTTGGGAATAGCTTTATTTTTATATCTTATTGTAATCGTAGGAACTGTATAATCTACTAATCTGTCAGGTACATATCTTACCATGGAGATGGAGGGTTCCAAACTGAGAAGTGATGAATATTTTTCTTGTAGTTCTCATAATAACTGCTTTCGAAATCCTGGGACAAGCTTGAGTAAAGCCCCCCATGATAGTTTGATATGTGATTGTGCAAGAACTCACAGTACACACCATCTATTAATGTTCCAAGTTCCATATTCCCTTGCTTCTATTTTGTCAGGACATTTTGACTCCGAACACTGCTAATAATCTCCTGGTCAATAGATGCTGTTTGCAACACTTCTGACACTACTGAAGCGGTTGGTGGCCCGGAATTCTCCTTTGTCTCCTGAATAGATTCACTAGCCTTCATACCAAATTTGTTATGTCGCTCTTTTTTGGAAGGTCCCACTAGAACTAGGGGAGGCTCTACATAATGCGGTGGATACTCCATAGCCCGCTAAACTCCTTTCTTGAGCTTTTGTTTCTGATCCATAGGTGGTGGATAATCTAATTTCCGGCCACTCTGATACTCCTTCTGCGACCTGGTGACTACTAATGCTAAAGGTTCTAAATACTCCAAGGTCACCACATTGGCCATGGGTTCCTTAAGCTTTGGTTCCTATTTCTGCTGATCATACTCTTTGGCCTCCTCGCATTCCCATCATCTGTGGTCATATTGCAAACAGAACTCATGTTGGATCAATTGGTTTCTTGAAGTACATGGTCCGGGTTGTTGTAACCTCCGACCTCGGCCAAATTCGTGAAAATTTTGCTTGAAACTATGCCGCTTCTCCAAAAATTGTTGTGGATTGGAATACTGTGATGGTCCTAAAAAATCTGGCATCTTGACTCACATGCCATCACCTAGAGGAGGCTTGTAACTTCTATTTGGTTGGATTCCCCTTCCACGAAGGAACATCCACTTGTACAATAGCCACTAGTGTGTTCCTTGCATTAAATCAGCATTCCTCCAAGCTTTGGTTAGCCTTATTACAGATTGGACAAAATACTTGATTCAATGCATAGTCGGCCATAATATGGCCTGTATTTCTACATAATAAACAATACAACTGCTTCTCTAGAGTCATACCTTTCTTGAACACT
>CM035433.1:78049010-78319979 GCA_020310875.1 Ceratopteris richardii
CTAATGGGATGGAAAATTTTGTTCTCTTCTGAATGTGATCATCTTTTCCTCCCAATTCTATCGGACTTTGGAATTTCATAACCAAGGCAGCCCCAATATAAAATTATAATCTAGGTTCTGCCCCTTAAGTTCCAGCACAACAAATGTAATATTGAATAATACCTACAGATGTCCTTAACCAGCCCCATTGGTTGCACCTACGATTGATCTGCCATTCAGACAAAGAAGGGCACTGGGTCTATTCTGTTCTAGCCCATTTGCTTACATGTGGTAGTCGAGGTGATGTTAATGCTCGATGCACCATCAATCAAAACCTTGAGAATAACTTTATTTTTATATATTAATGTAATCATAGGAACTATATAATCTACTAATTTGTCAGGTACATATCTTACCATCGAGATGGAGGGTTCGAGACTTAGAAGTGATGAATATTTTTCCTGTAGCTTATAGGAAGATGCGCAATGTTCTTATTTTTGTTCAATTTCTTTCCTCATTATTTTTTAACATTTGAGTCCTTATTTACTTTGAAAGTGAATTCATATGCTTTAGTGAGATATTTTTATCCAATTAGTGCAATGTATTTACTTTTGTTCAGTCTCTTCTTCATTATTTTCCAACATTGGAGTCCTTGCTTACTTTGGAAGTGAATTCATATGCTTTGGTGAGATATTTGAACATTCGTGAGTCTATGAAGTATGTTATTCTTAGTTGTTATCGCAATGCTTAGTGATATGAGACGCTATAATGTTAGATGCACATTTTATCAATTCAGATATCTATAAGAAACACAAAAAATGGATCGGCCCAAATATATGTTTCCCAATTGTATCTTTTTAAATCAAAAAATGGATACATAGATAATTTTTTATAAGTTTCTCACCAAAGAAGAAAGTATGAAGGTTACATGTCTATTTTGCTTTAGATCAAAATTATGACTCAAGATCCACCGAAAAGATAAACAGATCACGTGATGTATTCTAAAAGCTCGTTTAAGTTGGATTTTGCAATAATGAGGGAACTCAAAATTAAATTAGAGAATTTTCTCAATTTTTAATTGAATCATCCTTATGAGTTGATTTTCAAGTCTATAGAGAAGCAAATTCTATTCTTCCACTTTCATTGATATTTTCTTTGTTCCAAACCACATTAGAATCTACCTTTAGAACTAATTCTTAGTATTTACGCAATAAATGTACCATATCATCAAAGTTATTCTCAATTTAACCATTTATCGATCCTTATCCTTTGATTCTATATTTTCCTTCTATCTATGATGCCCTATAATGAATGATTATTTTATTTATGATTTTTCCCTTACCTATCCACCCTAAGTGGTAGCATTCTAATAGTACTGAGGTATTTTCCTAGAGGCTACATTTATGTTTTTGAGTGCTTATCATGTGTCCAAAATTTATTCTAGTTGAAGAGGAAAATTATAGATTCACATGTTAGTATATGAACAATGTCTACCCCTCATGATTGTATGTACTAATGCACATTTTGTAAGGCCTCCACTATGAGGAGAAGCCAAGCATGCATTGCCCAATTGATGGGAATCCTAACTTCCATGGTCCATGAAGGTCAAATTGTACTATGTAAGGTATTTTAAGGAAAGGGAGTTACCAAGGTCCCCAATTGTGGGGTCTAGGCGAATGGGGAGGAATCGGACTGGGGGGTCCAAGGGGGTCAACACACCCTTAGCAGGGGGGATCCCAAGAGGCTAGTAGACCCCCTAGTAGCTAGTGGCCCTGGTACAACAACAAAGGGAAAATTCCTTGTCAAAGTAAAAAATCATTCATGTTGTTTAGGTTGTTGAATGGGCCTAAGCTACATATTAGGATTACATGGTGGTGGCCACCCACGTTCTATTGCCCATGTATAGTTGTTCACAAAAGGCCACATCTCTCCATTAGCCTATATATACATGAACTCTATACTACCCTAGATATCAAATTGAGCCAACATACCTCTACCTTGTAACCTCTATCTAGAGTTGTCTGGATCACCATTTAAGGTGTACCTTGAGAATGCAAAGGTGGACAAAGCCATCATCTCTATAAGTCTTGCTATTAGGAGCAATTTTTTGAAATTCTATTATATATGTTAATCTTGTCTACCAGTATTCATGTGTTCTCTTGTGTAGCTACTTTCTTACATGGTATCAGAGCTATAAGGTTTGAATAGCTTGAGAAGTATCACTATTTTAGCCTACTAGTAGATTATAATATCACTAGATTATATGAATGATTATGTGATGGATTTATCATCAAACACTGGTCTTGGTGCTCTAGTCAATGTTATTGTTGCACCTATTTGGATTTGTCCGCCTACATTCACCGTAGAGAAGCTAGATGGAACCAACTATATGCTTTGGAAGTTAAAAAATTTTGCACTTTTGGACTCCTACAAATTACTTGAAACTATCATGGGACCTAGGGAATCGGATCTAGAGCCTACAATAGTTAAAAGATTGAGAAAATTCAAGAGTGATGACTTAGCTAGATCAAGATGATTTACGAGTTTGGAAGGTGCAAAATATTGATGCATTATGTGCAATTGTTACTCTGCTTACTTTACTTCAACACACTACTAAAGCACATGATGCTTGGAGCATATTGGCTCATCAATATGAGACCAAGAAGAACACTAGGATATAGAATCTAGAGAAATAGTTGGCAAACAAAAAGCATTTCAATTCTAAAAATGCTAAAGATTTTATCAACTAGATAAAACATCTCCAATACCAATTGGATGTAGTTGGTGTTGCTATAACACCAAAAGATTTGGCTCAAAGATGTGTGCATATTCTTCCAAAAAATTATGATGGATTAGTAACAAATGTTAGCACTCAAGTAATACCAACTCCCCTTATGTTTGAATATTTTGGTGCTATGCTCTTAGAAGAGGAGACATAGTTGAAGAATTGGCAAAGTATGAGCAATGCTGCATTCTCAGCCAATCCAAAAGGAAAAGGCTCTTCTGATGATCAAAGAAGATGTCAAAGAAGTTAAATTTGACAAGAAGTTGTTTCTATTATGAAAATAAATGCCATGTCATCAAGGATTATAGAAACAAGCAAGTGATGAATAAAATGGGACTCTAAAATCATCTTGGAAGAACAAAGAGTCCGCTATTGGGGTGGAAAGTCAATCATGATGGTAGAATGAACAGTCAAGGTTGAATCAAACCTTGGGGGGTGCATTGCATTGTTCCTGTTTGGCGTGCAAATTTTGCATGATGGGTGCCTTTTCCTGGAGAATGGTACGACAAGAGGCTCATCGTGTGCACTTCTAGAGGGAGAAGAAAAAAACTTGTTGTGCATGATTGTAATCAATATAGAAGAAGTGGGGCCATTGAGGAAGAAGCACATGATCGGGAAATCAAATTAGAATAACCCAATGTGAAAACACCATCCTGTCAATACCCAAGAGCTAGATCAAATGTATACAATCAATGGAGTGATCCACTAATAGACGAATGCATCAGAATTGAATGTGAAAAGATCGATCAGGAAACCTAAATACAAAAGTCAATCACTATCCAAGTGATTGCGAATGATACAATGCTAACAATTGAATACACCACTATAGTGCGAGTCAAGAAACGAAATGCTTGATCAGTCTTCTCGACTACACTGCGGAGAAGGCCACCTCTTCACTTCACCCTTTACTTCAAACTTCAAAAATCTTTTTACTTTACTTCAAAATCTTCACTTCAATCTGAAAAATATCAATGGGAAAAAAATAATCAATAATGGAGAATACTTTAAACAAAACTCTCATGAATGAAACTCAATACTCTATTTATGCTTTCTTTTTATTTTTATTATATTTCTACTTTTTATATTTTCTCCTTTTCTTTCCTTTTTATACTACAAGTATCAAACTCCGCGAAGAATTCTATCCCTTTCTCTCTTTCTCTCTAATCTTTCTTGTCTTGTCACACCGATTTGCACTTTTACATCGTGGTCTGTTTATATAATATATTATGAACGAATTAAGAAGATACATCTTGCATTTGAAAAAGAACCCATATCATAGGAGGAAATATGAGTGTTGTCATCAACCACCGAGTTAGATGCTCTAAGGATATGATTCTATATGACTAGAAATTATTGAAAAATTGGCCTTTCATACTACCACACCGTTTATTATCTTCTACGACCTTTCCATACAAAAAGATGATTCTCAGTCATACAAGATGTTGTAGTCTACTAGTGTATGGCCATCTCTCTTTCTCTCTCTCTCTCTGTCTCTCTCTCTCTCTCCGTCTCTCTCTCTCCGTCTCTCTCTCTCTCTCTCAACTTTTGGCATTAGGGAGTTCATAATATCCCATCCTTTAAGTGACGACTTGAAACATTGTAGCTATGCACATGTTGGCCGGTTGAGTTTCGGTATCGCGATACCAGAATTCTCGAGTATCGCGATACTTGTCGAGGTATCGTATCGTGCACACCCACTTGAGGTATCGCGATACCATTTTGGTATCGTATCGTCAAGTGCTGGTATCGCGATCGCGGTCGCCCCGGTGGTATCGTATCGTGGTCCACATGGTATCGTATCGTTGACCATGTAGTATTGTATCGTGTGCTAGTTTGGTATCGTATCGTGGACTCAGTATCGTATCGTGTCAAATCTAGTATCGTATCGTGCAAAAACATGGTATCATATCGTCTATAGACTGGTATCGTATCGTCCCTTACCCTGGTATCGTATCGTGAGCAATCTGGTATCGTATCGCGTGATATCTAGTATCGTATCTCACTAACTTGGTATCGTATCGTCGATTGTTTTGGTATCGTATCCTGGGCTTGGTGGTATCATCTAGCAAGTGGTATCGTATCGTGGAATTTGGTATCGCCTTGGTTGTATCGTATCGCCGAATGTGGTATCGTCCATAGTGGTATCGCGTGGAAAATCTGGTATCGTATCGCCTGTCCTGAGGTACTCCCAGAGAGGTCCTGATTCCCTATTTTAACTCCGAGAACCCTGAACTGGCATAACTTTCTCATACAAAATCCGTTCGGAGTGATCTTTGGTTTGTTACGGTAAAATTAATACGAGGATTATTAGATAGGGTATTTTGAAGTTGACCCTCAGGTAGGACTAGGAAGCAAGGGGTTCCACAAGATTTTGAGCAATTCAAAGGACAATTTTGGACTTGTAGACAAGGCTTATAAACCTAAGCTCAAGTTGAAAATTAGGGAGAGATAGATAAAGTACCAAATCACTAGAAACTAAGGTCAACCACACAACCAAGTGAGGGACTCACAACTCAGTGGTTAACACTACGTGCTGAGTTCATAGACAAGTGAGTCAAAAATGTCATTTAACTGGGAGAGAATCTTGGCTTCTGAAGACATGCATAGATCCATACCTAGGGAAGGTCTTACGTCTATAGTGGAAGGGGAATATAGGATGTCTCTTCAATACATATCCACTAACCTGCAAGGAATACCCATCTACCTCTACAATCTATACAAGCCAGTAGCAAGAATGAGAAACACTACTAAATTAGAAATAGTTCCAAGACCAACTGTCAAGTATGAAGATGGAGTCTACATGGACAAGATGGGCCAGATCTATGTAATAATTGAGAACCCTGATCAGATTAATGAAAGAGGAGAGTTAGCTCAAGATCATGCAACTACCTCACAAAACCCATTCGAGACCCAGCAAAGAACAGAAAATGTGATGTTAGGACAAATGAGCCAAGGTACTAGACCCGATAGACCACATGAACAATTCACCATGCCAGGAATCAACCCCCACGGCCACACTAGTCAGGGAATGGGAAATATGAATAGACCTACCTTTAGGACAGAACCACCCCAAGGTGTTCCCATCATAATTCGATCCCCAGAGCCAGGTAAAAGAGTGAGACCAATCCAATTGGCCAAATGTATGCGAAATCGTTATGATGGCACAGGAGAGCCCTATGACCACATTGCAGAATTCAAGCAAGTATTGCGAGCAAAGTAAATGGATGAATTTTTCATGCAACATGAATCTTTTGGGCTAACCCTCATGGGAATAGCCTTAGCTTGGTTTCAATCCTTGGATCCAAATTCCTTTGGCAATAGCGAACAATTCTTCCAAGAATTTATTTGGGAATTCACTAAGCGAGGGATCAAGCAAAATTCGTCATCCTTACTACATAGTTTCAAACAAGCTCCTAATGAGACAATAAAAAACGTAGCACGAAGATTTAGTCAGTATGTAGACAGATTCCCTATGACAGAGAGACCTTCTCAATAGAAAATGATATCCTTATTTTTAGAAGGCTTAACCAACAGAACATTGAGAATCTTGGTATATGTAAAACAGTTGCAAACTCTGAGTGATTGTCTTCAAGAGTGCATAGATTTGGAAGACAACTTAGCTGAGGATCTCAAAATCACACAAGAACCTACCAAATCAGAGGATACAAGGAGCAATGAAACTTCTAGTCTGAGTTATGTGGAGGAAGTGGCAGCGTTAGTGGCCAAGAAATTGGGAGTACAAGGACAAAGGAACTACCAAAACTCCTCCTTGAGAGTCCCAATGTTAGAAAGATGCGCACTTTGCGGTGGAGATCATCCATCTCATGTCTGCATGAGAGAAGGATTAGGGTTATCACAACCTTACCCTTACGATAGACAACCAACTCAAGAGCCTAACATGTACTCTTATATTGAGCAAAAGTACATCAACCACAACACTGAAAACTATCCCATGAATAGACAGCCACGACCGTTAGTACCACCCCAATGTAGACCATACGAGTACCCTGGAGAACAAGGCAGAGAAGTTCCTAGGTATAACCCAAGTCCAGAACCACGAGGAGCCACTAGACTGTATGAACATGGAGGATATAGCCAACCTCAACCTATACCAAGACAACAACCACCACACCCATTAGCTCCGACACAAGGGCAAAATGTCACAATACAAGTCGTTTGTCTTGAGTGTGGCAAAGAACAACTCCTAAGAGATTGTCCCGGACATCCCTCTAGTGCACCAAAGGTTACACCCGTTAATGTAGTAGGCCTAGTAGGGGATTCAAGTTCCACTAGCGATAATGTGGCTCCTATACATGAAGTTACTAGGGCACAAGCCTTACAACAAGCTAAAACAGTTGAGCAATCAGAGCCAAGTGATTCAGGAGAGCCTAGTAAGAGAAAAACAAGAACATGGAAGGATACTAGAGAAAAGGCCAATTGTAAGTGGACCAAAAATTTATCTGAACTAGAAGAAAGCCTGAAAGATGCAAAAACAAAAATAGAAGATATCACCTCTCAAAGCCCCTCGCATGTCAAAATTCCATCCATGTCACCTCATCCCCACCCACCAACCATTGTAAATAGACCACAACCAGGGTCTGTTCTTGCAGATCCAACCCCAGAACACTTGGACATGATGTTCAAGGCATACCAGGCTCGACTTCAAGAAGGGCCAACACCTGCAAACCTAGACAAGAGCTACCCTAGAGCAGATCTAGAGATTGAACGGACAAAAATGTGCATAAAAATGGTGGAACTAGCTCAAGCTATGTTCGAGGCCAATCAATCCTTCAATCAAACACCAGGTTTGCACTTCTAGGGCTTACTAAATAGATTAGAGCAGTTGGTAAATAAACCTCAAGTTTCTTTACCTCCACAGGCTCAACCAACTATTGAAAGAGAAAGCTCATTACCACAAAAAGTCTATGTTCCTGACTCCATAGATGAGGGAGAACCTCTTTCAATTCAACGACACTCTCAAAAGTCTTGCGGGAAATACAAGAAGAGAAATGGGCCAAGGAGAAGGATGTTTCCCCTCCTATTCTTGAGATTGATGACCTTCATGATCAATTCCCACAAGACATTCCATCTATTTATGGAGACCAAGTAGAGCAACAAGAAAAAGGAAGTTCAGGATTTGAATCCAATTCTTTACCAGAGTTGCCACGATTCACATGCCCATGGGAATCTGAATCTCTCCAGATTAGAGCTCCCACAATATTGATCAGAAATGAAGACTCGGTAGTTCCAAGAAACACTGATGTCGTGAAGAACACTAAGGTTCACTGTCATCTCACTATGGAAGAGCGGCTCAAAGAAAAACCTAAGCTATGGAATCATGTGAAGGATCAGGTTCCAGAACTTGCTTCCAATATGCCAAAAGGAGACTCTAACCAGAAAGTTCCAGAGATACCTCTAGACAAAATAGGGGACATGAGCAAAGGTGAGGAAGGTAATACTTATCTTCTGATCACCTACCAAGTTTACACAACCAAAGCGATCATAGATTCAAGTGCTGGCGTCGCTATTGCAACCACCTCCTTGTGGAAGCGATGGGGTAAAACTGCATTAGGACCAACTAGAATGAAGCTTCAGATGGCTGACAGCCATGTGGAAAGACCTCTAGGATTGCTAGAAGGGATAACTCTAACCACGTGTGGTGTAGAGTTTGAGCACACCATAACTCTAACCACATGTGGTGTAGAGTTTGAACACACCTTTGCTATATGTGACTTTGGTAAAACTACTACCTATGAAATGATCCTAGGAAGGCCCTTCCTACGACAACTGCAAGTTGTATAGGATTGGGGAACCAATTCCTTGTATTTGCAGTGCTTAGGGGTTACAACCAAGGTCAATTTGAAGGATTACACCTTCACAGATGTACCACCCTGTTGGAACCATGAAGTTATGAAGGACCTATGAAGCTATAAGGCTATGGAATACTTGGAGGCCTCCCTCGGAGCTAAGGATACTTGAAGGCTCAGGGCCTTATGTGGTAACCTTCCAAAAATTCCCATTTTCCCCTCTTGTATACAAGCTCTTTCATAGGAACTACTTCTTACCTATTTTTGTGAGAAAACCCATAAAAACTCAACCTTAGCCTTCTTTTTTGTAAAAGGCTCCTTTTTGAATTCTTTCCTTATTTTAGAAAAGAGAGCTCACTTTTGGATACGTGCAAATGCTCTCTCTCTCTAGGAAGATTCTCTTTTTGATTTTCCCAACTACCTACCTTTTTTAGAACATCTTTAGTTAATGAAGCCTTTGGCCACTTGTATTCAACGGATCCCTCTCCTCTCTTATATAAGGAGAAGCTCATTTTGTAAAAAGGGGGGTCTCTTGGCCATGGCCTTGGGCCCTATGAAGAATAGAGAAGGTTTCATTTGCTATTCTCCTTTGTCCATGTGTGCAAGGCGATGATCTATGTGTGTGGACATGGCACATGGAGTTGGCTTGTGTGTGAGCATTGCCCTCCCTTGCTTCTTTTTGACGTTGGCCATGGTGCCATTGTTCATGAGCATGGGTGAGGATGCGTTGCTTGCACTTCTTGCAACCTCACTTGGAGAAGCTTCTCGCTTCCATGCGAGGCGGTTAGGGTCCGTTGCTCCCCTTTCTCAACAAATTTGGCGCCGTTGCCGGGGACGTCGGCCTTTAGCCGTTGGTTTTTCCAAGTTTGTGTGTCCATACTTTGTGAGATGCACCTTGACACTTGGAGGAGGATGAATACGTGTGGCCTTCGGTTGGTCAAGGGTACCCCTTATTTCTCATTTTGTGTAGTTTAGATCTTCATTTCTGTTTGATGCACAAAAACACCCCCTTACCCTCTTCTCTCTCTCTCACTTCTACATATATACAAATTCCCACACACTCATTGGAGCACGACTTTCCACACCTGTCACCTCCTAAATGAGTGAAGTAGAGGGGTGTGTACCTCCTTCTTTTTCCCTCCCTCTCTTCACTCCTACGAAAATCACATATTAGAGAGCATATTTTTCTTCCCCACGCCATAGGATGCTTTTTAAAGGGCATAGTGCATTAAATCGACTTGGGTTCCAGCGTGTATGCATGGGGGAGAGTAATTTCTCCCTCATTCTCTCTCTTCTTAATACCAGAACATGCACCGTATGCGTTCCACTCCCACTTTCCCCTTTTTTTGGGGTCGGTACTCACTTCTTCTCCTCCCTTCGTCTGTGCCACTCATGGCCATGGCGGGATGAGCTCCTCTCTCTCCTCCTGCATGTGCGCAGAGGCTTCCAAGGCTGGGTGGTGAAGGATCATGGTGAGCTTCTGTCTATGGGGGGGGCACAGAAGGCCGGGCTAGCATTTTCTCCTAGGCATTGTCGGTGCCTCAGCAAATTCGGAGACTTGAGCTTCTTCGTTCTGAGAGTTTGGCGTCCGGTTTTTCGTCCTTTGCCTGGCTGGGCTCTCCCTTTCTCCACCTGTTGTTGGGATCGAGCTCCACCCAGATCTTCCGTTTGTAGGGGTTGAGCTTCTTCTCGCCAGATTTCTCTCAAGTCGAGCTCCATGTGCTCTCTGAGTTACTCTTCCTGACAAAGAGTCCAAGTTTATCCCCTCTGATGCGCACCCTATTTATGGCTACCCCTTCTTGCTCACTATACATGCCTACGACCAGGAGCTATGGTACTCCTTTTTCTCATGGCTGGTGGGTATGCAGATCTGTGAAATTTTGCTTTCACGCTTTACGAAGATGCCGCCATACGCAGACTCTCAAAACATATAAGGGACCTCAAATGCCTCCCTCATACATCCACAATTTTTCTTCACATCAGATCTGCTGAACGTATTTTGCTAGTATCTTTGGGTTGCGTGCGGAGATCTCCTTGGAGTTTTTGCTGAGTTCTCATCTGCTCTCGCTCCTCCTTGCTTGATTTTGTTCCCAACCACCACCTCTCAAACTCCTTCGGGTTGTGCCTGTTTTTGCACTTTTGTGCTTCGAACAGGTAGTTCTGTGGGAGAAGCGAAGGCTTCCCTCTTCTCATCTCTGTCCATCAATCAGGATTATGCCTCTCTGCAGTGCTACTTGAGGGATTGTGCTCGATTCGTGCTAAGGGGTGAATGATATCAATACTTGCGGATCAACATAATATCTGGAGGCTATGTTTTGCAATAGGCATTCAGATTTCTATCATAAGTTTTTGACACTTGCGTGATCAGTTATGTGATTTTCTTGTTTTAACCATGTAGTGCCAAGGTTGCTTGTCTGCCTTTTGTAAATTGCAATAACTGTTTTGAATCTTTTATCATGCCGATGTTGAAAGGCTATGGGCCTTGAGCTGCCTCATGATGGGGGATGGAGCATGACTTTCTCCATAATTGTATGACTTGGGGTGTCCCATGCTCGGTACTGTGAATGATTATATCAAGCAAGAACTGCTGGATTGTAGAGCTCAACTAATCTGATATACCATTGTAAAATGTTATGGAAGTATTTTTTGAAGGACTATATGCTTTGTTTCTTAAGGATGTTTCCTATATGCTTTGTTTCTTAAGGATGTTTCTTGAGGCGATAATAGAGAAAGATTTTTAGGTTAGTCCATCTTCTGTATGATTGGTTCATGCTCAACAACCATCACGGCTCTAAGTTTGATGACTTGTGTGTGTTGTGGGACATTAAACAAATGTAGGTTGCTAGTCAACAAGATTTATGTTACCAAGAGGGAAGCATTGTAACATTCTATGGTCATGATTCTGAAACTTATGAGGGTATTAGTAGGAAGCACATCGGTCTGTTCTTCTATTGTCTTAAGGGGTTGAGCGTAACAATGGCACTTGCTGACCTGCATTTGTTCACATGAAGGTGATGTATTGCAAGATCGTTCATAACACCATCTTGTGTCACATGATGCTTGAGCTTAAAGTTAGAGGTTTGGCCTCTAGGATACACACATAAAGGAGCATAAGAACCACTAGTTCTGTGTCGGTCATGCTCATGATCCATGTGAGGCTCGTATCACTTCTCTGTTTAGAAGTTTTGCAGGCCCAAACCATGTGTGGAAAGACAGGTGCCTCTAAAGTTTGGGATTCGGATTTGTGTGGCTGCCGTATACAAGATTTTTTGGGTATGCTTGCAAGATAGGAAAAAACTATATGGAGTGGGGCTTACTCACAACTCTCCCATGGGATCTTTAGAGGGGTATGACTTCGGGATGTGGCCCTCCCACTTCAAAGCGGGGGCTTTTTTACGATGCATAGAAGGATGTTTCTTTCAAACGATCACAAGCTCACTGATGCTATAATCTCTAAGGACATCTGCCTGGTCGATTTCCTTATGTTCTCAAAATTGCTAGTTATGCCTTTGCATTGTATGAAATTTTAGGGCGGTATGCTTCCAGGTGGGATATGGAGCTTCCTGCAACTAACCCACTTAGGGGATCCCATGATTCCTCGTTTTTATGTTTGTAGGATGAATTATTCTCCATACTTTCTAACAAGTCTGTTTTTATATTGTTATACTACAAGATGACTTCTGTATATGACTTGATAGCAGGTCTTGCAAGGGCAAACCCTTCGTTCTATGATATACTGTTGAACATTGCAAATCATGATCATGGCCTTAGGCGGTCATAACAGACTTGCAAGATGAAAGGCTCTTATACCCAAGGAACAAGCAAATTTTCAGGACTCCTCTATAGGAGCAAATCTTGTAGAGATTGTGATGTGCAGCTTGGTGGCTCTTCCTCCTTATCGCTCTAAAACTGTTATCTTTTGGCGCCTCATCTGGGTATCTAAGAAAATGGTATAAGATTATTGAAATGTGTGATCTCTGTATTACCGGTTGGGTTCTGGAAAGACAGTCGACATTGTTGGTGACTCTGCCATACCCAAAACAAGGCCACCAGACCATCCAGGCGGAACCCAATGGAAGCTTCAACAAAACTGCCTAGGGATTATAGGCAACGAATTTGAAGAGTTTCTTGAAGCTATCTTGACTTAGTAAAGCTGCTGACTATTGGAGGCCTTGTGTGGGTTCAAAACTGTTCTGAACTAATTAAGTATGAAGTCACAAAGATCTGAGTAATTGTTTTTTGCCAGGGAAATCATTTACTGGTTTTACAATGCTCACATGGTTCTCATTTAAGGCTTGTTTCACTTCTCTGCTTAGGCAATTGGAAGCTTAGCAAAACGAACCTTCTGTGTTGGGGGTTTAACATATTGATCACTTACACAATGTTCCTCTAAGATTTTGCTACTAAATCTCAGTATGAGTTTGTCTAAAAGTGATTGATTTTTGAAGTAACAGATTGGAGTACCCACATTTCATTAACCATATATGATTAATCCAGACCCACATTCACGAAAATATGCATGACCTTTTTCCCTTCTGTCATTGGCTCCAACAACATGACCACTTGTTAGGAAAGTCCCACACAATCTCAAGGTTTCTAATGCAAGGTACCATACTTGCACCTATGTGATAACTCATTTAGGAACAATTATAGGAGTACGGTAAGAAATGAAGAACTAAAGGCTCATGCTTTTTTGTTTTGGATCCTCCTTGTGGAGCTAAAGTTTTTGGATTGCAAGAATAAGGAAAAGTTTCGAAAGAATGTCTCTTTAACAGAGTTTAGTCTCGTAGAGGTCACTGCTCCTTGAAGTGGAAAATGGAAACTAAAAGTTGGACTAAATGATCTATTCAAACCTCTTTTTTTAGAAACAGCCTACTGGTTATGTATGTTTTAATTTCAGGTTTTGGAGCTCCTTGGAAGAGCTTCGACCATCCTACATAGGACTACACAAGGATTGAAGGATGGACTGAGGGCTTGCAATATTGCAGATCTGAAGGACTGAAGATTGGTAGCATGAAGCATTGCATACCCAAGAATTGCAGATTTTGAAGACCTGAAGATTTTCAGACTTGAAAGACTACCTTGGGTCGGAAGGGGATTGTGTCGCTCAGCACCGAAGACTTGAAGATTTGAAGACATGAAGACCCAAAGACTTGCAAACTTGAAGACCTTGAAGACTCAACATGACCTTGATCAGCTATGTATGGTCCTTTTTTCTCAGCTTTGTCGAGGACGACAAAGACTAGGTGGGGGAGGGTGTTGGAACCATGAAGTTATGAAGGACCTATGAAGCTATAAGGCTATGGAATACTTGGAGGCCTCCCTCGGAGCTAAGGATACTTGAAGGCTCAGGGCCTTATGTGGTAACCTTCCAAAAATTCCCATTTTCCCCTCTTGTATACAAGCTCTTTCATAGGAACTACTTCTTACCTATTTTTGTGAGAAAACCCATAAAAACTCAACCTTAGCCTTCTTTTTTGTAAAAGGCTCCTTTTTGAATTCTTTCCTTATTTTAGAAAAGAGAGCTCACTTTTGGATACGTGCAAATGCTCTCTCTCTCTAGGAAGATTCTCTTTTTGATTTTCCCAACTACCTACCTTTTTTAGAACATCTTTAGTTAATGAAGCCTTTGGCCACTTGTATTCAACGGATCCCTCTCCTCTCTTATATAAGGAGAAGCTCATTTTGTAAAAAGGGGGGTCTCTTGGCCATGGCCTTGGGCCCTATGAAGAATAGAGAAGGTTTCATTTGCTATTCTCCTTTGTCCTTGTGTGCAAGGCGATGATCTATGTGTGTGGACATGGCACATGGAGTTGGCTTGTGTGTGAGCATTGCCCTCCCTTGCTTCTTTTTGACGTTGGCCATGGTGCCATTGTTCATGAGCATGGGTGAGGATGCGTTGCTTGCACTTCTTGCAACCTCACTTGGAGAAGCTTCTCGCTTCCATGCGAGGCGGTTAGGGTCCGTTGCTCCCCTTTCTCAACACACCCCTACAGTGGAATCCTATCCACAAGGAGCAAGAAGATTCGATCTCTGTGCATTCTAAAAGTTCATCTGAGACATCCTAGATGCATGAAGATACTCATTTGTGGATGTGCAAGGTCGCAAAGGAAGAGGAGAAATGCCTAAAAGCGAGAGAAATAGGAACTTCTCAAGGAGAGAGACCAATTAGAGACCCAGCCTATACACCGATGATCTTTCCAGATGAGGAATTTGAGCCACATGGTTGGGCAGAAATCTTAGCTACCATGGACATTGGAGTGAATGAAGGACAATGGACACCTCATTGTGATGAGGAGGGTTATGATATCTCAGTGTTCATGTGTCAGCCCTTGCTAGAAGAACGTGAACCTAGTGACTTCATAGAAAAAGAAGAGAACGATGACGATCTAGAGTCCATTGTGATGGATAGTGGCTTTATTTCAAAGGAGCACTATCTAGAAGAGATAGGAGTATTTACACAAAAGGAAGAAGAACCTCTCACAAGCATTAAAACTGTAAATTCAAAGGATGGAAGTGAAGAAGGTCGAAAGAAAAAGAGAAGACAAGGAGTGAAACAAAAAGAGAAGGAATCATTGTTCGAAGTACCAGAGAATTTCAAGAAATACGAAGTTGAGGACCAAAAAATTTTGGTCTGAATGCCTAAGAGAGAGGCCACAACAGGAGAAGCATATGATAACAAAGAAAAGACCAAAAAAGTCGTAGTCACCATTGAAGAAAATGAAGAGAGATGTACATACATAGGAGATGACCTAAGTAAAGAAGAGGAAGCAGAGTTGGTAGCTCTATTAAGGGAATATAGGGACGTGTTTGTGTGGAACTATAGAGACTTGAAGGGAGTAGATCCAAAAATTTGCTCTCATACGATCCCCATGACCGCTGATGCCAAGCCCACCAAACAAAAGCCCTACACATATAAGGACACTTATGCGGCCAAAATAAAAGAAGAAATTGATAGATTGATTGAAGCTGGATTTATCTATGAGATTGAGCATACAAAATGGGTGTCTCCCGTTGTAGTGGTGCCCAAGAAGAATGGAAAGTTACGTGTGTGTATTAACCTTAAAATAGTTAATGCTGCTACAATTAGAGATAGCTATCCACTTCCAATCACTGATCATTTATTGGAGCGTGTTGCGGGCAAGGAAGTTTATAGCTTCCTTGATGGATTTTCAGGTTACAACCAAGTAGCCATTGCCACAGAAGATCAACACAAAACGGCCTTTGCCACGGAGTGGGGAGTCTTTGCATTTCGTGTGATGCCATTTGGGATGACTAATGCACCTGCAACAATTAGAGATAGCTATCCACTTCCAATCACTGATCATTTATTGGAGCGTGTTGCGGGCAAGAAAGTTTATAGCTTCCTTGATGGATTTTCAAGTTACAACCAAGTAGCCATTGCCACAGAAGATCAACACAAAACGGCCTTTGCCACAGAGTGGGGAGTCTTTGCATTTCGTGTGATGCCATTTGGGATGACTAATGCACCTGCAACCTTCCAAAGGCTCATGTGTCATGTCTTCAAAGAGTTCTTGCGAAAAAGCTTAGAAGTATATGTGGACGATTTATGTGCTCATTCCCAAGAAAGGAGATGTCACATCCCTGAGCTCAGACAGATCTTCAACAAGTGTAGACAATACCGAGTGTGTCTCAACCGAGAAAAGTGTGTGTTCATGGTACATTGAGGTAAAATCTTAGGTCATATTGTTTCTAAGAGTGGAATATCAACAAAGGCCAAGGAATGTTAAAGAGGTACAAGCCTTTATGGGCCATTGTGGATATTACTATAGGTTTATTCACATGTATGCAATTATAGCTAAGCCTCTTTATGCCTTGTTGACAAAGTTTGAGTGGAACGACGAATGCGAGAAGTCCTTCAATAAGCTGAAGAAACACTTGTGCACAACACCAATACTGACCACTCCTGATTGGAATAAGCCATTCCATGTACATGTGGATGCATCCAATATGCAATAGGATGTGTGTTGTCACAACCCACAGGTGAAGGCAATCTAGATTTGCCTATAGCATATGCTAGTAGGCAATTGAACACTTCTGAACGAAACTACACCACAACCGAAAGAGAAGGCTTAGGCATGGTATATGCAGTACAGAAGTTTAGACACTATCTATTGGCCAACAAGTTCAAATTTTTCACTGATCATCAAGCTTTATTATACTTGGTCAATAAACCTTGCAATATAGGACACTTAGTAAGATGGTTCCTCTTACTAATGGAATATGACTTTGAAGTGGTTGTTAGGCAAGGTAAGACCCACCTCAGAGCGGATCACCTTTCTCGCATCACTTCAGGAGAGCCACCGCAAGGAGTGTCTGATGAATTGCCCGATGCTTATCTGTTCAATCTAGAAGTTGTTCCTAAATGGGAAAATAAGTTGGTACCAGTCCTAACCTTTGGACCCGCAAATAAGAAGGTGAAGACAAACAAGGATGAAATTGTGCGGTCACAAAGCTATCAAATATTGGCAGGAATCATATATAAACAAGATACGGAAGGTGTTCTAGCTTGTTGTGTCGAGGACGATGAACATAGTAGTTGGTGGCAACAAGCCCATGAAGGATTTCTAGGGAATCACTATTCTAAACAACGAACATTGCAAAATCTAAAACGCTTAGGAGTGTATTGGCCAAGTATAGACAAAGAAATTCATGAGTGGATCAAGAATTTTCCAGTGTGCCAAAAGAGACCCCCGGTGGAGCATGTGACTCTTTATCACATATCATTAATTGCAGATTGGAGTGCTCCATTGGTAGAATTGGTGAGATCAGGAACATTACCTAGCGAGGCTAGTCTAGCAAGAAGACGAAGCATGGAGCAAGAGGCTAAAGACTATGCCTTAGTAGGCAAAAACCTATATCGGAGGAGGCAAGGATGGTTACCTAAGACTATGTGTTCATGAATTAGACTACTTGAAAGTCTTGGAAACTGCACACAGTAGTGTTACAGGTGGACACTTTGGGCCTGACAGAGTAATCAAGACCATTCTATTCTCAGAACTTTGGTGGCCCACTCTTCATATGGATGCACATACCTATGTGAAGAAATGTGACACATGCCAACGTGCACAATATCCGATTAGAAAGGGATGAGATGCCTTTGAGGCCAATGATGGGAGGCCGTGCATTCTCAAAGTGGGGTATCGACTTTGTAGGACCTATTAACCCCCCAGCTAGAAACTCCCATGCCGAATACATTATTGTAGCCACATATTACCTTACAAAGAGGGTAGAAGTCAAAGCCACAACAAAGAATGATGCTCAAACAATGGCTAGGTTCTTATTTGAAAACGTGTTCACCAGATATGGGTTACCAATAGAGTTAGTAAGTGATAGAGGCACACACTTTTTGAATGAAGTCATTGAAAATCTCCTCCAAGAGTTCTTGGTGATATGTTGCGCCTCTTAGTCCAAGGGAAAGTGCCTATACACAATGATGTTTTACCCGTGGACATCCCCATGAGACACATCTCCTCTCTGCCGCTACTCAAGCCAAAGTCCAACCACTAATGCCATGGTCAACTTTTCCTCTCGAAACCCGCACACACTAACTACCTTGTCGACCTGAAAAACCCGAAAAATGCCACTTCAGTCCTAAGCGTACAACAGACTTAGTCCGTCTGTGCTCGCATCTCTGACTCGCAATCTGCAAAGCAACCCTAATCAAATTCAAGCCGTCCTCACCGACATCCATCACTTCATCTATTTATTTTTCATCTCTAACCTCTGCCTCACAGAGATTCCACCTGACCTGAAACATGACTTGGATAACTACCATTAGCCGTTGTACCTCTTAATGCCTCAAGCCTCGCCGCTAAGTCCCTTAATCCTTGCTTGTTGTGCTCAATGTCACTCTGATATTGGAACAGGTCAGAGTCAATGCTTCGGAACCGATTCCATATTTGCTCCATCTCTTTATCCTCTCTCACCCTTTTTCCAGATCCGAGGGGAATATCCTTCCTCTTCTCAACTCGAACGGTCAACTTCTCGACTTCCTCTCTAATTGATCTTTCCTCCCAAATCCTACTCATATTTTCTTCATACAGATCATCTACCTTTTTCGACAATTCATTCTTTGTCCTTTCTAACTCCGTTCCGAACGCATCCAACCTATCCAACATGGCTTTCAGCTCTCCTTCTATTCTTCCTACTTTCGGGTCCTCTATCCATTCTCGGGTTTCGTCATTTTTCCGATTCATCCACCTATCGAGCTTGCTACTCAGCCTTGCATTCTCTTTCTCTACACGTCTCATTTTCTCATCGCTCTCTGCTTGGGCACTTTTCATTCTTTCTAACTCCAGGTGGAACTCCTCACATGCCTTACCCGCTTGATCACTGTATCTATGGATTATGCTTTGTACCTTCTCGATTTCATGCTCCATTCCTTGGACTCTCCTCATTAGGTCATCCTCGTCTCTTGAGGGCTCTTCTTCGATCGCAACTCCGAAGCAGCTGGCTACCATCAAGCCGAATCTCAAGTCCAAGACCACGTTTTCACTCTCAGGTCTCACAAGATCTTGCCTCCAGCTTTTGTTTACTCTTTTCCACTCCTTGTTTTTGCTTTTCAACACTCGTACTTGCTTTTCCCATGTTCCTAGGACCTCGGCCATTTTCTCTTGATTTTCCTCTAATTTCGCTATTTTGATCCTCTCGTTATCTCGCTCCACATGCAACCAATTGACTTGACATTCCAAGCTCTTCACAAGTTCTACCAAGCCTCGGTCTAGAGATCCAGTGTCCTTGCTCTCACTTGCTCTTGCGGTCTCTGTCGACGAAGTAACTCCGCTCTTGTCAACCTCCACATATAGAGAAGATACACACCTATCAGGTCCATTTGTTGCAATTTTCGTGACATTCACTTCTTTTGAGCTACACATGTGCTCACATAACCGCTTTTTCCCGTAGTCCTCACATGTGGGGACAAAATCCAACGGGGTGCATATGCGAGGGCAATATTTGGCTATATGCCCCACCTGCTCGCAACTCCAGCATCTCACATAATTTGATATCGGGCCAAATCGCCACCCTCGGTTCACATGATGTCTCATGGTCGGACCAGAATATATCCATCTCCTATTTTGTCTAGAATTCATTTGCCTCATGTTGGTCTTCTCAAAACCACAGACTTTCCTTTGTTGAGCCATTTCTTTGATGAAGATCAAAGAAGATCTAAGATCGACTTGGCTGTGCCACACGATTGGGGCTCCAAGCAAACTCGTAGCACTCTCTATGAGATGTGCCAAGCCAATTCCCGACAGACGCACCAAAATGTTGCGCCTCTTAGTCCAAGGGAAAGTGCCTATACACAATGATGTTTTACCCAACTCTCCTGATACTAGGTCAATTTTGGTTTCCCCCAAGTCCACAATTTCACTCCAAAGTTTTGATGGAGGAGGCGAGAAAACGCATGCGCGATTGGATATCCACCTCCAGTGGTCACTTCCTGTAACCTCCCTTTCTTCACTCAACCCCCTCCTTTCATGTCGGGTTCTTGCGCGCTTAGGGGTGCACACAGAGTGCTTTGAGCAAACTTAAGTTATGTTCAGATTATGCTATGGAGTTCAAGTGACGAATAGATAAAGGCTCAAAGATTGATCAGCAAAAGAACCTTATTCGATGACTTCAAATGCTTCGGAAACCGTGATGAAAATAAGATTTAGTGTTGTTCATCAAGATACAACTCAACATGAAGCATCATTGAAAGTAATGACAGTCAATCCAACTTTAGTGCTTCGAACGTACTAAACGTTAACATTCATGATAGTTGTGAAACCTAAAGTTTAAAATAACAAGGGGAACTCTCTTCCTTTATAACTTTGAGTTTGAACACATCATAAGTGTTGTATGTTCCTCAATGCAACATCATCCCAGCATTCAATTTTGTCATCCAAATCATTCTTTGAAGTAGCCGAAAGTGAATATATGTGATGTATATAAAGCAAATTCAAAACAAAAGCCTTAACTATTTATAAAGCGACAAATGTAAAATGAGGTTACAAACACTGCGCAATACTTCAAACCCTCACTAAAATTGAAACAGACGTACAAATTTTATGGTTATGCAACATATTTTCTGCAAACTAATGCCTGCCAAGAGTAGGTGTTTCTGAGTATCTTATTGTTTGACTGCTCATTCACCAAAGACAAAACACACATTGCTACGATATTTTTTTCGCACTACAAAATGTTGAACGGTATTCTTTATCCTCAATCTCTATCATTTGTATGGTAAGGCAAAACCCATGTGTGGTGTCGCTCTCGTCTTCCAGCGACTCATCTTGTGATAAAAAGTCTTTAGAAGATCATATTCTCATGTAAAGTTAGTGGTTTGCAAACACCTGGAATCTACACTGATACTCATACTCTTATTTCGGGCACAAATAACAAAGATTTGCCGAATCAAAATTCTGCAAGAAATCAAAGTCCGTGGAACAACAAAAAAACATAATAATTTTGTCCTTTCATGTTACAATTCGATCCTCAGTTTTATCAGAAATTCAACCGAAAAATGTACTAATTACTGAGGTATGAACTTAATCCCTGCAGCATCATAAGACTGGCCTAAGATAACAGTATGTGCAGCTATTGGTTTAGGTGTAGTGATGTGAAACAATATTCAAATGATCTATCGTTGTTTACCAATGTGTCACAGGGTCTAATCATATTATGCATCTTTGAACAAAATCATACATGCTACTCGAATGCATTTTTTTTTTAACTCGTTATGCCCTGGATTTCATGAAATAACTCAGAAAAAACGAATCGTATATTAACTTCCGTTCTTGCTACCCTCATTTGCAAAATGCTCTGAGAGTTTCTACCATGAAAACCCAGCAAATCCCATAATTAATTAAATTTGTTTGCACTTTCACTTTCTCCATAAACAAAAGTACGTCATGTATTTCCCAAGATCATGTATAAACAGCAAACATTCAATGTGTAAATACAAATCTGTGAAACCAAAACTGTACGTCTCTCAACACCATTTGATTAAATCGATAAATCTTGAGCGCATAAACGCGAACAGCTAAGAACAGACGTAAAATGAAACTATTTACCCTCTGAAGCGTTAAAACTGCAGGATCTTCATCTCATAATAAGGTACGGCAGCAATCAGTGGAGAAAATAACCAGAATTGCAGGCAAGTGGATTCCCACATAGCGATGTGAACAATTATCTGTCATCAAATTGAAAACAAATCAGTTGGAATATTAGTTAACATCCTTCTTCATTGATTCTCCATAGCAACAGGTCATAGTTTTGAATGGGAAAGCTCCTCCTCAGCAGTCGATAGCGGAGCAGAACAACCTCACTCTTTTTCATTTATAGCTCACACAACTCTGCGCGCGATGAAAGTTCCTGAATCCCTAAAAAGACCAGAACGATTTCCCCCCCTTGAGGATGCGCACTCTCCAAAAAACACAGGGCAACCCCAAAAATTGCTGAAGAAGAAGTTCCTCGAAGGTGTTTCCCCTTTTTGTCCTGTTCGTACCCCTTGCACAAAAACAAAAACTGAGAGAGAGCGAGAAAGGGCTCCTTCTTTCCCTTTTTCTCTTGCTGATGTGTGCCTCTCTCCATGGAGCCCCCCACCCCTTGTCTGTTCTGATGGGACCCTTCCTTATGCCTCCAGCACCATCCGTTTTCCCAGGCTTCACCAACTTACCTTTAAGCCATCGGCCATCGGCCTCTATCCCAAAAGATTTTTCAGAATCCTCCACTTCAGGGACATGCACTAGAAAAATAAAATTTCGATAAGAGATTTTTCCATCCGGCATTTTGGTTGAAGCACGACTTACTGCTTTCGTCTCTTTATTAGGTTTTCCCGTCTCCCAGTCCGAATTATCATCTGAATCCGACCCTATCTTGCTGTCACTTTCCACCACCATTTTTTGCCCCCCTCTGTCTACCAACAACATTGATTTCATCTACAAACACTTTGCCTTCAAAACCATCCACCTTAGTTAGAAGTTGGTTCAAGGTCTGCTCCCTCTCATCATTACCACCACCAATACCAGTTCCCCTTTAGAACTTGTATCCATAAAATCTTATTAGCACGTCAACATATGAACAAAAGTATTGGGATCTGGGTGGATTCCTTCAAACTGCATCAGCTTAACACAAGTAATTGCATTTTAGATATGCCCGTATTCTCCATAACCTGCAATCAAACATCCTCTCCTGTCAAATAGAAGCATATTAGTGCATAAAAATCAACCATTTCATGAGCTAACATGATACATAAGAAGTCTGCCCCCTATCATCCATAGGCTAATGGACAAGCTGAGAGCACAAACAAGATCCTATGTAATGTATTGACAAAATTAGTAAATAATAAGCGTTCTGATTGGGATAAACAACTTCATCATGCTGTTTGGGCTTATCGAGTTGCCTATAAAACAGTGCTCAATGCCACCCCATTTCAGATGGTCTTCGGACAGAATGCCATGCTACCTTTGGACTTCCTGATCCCAACTTTAAAAGTAGCACATGAGCATGATTGGAATGGACACGAGTTATCCTCGAGGATCTTTGATTTAGAACGATTAGGTGAGACGAGGCTACGAGCGGCTGCAGGCATCTATGCTGCCAAGAAAAGACAAAAGGCATACTTCGATGCACATATCAAAGATAAAGGCTTGAAAGAGGGAGACCTAGTGTTGGTTTATACACTAAAGCAACATGCCCGTAAATTGGAAAAAAGAGGATACGGACCCATGATCATTAATAGAATTTCCACTAGCGGTGCAGTTCGATTGGCCACACTAGAAGGTGATATCCTGCCAAACTATATCAGTGGTTGTCGAGTCAAGCTATATCAAGAACCTCTTACAGAGGATATGCTAAAGAGACTCAACATTGCTAAGAAGCGAAAAGAAGAGGAGTTGAGGGTTAGAGAAGAAGCAGAGGCTGAGGCTAGAGAACACATTCGGAGAAATAAGTTAAGACGCCTAAGCTTAGATGTCAATCTTGCAGCCCCAAGATACCACATGGCCATGTGTCAAACATCAAGTGCACTTTCTTCTCAAATAATTGATCGACGTCCATTTGTGAACATAGCAGTAGGACAAGGGAAGGATGTAAGGACTGTGAGAGCATTGATTGACTCAGGTGCAACAACTAGTGCCGTTAGAATTTCATACTGCCAAGATCTACAATTGAACATCAAGCCTGTAGAAGCCTATCTCATAGGTTTGGGAGGTGTGGAAACCCCTTGTTTGGGCGAGGTGGAACTTCCCATATACCTTCAAGATAGGCTCATGAAAGTCAAAATGCTAGTATGTCACGATGAGGACCTTATAGAGCCACTTGTCTTGGGTCAAGATTGGATTTACGACCATGCAGTCAACTTGAATCTAAGCAGTCAAATCCTTCAAGTTTGGGTACATGGACAATGTATTGCAGTAGAATTAGGCAATTGCATGCTCACAAATCCAGGGGTCCCACATTCTCTTAGTTCTTCCGAAACTACGCTTTGCAAAGAAAATCTTGTGTGTGTTAATAACTCTACAAAGTCAAAGGACTCACTCATGGAAGCACAAGCCCAAGGGCCAGCAAACCTTGCTTCTCTTTCACATACTAATGCGAGTGTAACTCGACCAAAGAGGCAAGCAAAAAAGACATCTGCTATATCAACTAGACAGACAGAATTCAAGAAGAAAGAAGCCCAGGGCATGAAGCAGATTTGGGTAGGAAAAGGAGAACAACCACCAGCTTTGCCACAACCCTTCCCAGTGAGACAAGCCAACCATGCTAAAAGAAGCACCAAGAAACGAGGACCAGCTCAATCCTACGGTCTTCGACAAATTTGGGTACCAAAGCAATCAGGGGAGGCCGACCATAATAACGTACAAATCTGGGTGCCAAAGAAGTTAGTTGCAGCTCAAAAAGGGCGATTACAAATGTGGGTACCCAAGACACTCTTACATGCACAAACACCCCAAATCTCCGTCACAAGCAAAGCTTTTACAAAGACGCCAAGGAGAAGCAAGGGTCAACACCAAGCACAAAGAACCAAAGCAGATCAACCCACCTCTTCGACCATCATAAAAAGGCAACCGAAAAGGGTATGGGTGTGGAAGCCCAAAGTACCACTAGCTTCCAGAGAGCCAAAGAGCGAACCATGCTGGATACCAAAATTCAAAAACCACCCAAAGATAAAGAGGACAAAGCTTATGTCTATAGGGCCAAATACTATCCTGAAAAGGATCCCTATAGGAAGGATTACATCATTTCAAGGTCCATTGGCTACCTCCAACAAAGACTACATCAACACCCACCAACAACATTAAAAGCCTCGATGTGCAACAACCATGTGCCTTTGGCACAACCTTGTCTTTTGCACCATTCAGGTCATGCATTTCCAAAGTATGCATGCATAGGCCTACATTACACGGTCGTGCATAGACACACCTGAGAATCCCAAGCACATGTAACACATCTGACCTGTGTAACATATTTTATTGATGCTAACACCATTTTTCTTGTTTAACTCCATTGTTAAAAAAAAGAAAAAAATCAAAAAAAGAAAAAAAGAAAAAAAAGAGAAAATTAAAAAAAAAGAGGAAAAAGAATAAGAGGAAGAAGATGAGAGAAAGAACGGGATTGTGCATTTGAAGAATTCCCCAGGTGAACCATCAACAAGGATAGCCATCAACAACAGAAGACAAGCTGATGGCCAATCACCATGATGGAAGCATCACATGAAGAGTTGAAGCTCGACGGACCTTTCACCATGGTAAGAATTGTATGCTTCAACAACAACATAACCATGGTTGATTAGGAAACCTCTTCATCGGCATACCCTTGAGCACTTTGTTCAAGACCCAATTTCTTGCACCATAATTCTTCCAATGCATTTCCAAAGTATGCATGCAATGGGCTACATTACACGGCCATGCACAAGGCACATTCTTCTTCCAACCCATGCACTGATGCACTTACCCATCAATCGTTATGGTCACGAGTACTTGGTATGGAAACTAGGGAAGCCATCTTTGGAAAAACCAGGGCACATCACGGTGCCAGCAACACGAGCCAGGAAGCCATCCACCATGAGAGTTGCTCATAATCAACATTGATAACCTCTTTTGAGTAGCTCACAATTTTTGAAAGCTTGCAAGGACACCATCAAGCTGGAGTACAAGGAAGAAGTCCAGACAAAGGTAGCAATGAACAAATGATGAACCCGACAACTGCCCAAGCTACAATTGGAAGATGGACCACTCTTGTGGATACATGATGGACACTATCTCTCCACACACTACATGGAACAACCACTACAACAAGGGTCTATCTGGGACGACAGACTCTAGAGGGGGGGGGAGTGTTGACAGTCAAGGTCACACACAAGCAGCAAAGCGCATTAATGAAGTGGATACACAAGAAGAAGGAGCATGTAGGGAGCTCCAAGAAGCACATGTCAAATTTTGAGAACAAATCCCTATAAATATAGTGACTTTTGTCACTAAAACCCATTGTAAATACCGTTTTCCATTTTTACAATTCCATTTTGTTCAAGCCGAGGAGTCCTCGAGCTTGAGGAGTATTAGAAGTATCATCCTATCAATTTTCATAATTTTTAGATTCCCTTTGAGTCCCCAAATAAGCCTTGGAACCTAATTGTTAACTAGGCCGGACACTAGGTCTCGACAGGGCCAAAACCACTCAAAAAACTATAAAAAGGGCTGGAGAGCTCATTTGAGGGGTTAGCTTGTTGTAGATTTCAACCTTGTAAGAGAGTTCTTTTGTAATCGAAGTCCTTCCATTGTTCCACTCTTTGCTCTTACCTTGTGCGCATGTGTGTATGTGTGTGCATGCTTGTATGCTTTCACTCACGCACTTGTGCACCACACTTGCTCTTGGTCTTCATATCGGTTCTCACGTCTCCACGGATTGACATTTATCAGGTGAAGCTCCTCACGTTGGTACTTGCCATTGTGCTAGAGTGACATTTGGTCATAATAAGCCCCATACTCTCTCACCTATGCACAATCATTGCACTCACAATCATGAGAGCTAATGGGCCGTTTTCTTAGATTCTTACTGTTTCTTGCATGATTTGTCAGGGGATCACTAGATTGTGCTCTCTAACTACACTAGACAAGATTTTGAAAACATATTTATGATTAGAAGAACACCCACATAGGGAAAATGATATAAGAATATATGATTGATACAAGATGTCCCACAACTCATAACTGATAGGTATAGATAACTCAGCTAGAGATGATATAGAGATCCCACAACCCAAAATCATAAGTATGGAGCAAGATCTCTACATTACAAGAACTCCCTTCAGGGAGATGAACTAGCTATGAGAAATAACTTGAAAGGATCTCGTACTAAAAGATTGCAATAGGACAAGAGAGTATGTCCAAGATATAAGACTAGAAAAGGCTAGAGCAAGAGACAAGACTAGAAATCGAACTAGAACTTGAAAGTACTTACTTGGTGATCAAGACTCCTTGAGCTCCCAAGACGACATTGGCAAGACTGAGTATGTATGTGGCCAAGGCCTCCTTATATAGGATTTCAAGGGCAATTCCCAAGGGCAATTGCGAGTTGATGATGTCATCAATAATATCAGTAATCTAAACAAGACCTTTGGATGTCAGAATTTAGCAAATAGATAATCGATCTTAGGGTTTTGGCATGTTCGAGATGCAATGGAAGCATTGGTTTCTCCTAATTCTGAACCAATCATGAGATATAGGATTCACATGGAATCTGAGGTTCAAGATGGTTTCCTTTGTCCATGACATCACCTCCTCCTCAAGCAATGAGTTCCACTAGGAGCGTTCATGTTCTCTGGTCTCAACTTCATTGGATTCTTCTTATGGAATTCTCGAACCTTGATTGGAGCTCCTTGAAAGTTTTATGTAGGTTCCCAAGTATGACCACTGATGTCATATCCTTTCCAATGAATAAGGTACTCCAATCTTCCTTGGGATATTCTTGAATCTAGGACATGCTCGACTTCAAATTCTTCATGATCATCAATTTCGATAGGTGGTGAAGGACTAGGTCTCTCCCCCCTCAATGGTCAAATCCAATGTGGTTCTAACATGGATACATGGAAAAATGGATGTATTCTCATGGTACTTGGTAGCTAGATCTTGAAGGTGACTGGATTAATCTTGGCCAAGATGGTGAGTGGACCAAATCTTTGATGGTATAAATTTGCACAAGGCCTAGAAGTTCGCAAATTGTTTCTAAGTAACCATACTTTATCCCGAATTTGACACGATGGATTCTGAACACGATGTTGATGTGCATAGTACTTATATTGTTCTTGAGCTTTATGGATCTCTTCCTTGAGTTCTTTGTGAATGTCCATCAGGTACTGGGCCTTGTCTCTGGCAGCTGGGTTCTTGGCATGATTTGAGAGTTGTATATCCATCCTTGGATGTTGTCCATAGTTTGTAAAGAAGGGAGTCTGTTTAGTAGATGCATGAACACTATTGTTACCGCAAACTCTGCAAAGGGTAAAAGCTCAAACAAATCATTGTGATAATAGTTGCTTGTGCAATAGAGATATTGCTCTAGGACTTGATTCACCCATTTTGTTTTTCCATTAGTCAATGGATGATTTGGTGTATATAGTTTAACTTGAACACCAAGGAGCTTGCAAAGAGTGTTCCAAAAGCTAGATATGAACTGTGGACCTCAATGACTGACAATATCATTAGGCAACCATGAAGCCTAAAGATGTATCTGAGAAAACGTCTAGTAGTGACTGCACCTGTGATTGCCTTAGTAGTTGGAATGAAGTGTGCCATCTTTGTAAATCTATCCACAATAACAAGAATGGCATCATACTTATCTGACTTTGGTAGATCTATGATGAAATCCATAGACAATGAAGCCCATGGCCTTTTTTGGAATAGGTAAAGGTTGCAAGAGGCCTTTGATCAACAAGAGAGTGTATTACTCAAGCCTAAGCATCTCTAGTTAGCAGCTATCTCTTCAAGCCATCATGAAGATTCAACTTTGAGTCATTTGATCCCTGAGAATCTACCACAGGATGAATTGTTTTGTAATGTTAAGCAGAAAGCTCAAGAAGGAAAATTCCAAGAAGTAAACGGATTTCAGGAAAAGGATGGGTTACTACTCTATAAGAACCTATTGTATGTCCCTCCACGAAAGCCCAGAATCCAAGTACTTCAACAACATCATGACAGCCTTTTAGTAGGACATTTTGGAGTGAATAAAACAATAGAACTCATATCAAGGGATTTTTGGTGGCCTCAAATGAGGAATGAAGTCAAAGAATATATCTGAACCTGTGATACTTGCAATAGATCTAAGGTACCCCGACATAAGCCTCTTGCCAATGCCAGTCTTGGGAGCTCAAGGAGTCCTTATAACCAAGTAAGTACTTTCAAGTTACAGTTCCAGTTCCAGTCTTATCTCTTGCTCTATTCTTGTCTAGTCTTGTATCTTGGACATACTTTCTTTTCTTGTTGCAATCTTGTAGTACTAGATCCTTTCAAGTTATTTCTTGTAGCTAGTTCATCTCCCTCAAGGGAGTTCTTGTAATCTAGAGATCTTGCTCCATACTTACAATTCCTGGTTGTGGGATCTCTTGTATTATCTCTAGCTGAGTTATCTATATCTATCAGTCCTGGGTTGTAGGACATCCTATATCAATCACATATTCTTATATCATTTTTGTTAGTCACTAATAGGTGTTTTTTAGCATGTTTCAACTCTAAACATGCATAGGAAAAGTGTTTCCTTTGCATCACATCAGACACATATCTTTGCTCCTCCAAATCCTCTAGTTCCCCATCTATCAAATGTCCGAGTATTTCTCTCATATGTGGGCTGAACTGGTGCTGCTGGGGTCTATTGAGCAATAGGCTATGCTGGAGGTGTAGCCTTAGGCATTGCATATCCCTATATGTTTGGTATTGGCATAACATTTCTCTACGATAGATCTATATAGCTAGTGCTAGTATGAGCAGGAGTGGGGCCTTGACAATGCACTAAATAGACCTTATTGTGTAAATTGGCCATCTCTTTGGATAGAGATGCCTACAGCATCATGATGTTCTCTATCTACTTGCTAAGGATTTCAAGTTGCAACTCCACTAATGTGCAAGATCTGGATCAAACATTAGCTATCGTTGATGCTGTACAGACATTCACAAATGAGTGGAACATATGTATCTCTTTACTGTAATGGAGTACACTATGTAGGTCTATCATACAACACATCTTGTCATTACCTCATCTGGGAAATTTCCTTTACGTCTCTTCTAACCATAGCCCAATCTTTGGTCATCCCAAATCTTTTCATAGGCTCCCCTATCCTTCTATCAACTTAAGTCCTATCCTCAGGACTTAAACTCTTGAGAAATGAAACCTCCTTAGGAATTGGTTCAAAAGGTGTGTTAAAGATGCAGTGGCATTTGTAGAATGAACCCACCCTAAGAACCCTTCTCTACTATGCTGAATGGAATCTTCTAGATAGAACAAGTTATGTAACTCTTTTCTAAAGTTAGGCCAAGTCTTCTCTATGTAAACTGAGATGGATGGTAGAATTGACCCCGAAACTACTCGAGTGAAGAAATGAATCAACATCTCTTCGGGTAACACATGGATCTAGGCTTGGTCTTCAAATACATCCAAGTACTCAGTCACATTTAACCCTATAAACTTCCCCTTGTCTCTTAAGATAGCTTGTACCACTCGAGACCCTTACTTTTCTATCATTAAATCTTTAAATACTCAATCCATCTCTCTTCTCTTGATTGTCCTAGTGTTTAGGACAATATCCAAAGTAATCGGCTCAACAATTTCTCTTAACTTAGAGTAGAGCTCAGAGAAGAGACTAGATGATGTTGGAGCAAGTCTATGACAAGCCTAAGTATTGGCTTGAGTTCCACAAAGTCATAGAAAAAGCCTTAAAATGAAGACTATGTAAAGTTCACTTGTGAACTACCTCTTGTAACTTTTGAAGAGTTTACTTAATGTAAAAGTAAGAGAATCTTAAGTAGTTGAGTCCACTTGATCAAGAATGGAAAGAGGAGCCACGAATTTGTGATTTGTGGTAGGTAGAGAATCAAATCAATCATTGATTAATTGGAGAGTGATTGAGGGAAGTTAGCCTCCCAAACTCAACTATAAATAGATGGCAGTTTTAGTCGTGGTTAGAGAGACCTATGTGAAGACCTCCAAGAGCTGAGCTTTATGCCATATCAAGGTGTGATTACAAGGCACACATATGTATCAGTAAGTCATTGTATTGTACAAGCAATATACTTTCATTTTCATGATTATTTGAGTTCATCTTTTCATGTTCTTGTGAAGTGTACTACTCACTGCCATTACTCTCAGTTTTTCTCAGTCAGCTTGCAGAGATGTTTTCTCTGAGCTTGGTGCATCAATTTCACTGATTTAACTTAATAAAGTTAGGTCTATAAGTCTACTATATGCTCACAAATTTTCATGTCATTTGGATGTTGCAATCTTCAGTTATGTTCAGTTGAATCAACAGTGTCTGTGCATTTTCACTTCTCTGTCAGGTACCCGACTTTTTCACTCATCTTGTCAGAGGTGTTTCTCAGTGGTTACTTATTCAAATTCAGTGATTTAAAGCTTTTTGGATTTCGATTACTATCTAGTATAACCATACAAATTTTCATAATCATTGGATTCCTAAATAGTGAGTTATGTTGATTTTGCTGCTCACTTGTCTCAAACTGTAGCAGCCCGTGAAAATCGGGATGATGTCATCAGTTGTTAAAACTCATTCTCAGTGTGTGGTTTATTATTTTTGATGAGATTACTCTTGAAAGTTAGCTCTTTAGGTTACCTAGAGTTCCCCAAGAGGAATTAAGCTAATTGCTGATGTGCTCAGAGAATTATGTAAAACACTAGACAAGTGTATGAACCAAGAATAGCAAGTTTTCACCTCTGAGCTAACTCCAACTTATCTGTTTTGATCTATCTTTTTGAGAGTGATCTTCCAAGGTACATAGGGTGTCTAATACATCCATTGGCAAGCTAAAAGGGCCTACCATATACTTCTGGAGTTCATTTGGCTAGTGTAGATCAAGGATTTTGCAACACCTCTTCATCTTCAAGCACATACCTATCCATCTCTTCACAGTGGTATCAGAGCAAGGTTGGACAACATGGCAGATGGATTTCCTTCATCAATTGACAAATTAGACAGAGGTAACTACTCATCTTGGTCATTAAGAATGGAAGCCTATCTCCAAGGTAGAACTTTATATGGTTATGTGGCTGGAGATGAAGTTATGCCAAGTTTTAGGAATAAAAGTCAACCAACACAAGAAGAGCAAGAAAGATTGAGCACATGGTGCTCCAAGGATGCACTTGCAAGGTCTTATCCCCTCAACTCTATCTCAGATTTTTTGTTGGCTCACATTAGAAGTTGTAAGACATCTCAGGAAGTGTGGGATGCACTTGAAGCTTTCTTTTCTTCAAGTACTAAAGCTAGGAAGAATCAACTATGGCTGGATTTCACAACTCTCCAGAAGGCTCCCAAACAAAATGTGACTGATTTTGTCACAAAGCTCAAGGACATAGCGGATCAGTTGGGAAGCATTGGAGAGGTAATAGATGAAGAGCAAATTGTAAGGCAGGTCATCAATGGCTTGAAGGAAGATGACAAGTGGGAAGCATTCACCACAGCTATGGATTTGTACATGGACATGCATGTACCTGATTTCAACACACTCATTGGACAACTACTTACTCAAGAGGCAAATCTTATAAAAAATGGAGAAAGCTCTAAAGGTAATCAATCATCAGCTTTATACACGGATAAAAGCAAGTCTAAAGATAACAAAGGAAAGGCAAAGAAAGTGGATGATGAAGCAGGTACATATCAAGCTAACTATGCAGGTAGAGGAAGACATGGCAGAGGTAGAGGAAGAGGAGGTAGACAAGGCAGGGGGAGATCCCAAGACTCCAACTCATGTTCTATTTGTGGATTAACTAATCATACAACTGAAAATTGCTTTAGGAATTCCAGGAATCAAAGAGGTAGAGGATACAATAGAGGAAGGTATGGCTACTCAAGAGGAAGGTTCAACAACTACCATGGCAACTACAACAACTACAATCATTCAAACTATCAAGGAGGCTACAAAGGAAGGAGAGACTTCAATAACTACACAGAAGACTCAAACAAAGAGGATTCATTATTGATCATGAACATGGCTATGCCACAAGGTAAATGTGATGAGCATGTTTTCTACATAGATTCAGGTTGTTCAAATCATGTGGCAGGAAATGTGGCACTCCTATCAGATTTAGAAGATCCAAGGAATAAGCATGAGGTACAAACATGAGATGATACAAAACATCCTGTGGAGAAAATAGGCAATGTCAAAGCACCTGATGGAAACATCAACCTACTCAGTAAGGTACTCTATGTCCCTACCATTACAAAGAATTTGATAAGTGTTGGGCAGATAGTAGAGAAAGGGTTGCAAGTCAGGTTCACAAAAGCAGGAGCATTTGTTGAAGATCCAAGTCAAGGATTCAAAAGGATTGCAAAAGGTGAAAAGACAGGTAGATTGTTCACATTTGAATTACAGGACACTAGAAACATTGCTCTCTTTAATTATGGTAGTCAGACACTCACATAATTGGAAGTATGGCACAAAAGGTTAGCACATATTGGTGAAAGGTCATTAAAGCAAATCTGCAGGGACCAAAGTGTACTTGGACTTCCTAATTCGTCAAAACAACATATGATTTATAAGTGTAGTGCATGTCAATTTGGAAAGTCTCACAGGTTACCATTCATGAAGAAAGGTTATATGCATATAGATCTCTTGGAGTTGGTTCATACAGATGTATTGGGACCTAGCAAGGAAGCTTCAATATCTGGATCAAGGTATTATGTTTCCTTTATTGATGATTGCAGCAGAGTGGACTATCCTATTCTTTATGAAACACAAAGATGAAGTTTTTTCATGTTTCAAAAGATATTTGGCTCTTGTGGAGAATCAAACAGGTAAATCACTAAAAAGGCTAAGGTCAGATGGAGGGGGAGAATACTTCTCCCATGAGTTTGATTCTTTTCTTCAAGAAAGAGGAATCAAAAGAGAGGTAACTACAAGGTACACTCCTGAGCAAAATGGAGTGGCAGAAAGGAGGAATAGGACAATTGTTGAAGCTACAAGGTCTATGTTAAATGAAAAGCATTTACCTAATTACTTATGGACTGAGGGTGTATCTACAACCACTTACTTGATTAACAGGTTGCCTTCAAAATCCCTTGATGGGATGACTCCATATGAGGCTTGGAATGGAAGAAGACCAAGCTTAGATCATTGTAAAATTTTTGGATGTATTGCTTTTGCTCATGTTCCTTCACAGGTTAGAGGCAAGATGGATCCAAAGGCAGAAAGGTGTGTATTTATTGGATATGACAACAATCAAAAGGGCTACAAGTTATACAACCCTACCAACAAAGGATTCTTGGTAAGCAGAGATGTAGTTTTTGATGAGAACAATTCATGGTATGAAGATTCATGCAGGAAGGTCAATTTACCATATAATCTTGAAGAAGATTTTCCAAAGCTTGGTAGAGAACAACCGAAGATTGAAGAACAAGACACCTCAGAGGATGATGAAGAATCTTAGATGGAAAAGATCAAAGCATGGAAGTCTAAAGGTAAAGCAAAATTGGAGGAACTTGGACATGAGGCAGAATCATCACATCATGGCCTAAGAAATTCTATGAGGGAAAAGAAAAAACCAGAAAGGTATGGGTTTGACACCTCATTAGTAACTAAATATTCTATCTACATAGCACAGGACATAAACCAAGAGGAGCCATCATCATTTGAAGAGGCGAAAGCAAAATCAGAATGGAAGCATGCAATGAAGGAAGAGATTGAAGCACTTGAGGAAAACAACACTTGGGATTTGGTGCCCAAGACTTCATCCATGAAGGTAATAGGCTCAAGATGGGTCTATAAACTCAAGAAGAATTCTGATGGTTCAATTAACAGGTATAAGGCAAGGCTTGTAGCAAAAGGCTTTGCACAAACTCAGGGAATTGATTATGAGGAGACCTTCTCTCCTGTGGCAAAGATGCCTACTATTAGGGTTTTTCTTAGTATTGCCTCTTCCAAGAATTGGAAGATACTTCAACTAAAGAATGCATTCTTGAATGGTTGGATAACAGAAGAGGTATATATGGCACAACCACCTGGTTTTGAGAACCAAGTTTATCTTGATTATGTGTGTAAACTTAACAAAGCATTGTATGGTCTCAAGCAAGCTCCAAGAGCTTGGAATTTCAGGCTTGTTTCATTCTTGCAGGACAAAGGATTTCAACCAAGCAAGGCAGATCCTTCACTCTTTATTAAAAAGAGTAATTCTGAGATCATCTACCTATGTGTATATGTAGATGATATTATATTGACAAGAAATGATGCAAATGGTATGAAGAAGATCAAAGATCAGATGAGAGAAGAGTTCAAGATAAGTGATTTGGGTTCACTTACCTACTTCCTAGGTTTGGAAGTTGTCTACAAAGATCATGGTTTCTTGTTCACTCAAAGGAAGTACATTAAGGACATGTTGGCAAAATTCAAGATGCAAGATTGTACGATTGCAGGTACTCCAATGGAGCTCAATAAAAAATTGAGCTCACATGAAGGTGAGCTCATAGAGGACATCACATCATATCAAAGTCTAGTAGATATATGTTACATTGTGAGTGTGCTAAGCCAATTTATGCACACACCAAGGAAACCACATATGGATGCTGCCAAAAGGATTCTCAAGTATCTCAAAGGAACCATAAATGAAGGACTTTATTATCCTTATATATCTGATTTAGGTTTGAAGCTATTTTCTGATGCAGATTGGGCTGGCTCCAAGGAAGATAGAAGGAGCACTTCAGGTTATCTTACCTTTGCAGGTTCAAAGCTTATTTCACGGTCATCCAAGAAGCAACCCACAGTTGCTCTCTCTTCTACTGAAGCTGAATATAGAGGTCTTGCCATAGATACACAAGAAGCTATGTGGATGAAGACATTATTCAAAGACCTTGGATTGGAGTTTGGAACTCCAACTATTTTTGGTGACAATATGAGTTCTATTCATTTGGCTGCTAATCCTATTTTTCATGCAAGGACTAAACATATTGAAGTTCATTATCACTATGTACGAGAGAAGGTTCTAAGCAACGAGATTCAAATATCATATGTGTCCACTCATCAACAATGTGCAGATATTCTAACCAAAGCATTGGATGGTACAAAGCTTTGCAAATTCAAGGCTATGATTGGTTTGCAGGTAATCTTGGAAGATTGAAGACCTCAAGCATACTTGGCTTGAGGGGGAGCTGTTGGAGCAAGTCTATGACAAGCCTAAGTATTGGCTTGAGTCCCACAAAGCCATAGAAAAAGCCTTAAAATGAAGACTATGTAAAGTTCACTTGTGAACTACCTCTTGTAACTTTTGAAGAGTTTACTTAATGTAAAAGTAAGAGAATCTTAAGTGGTTGAGTCCACTTGATCAAGAATGGAAAGAGGAGCCACGAATTCCTGATTTGTGGTAGGTAGAGAATCAAATCAATCGTTGATTGATTGGAGAGTGATTGAGGGAAGTTAGCCTCCCAAACTCAACTATAAATAGATGGCAGTTTTAGTCGTGGTTAGAGAGACCTATGTGAAGACCTCCAAGAGCTGAGCTTTATGCCATATCAAGGTGTGATTACAAGGAACTGTAAAGAGAGATGGTGGATGCAATCCAAAGATGAGTAGGTGCTGCTACAACCAGCTTCACACCAGCCAACTGAGACTTCAGAGTTGATTAGTAGACCCTTTAAGCTTCCTAAATCCACCAAAATATCAGCCAAGTACTTTGGAACATGTATCCCAAAAGTTTAAGTCAAGACAGACTTGTTGCGAAATGACTAGCTCCCAAAACTTGCTATTTTTGGACATACACCTGCTGGAAAAAATGAACAGTGCTCTCAACCTGGTAGGAATTAGAAAAATTCCTTTTGGGCATAGCAAAAAGACTTAGCAAGCTTACCAATCCAAGTTAAAACACTTCAAATGATGGATTGAGCACTGAGAACAAGATTTATCAATTTCTGGAACATGCCCACCATTCTCGGGGCTCTGCAGAGATAGACCAGTGAGCAGTAAATTGCAGATATCTTCAACGCTAATAATCCAATGACCTTGCAAATTTAAATGCAAAAGTTAGACAGTAAGAGCTATCCAACGCATGTTAAATCACTGAAAAAGCATTAGTAGAACTCGAGATATGACCTTCTAAAGGTACTGCTCTGAGTGAGTATAACAGAGAACAAAACAAAGAAGTAAATGATGATAAATGTATAGATTCACATATGATTACAACCACATTGGCAATGAATCTTTGCACAATGGGAGTAGAATGATAGAGCTATGGAGTAAGCTCTTCAATCTGTACAAAATGATATGAAGTAATCACGTACAAGGCTTGCTAATCGTCTCTTCCTTCTTGCTCTTTTTATAGCTATTCTTGGAGGGAGTTTTGAATTCGAATTTGAATGGCTCCACCTAAAAGTGATCTCCAAAGTTAGGAGATATTTCCTCAGCTCAAAAATTCATGGGTTTTGGTAGTTAGAGCAACGAAATTTCTTTTACAGCATGCATGAGGTAAGCCATCCTTTTCCTTTTTCTTTTTTCAATTACAAGAGATAAAAATGAACGCTTTTACAAGAGGTGTTCACATGACTACTCATGTGACTTACAAATGAGGAAGATATCAAATATATCAAGCATGTAGGCTTGGGTAAAATGCACCAACAGCTCCCCCTCAAGCCTAACATGCTTGGCCTTCAAATAAGTCTTCAATTGTCCTTGATTTCCTGCAAGCCAATCATCAACTTGAATCTACTTAACTTTGTACCATCAAGAGCTTTAGTCAACATGTCGGCACATTGCATATCGGTAGAGACATAGGATAGTTGAATATCCTTGCTCATTAGCTTCTCCCTTACATAATGGTAGTGGACTTCAATATGATTGGTTCTAGCATGGTATACCGGATTAGCTGCTAGATGTAGTGAGCTTCTGTTGTCACCAAAAATATGAGGTGTTGAAGAATGAAGTCCAAGATCTGTGTACAAAGACTTTAACCACATGATTTCTTGAGTTGCATTAGCCAAACCTCTATATTCGGCTTCAGTAGAAGATAATGCCACGGTTGGTTGCTTCTTCGATGACCAAGAAATGATTTTTGAACCCTCATTCATGGTCCCCTTTAGGTACTTGAGGACTCTCTTGGCCGCTTCCATATGTGGTCTTCTCGGCTTATGCATAAAATGACTCAATATGCTAACACTATAGCATATATCCATCCTTGTGAGTGTTGCATAGTTCAAACTTCCAACCAAGCTTTGATAGCTTGTGATGTCTTCAACTGGCTCTCCTTCATAAGCACTAAGCTTATGATTTTGCTCCATAGGTGTACCTGCACACTTGGTATTTTCCATTTTGAACTTGACGAGCATGTCATGCACATACTTCCTTTGTGTGATGTATATACCTGAATCTGAGTAGATCAACTCCAATCCAAGAAAATAAGTGAGTGGTCCGAGGTCACCTATTTTGAACTCCTCCTTCATTTGACTCTTTACCTGTTTGATTCCTTCAAGATCATTGCCTGTGATAATAATATCATCAACATACACACATAAATAGATCACTTCAGATCCATTCCTCTTTATGAACAAAGAGGTATCCGCCTTGCTAGCTTTGAATCCTTGGTCCTGCAAATAAGTCACCAATCTGAAATTCCAAGCTCTTGGAGCTTGCTTCAATCCATACAAAGCTTTCTTTAGTTTGCATACATAGTTAGGATGATGTGCATCCTCATATCCAAGAGGTTGTGCCATATACACTTCCTCAGAAATCCATCCATTCAAGAAAGCATTCTTTACATCAAGTTGATAAAGATTCCAATTTCTAGATGCAGCAAGACTAATGAGAACCCTAATTGTAGGCATTTTTGCAACAGGAGAGAAAGTCTCCTCATAATCAATACCATGGGTTTGAGCAAACCCTTTAGCAACTAACCTTGCTTTGTGTCTATTTATACTTCCATCTGGATTCCTCTTGATTTTGTATATCCATCGAGATCCGATTATCTTCATAGATGGCTTGTTAGGTACAAGCTCCCAAGTGTCTGTTGGAAGCAGCCAGAGGCACAGACGACACGGAAGCATGTAACGACAAAGCAGTGAGCCAGTCAAATCTTTTTTCAAAGAATCATGTTCTAAAAATACTTTTCAAAAAACCCCCAACAGTGATTTTCATCACTATTGTAACATATGTAACATAGAAAACCCCATTTTGTAATCCATAGCTCCATTTTGTGCAAGCCGAGGAGTCCTCGAGCTTGAGGAGCTTAGGTAGAACAAGCGTATCAATTTTCGTTATTTTTAGACATTGTTTACCCTTCCAAATAGCATCTAGGACCTAATTTTTAACTATGCCGGTCACTAGATGTGAAACCGGTCAAAACTAGTCTAGAAACTATAACAAGAGCTAGAGAGCTCATTTTTGAGGTTGGTTAGTGTTGGCTAGTGTGAGCTTAGAGCTATTTTGAGCTTGTAATAGTGTTCTTGAGTAATAGAGCTAATTTCCCACCTTCCATTGTGTCTTGCTTGTCTCTTCATTGTGTGTGTGTATGTGTGTGTGCATATTGGTGCTTCTCACCTTCACTCTCACTTCATCTCACATTCACGATCTTCATATCACTCCTATCTCTTCTGCGGATTGACAATTAAGGAGGTGAAGCTTCTTAACGTGGTTCTCACCATTGTGCTAGAGCAACACCAAATTTGGCGCCGTTGCCGGGGAACGAGTCTAGGACGAATGTGTGATGGTAAGAGTATAGCAAGGAGTGGCGTTGGAAGGTAAAAATTTCAGGTTTTGTTGTTGTTTTTACTTAGTTTTTAGTGTTTTTCACCTCCCCCACACTCCATCTTCATCACCGCATCATCATCTTCATCTCCAAAAAAATCAAAAAATTCACCATATCCACCCATTCTCCTCATTTCCCCTCATTTGTGCATGCGAGAGAGTGAGAGAGAGCTTTTGTGCTTGTGTGTACTTTTGTTTTCTTGAGTTTTCTTGCAGGTACAGAGCTCCAGTGCATCAGGAAAGCTTGGAAAAGGTAAAAACTTCACTTTCTGTTAGAAATTTCCGACTGTGTCAGACCATCGCGATGGTCTGCAAAGTTCGGAATTTGGAGAAGGCGACCACACCAGCGTGAAGAGCACACCTGCGCCTACAGGAATCCATAGCTGCATCTGCAAAATTTGCATTTTGGTGGACCATCACGACGGTCTCAGACCATCGCGATTGTGTCACACCATCGCGATTGGCTCACGCCATCGCGACGGCTCGGCCGGACCATCGCGACGGTCTCACGCCATCGCGACGGTCTCACGCCATCGCGACGGTTCATTTGGACCATCGCGACGGTTCGCGGACCATCGCAATTGCTCGGTTGACCCCACACCATCGCGATTGGCTCACGCCATCGCGCCGATGGTGCCACGTGGCAAGCTAGACCATCACGACGGTTCACTTTTGGACCATCGCGAGGACACCCTCACACCATCGCGACACTTCAAAAATTCGGACCATCGCGATAGGCTCACGCCATCGCGCCCAGACCATCGCGATTGGCTCAAGCCATCGCATTTGTGACCATCGCGACGGTTCACTTTGGACCATCGCGATTGTTCACATTGACCGTTGACTGACGCCATCGCGATTGTCCGCCTGATCGAGCCATCGCGATTGTCCACTTTCACGCCATCGTGACGGTTCAAACTCACGCCATCGCGATTGTCCACTTTCCCGCCATCGCGATTGTCCACTTTCACGCCATCGCGACGGTCCCAGACCATCGCGATCATCTCAGACCATCGCGATTGTGCACCCCCATCGCAAAATTTAGGGTTTCATTTTTTGGTCAATTTTGGGGCTATTTTTGGGAAATTTTTGGGTGATTAGACTCATAGGAGACCCCTTAGCTCATATTTGGAGAAAAACCTGTTTGTCAGTTTTTACCCCCCAGGGCGTGAACGGCCATAACTTTTTCATCCGAAGTCCGTTTTTTGAGCTTAATAGCTCATTAGAAAGCTCTTGACGAGTACTACGTGACCTCAACTGTTTTTTCTTAAAGGATACATCTATTTTTAGATAAGCTATTTTGAGGTTGACCTAGTTTGGGACTAGAAAGCCAGGGGGCAAACATTGAAAAGTTGGGCAAAAGGGAAGGGACTTAAAAGGTGTATGTACTCAAGTGCTTGATCATCCAACTGTGAATTGGTCTAATATTGGAATTTTCCAGGTCTAGCAAGGGCAATCGAAGGCAACCAAGGCAAGGCAGTGAAGGGCATAAAGCTTGGGAAGCGCGGCTTCTTGGGCATCAGAGCAACTAGAAAAGCTGACTCGAGGTTGGAAGATTACTCAACCCCCTCAGTCAATTCTTAGCTTAGGCTAAACGGTAGTGTTGTGGATTAACGACGATAGGAACGCCTCAAGTTCAAGATATTTAATTCTTTCAAGTCTAAGACTACAAGTAAAGGTGTGTGACACGAAAACCTAAAGGAAAGAACCTAAGTCTGACGGAACGAGAACTCAAAATTATAACGAAAAGTCGAATTCCTGACGCATACATTAAGACAAGAATCTAAAGAAATTTAAAAAGAATCAAGAAAGTAATAACAAAGAATCAGTGACGATCTGAGCGTGTACTGAGTGTGCAAGGAACAAAATTAATGAACCTTAGATCGGGCAAACATATAGGCAAGTCAGACGACGAAGCCTTAGATCATCAGAGGCAAGTGTAAGAACTACTGCACGATCGTGGGCTCAACAGTTGAACACTAGTTATCCCTACGAGAGCTCAGATACCAGCGAATCAGAAATGGCATTTAGCGCAGAAAGACCAGAAGGAGGGTCGAATGTAGCCTATTTAGAAAAACCAGAAGGACCCTATAGGACACAACTAGAGTTTCTCCGAACCAACCGATTAGGTGCTCGCATCTATGAGGATGGTTTGCGAAGGCAAGTGGTGCAAATGCACAACCCCGATCAACCCATTGGATTGGAACGTCCAGTGGTGAAATTCGAGAGAGACGTGTACATAGACAAAGAAGGAATGATGTACATCTTAAGTACGCAGCCAAACAATACCAACGAGTTTGGCGTGATTCAACCAGAGACGGAAACAAAATCTCAAGGAAAAGAACCATTAGAAGAGCCTAGAACACCTAGAGGGAAATCTGTACTGACACGAGTATTAATCCCGGAATGGATCCCTCAAGACAACAGAAGCATAGAGTTGTTTGTAAATAAAGAAACTGATGAAGCCTTTTGGAGATACAAGACCGAAATACTTAGTGAGGTAGGAATCATCACGATATACGAGTTCAAGGACCCGGATACACCTGGAAAGGTTGTATACTTGGATGAGACTTCAGAAAGAGTCTTTGTGGTACCTGACCGTGCTAAAAACCCATACACATGGAGAGGTGAATTGGTATTCCCTCCATCTAGGACGAACATGAATACAAGTCAACAAGGGGCAGGAACATCCTCAGCCCATGGAAATCAAAGAGAGGGAAATAAAGAGAGACTGGAAGTAAGCTTCACTCACCCCATAGGGAGAGATAGAACAACCACGAACACTAATAGAGCGGATAGACAAAGAGATCATGGAGTACTAGGTGGTAGAGATGATTTTCCTCTACCTACACCACGTGAACACGCAAGAATATTGAGACCCACACAGTTAGTAAAATCAATGAAGAATTACTTTGATGGGACAGAAGATCCCTATGACCATGTCGCAGAATTCAAGCAAGTACTAAGAGCCGAACAAGTTGAAGACATGTTCACGCAATACAGTGCATTTGGACTAACATTAAAGAATACAGCTTTAACTTGGTTCCAACCATTGCAACAAAGGCAATTTAGAGACATCCATCACTTTTTAGAGTCATTCATCACTGAATTCTCCAAAAGTGGGATTAGACATGACACGTCTTCGTTGATTCATAGCTTCAAACAGACCCCTCAAGAAACAGTAAGACTGGCAGGACGTAGGTTTAGACAATATGTTGAACGATGTCCAATGCAAGAGCTACCCTCACAAGCCAAGCAAGTGTCATTGTTTTTAGATGGCTTGTTGAGCTCTAAACTACGCTCCTACGTGTACCTAAAAGAACCTAGAACGCTAGAGCAATGTGTAAGAATTTGTATAGACATTGAGGACAACTTAGGAGACGAGTTGGAACTCTCAAAGGTCTATAAGGATTCAGACTGTTCATCTCTAGCATCCACAAAATTGGCTAGCTCAATAGAAGACCTTGCAGAAAAAGTGGCCCAGACACTAGGAGTTGCTAGTAAACCTAGGGTGCTAATGAACAAGCGTTGTTACACCTGTGGTGGTGACCATATGGCAAATGTGTGTCCCAATGCACCACAACCACAAGCCAACCCTAGTGGCCAATACTGTACAATTGAGAGAAGATACACGAATCATACGGCTCAGGACTGCCCATACAACAAACAATCCGTGAGACAGAACTACCCGCAAGCATATCCGCAGCCAGGTAGGTATCAAGGCCAATACAATGCTCAGCCTTATTACTATAGGCCTCCTCAGAACTACCCATACCAGGCTCAACAGAGACCTCAACCTGTCTTAGCTCAGCAGCCACCCCCACCAGCGAATGTCATCTCAGTCAAATACGCTGCTGCAGAAGAGAACCTAAGTAGGGCCTTAGTGCCTTCTTCACCTTTGATCACAGAAAGTGACCCGAACTCAAACAGTTTTGACTCTACGCATGTAGATAGTCCACCCGCATATTACACAGAGTCACCAGAACATGTGGAGACATATCATTATGATAGTCCACCAGTGGAACCTAGTTGGGAGCCAGACTATGCTAATGTGATGTACACAAACCCAAATCCACGGCCCCAATTAAGACAACAGAGACCACAGGGCCCTAGAGGACCATGCTTTAGGTGCCAAGGAGATCATTTCATAAAGGATTGCCCACATCCTCCGATAGCAGGACAATCACAGTACTATAACATCCAAGGCTTTTGTGCTGATTGTGGCAAAGAGCACATAATCAAAGATTGTCCTAAAAATCTAGTTAACGCTTTGAATGTGACACCGATCAACGTGATAGGTATTGTAAATAACACAGATGGATCCAACCCTACATACGTGCCTATCCAAGCTATAACAAGAGCCCAGGCGCTCTTACAGAACCAACAACTTAATCAAGGGAAAGTAGCCGGAACTAGTGAAGTTGCAGAATCTAGCAGTAAAAAGACAAAATCTTGGAAAGATTCCAGAGAAAGGATAAAGAGAAAGTGGAGTAAAAAGATAACTGAGTTGGAAGGAAGTTTGAAGGAATCTAGAGCCAAAATCCTAGAATTGACTTCGTAGGACTTGAATCAAGAGAATCCAGCTCAGAAATCAGGATCAGTTTTAGCGGAACCCATACCAGAAAATCTAGACATGATGTTTCGTGCATATCAAGCTAGATTAAAAGAGGGACCTCAGGTAGCTGAAATGAGTAAAAACTACCCTCGAGCTGATCTAGAAATTGAGAGAACTAAACTTTGCATGAAGATGGTAGAATTAGCACAAGCTTTGTTCGAAGCCTCTAGATATCTTAATTGGTGAATAACATGGCAAAACCGGAATTACACTTTCAAGGACTAATGGAGAGGCTAGAATACTTGATTGAAAGCAAAGAGAAAAAGGATCAGCCTAGGAACCCTATTGTCTCAGAGACACAGGAAAGGAATGCACCATCCCTGTCTCAAGTACCCAATACAGAAAGTCAAGACAACCTGTCTTCCATACATAGGTACTCACATGAATTTTTGAGAGAAATCCAGGAAGAGAAATGGAGAAAAGAACAAGGAACTCATCCTCCTATTCAAGAAATAGATGACTTGCAGGAACAATTTCCCCAAGACATTCCCTCCATTTACGATGATGTAGAGGAAGAACAACTGAGTGAACACACAAGATTTGAATCTAATTCTTTACAAGAATTACCTCAGTTCATAGGACCTTGGGAAGCAAAGTCTATTAGTATGAGAGCACCCACGATAATAGTGAGGAATGAAGAATCAGTAATCCCTAGAAACACGGAAGTGATCAAGAACACTAAAGTCCAGTGTAATCTCACTCTGGAGGAGTTATTGAAGGTAAAACTAGAATTGTGGGAACATGTAGCAAATCAATTCCCCGAGCTTGCTACTACTCCCTCACAAATAGGATCACAGAATAAGGTACCAGAAATACCCGTAGAAAAGATTGGAGATGTAAGCGAAGGAGAGGAAGGTAACACTTATCTTCTGATAACCCTGAAAGCCATCTTAGATTCAGGAGCCGGAGTAGCCATAGCTACCACCGCCTTATGGAAACGTTTGGGTAAGCCAGCATTGAGACCCACCAGGATGAAGCTACAAATGGCTGATGGACACATAGAAAAACCATTAGGCTTACTAGAAGGCATATCTCTCACCACTTGTGGCGTAGAATTTGAGCATACCTTTGCCATTTGTGACTTTGCAAAAAACCATGCTTACGAGATGATATTGGGATGACCATTCATGCGTCAGTTGCAAATTGTACAAGATTGGGGAACTAATTCTTTGTACTTGCAACATTTAGGAGTGACTACCAAAGTCAATCTTAAAGACTATTCACATAGAGACGTATCCCCAATACAATGGAATACCATCCATAAGACACAAGTAGAAACGGAATCTGTGCACTCATTAGAATCAGATCCTTCTTGGTTGCATGAGGATACTCATTTATGGATGTTAAAGTAGCCAAACAAGAGGAAGAAAGATTAGAAGCCAGGACCTTAGGTGCAAAACAACATCCACGAACCCTTCAAGACCCAGCTTATGCACCTGTAGTATTTCCAGACGAAGAGTTTGAACCCCATGGTTGGGCAGAAATCCTAGCAACCTTGGATGTAGCCATCAATGAAGAACAATGGACACCCCACTGTGACAAGGATGGCTATGATATCTCAGTTTTCATGATAGAGCCAATCATGGGTGATGCAATTTTAGAAGAGTGTGAACCTAACACTGATGCATTTGAGGATGCAAGCGATTTTGATTTAGAATCAATTATCATGGACTCTCCATTTGCATCAGAAGAAGAATATTTTTTCGAGGTAGAGACTCACACTCAGAGACACGAGGAAATTACGAATGAGGTGAGGTTAGCCACTCAAGTGACTACCAAGAGTCAAGGCAAGAAAAGAAAGAAGAAAGAAAACATGTCAGAAAAAGAAGAATCCTTGTTTGAAGTACCCGAGAATTTCAAGAAATATGAAATCGAAGATAGAAGAATCATGGTACGAATGCCTAATAGAAAAGCGAATGACGGACAAGTATATGATAACCGAGAGAAAACTAAGAAAATAATAGTTGCTATCGAAGGAGAAGAAGAAAAATGTACATACATAGGGCATGATTTGACAACTGAAGAAGAAGAAGAGCTAGTTGCCCTATTGCGCGAATATAGAGATGTTTTTGCGTGGAGTTACAAAGATTTGAAAGGAGTAGATCCAGATATATGTTCTCATAGAATCCCTATGACTCCAGATGCAAAACCGACAAAACAGAAACCTTACACGTACAATGATAACTACGCTGTGAAGATTAAAGAGGAGATAGATCGCTTGATAGAAGCAGGATTCATTTACGAAATTGAGCATACCGAATGGGTATCACCCATTGTGGTTGTGCCCAAGAAGAATGGAAAATTGTGTGTGTGTATTAACCTTAAAAAAGTTAATGCCGCAACGATTAGAGATAGCTATCCTCTTCCTATCACAGACCATCTATTGGAAAGAGTTGCGGGCAAGGAAGTTTACAGCTTTCTTGATGGATTTTCAGGCTATAATCAAGTAGCCATTGCTCCAGAAGACCAACACAAGACGGCATTTGCCACTGAATGGGGCATATTTGCATTTTGTGTGATGCCATTTGGCTTAACAAATGCACCCGCCACTTTCCAGCGACTCATGTGTCATGGTTTTAAGGAATTCTTACACAAGAGTTTGGAAGTTTATGTCGATGACTTATGTGCACATTCAAATGTAAGACAGACGCATATCCCAGAGTTAAGGCAAATATTTGACAAATGTCGAGAATATCAGGTTTGTTTGAACCCAGAAAAATGCGTTTTCATGGTCAGACAAGGCAAAATTCTAGGACACATTGTGTCAAAAAATGGAATCTCTACGGATGAAGAAAAGGTGAAAGTAATTGCAAAATTACCTAGACCAACTAATGTGAAAGAGGTACAAGCATTTATGGGCCATTGCGGTTATTATAGGAGATTCATACACATGTATGCAATCATCGCCAAGCCTTTGTACTCTCTATTAACCAATTTTGAATGGACAGATGAATGTGAAAAGTCATTCAATGAACTCAAACGACGTTTGTGCTCAGCACCTATATTGACAACCCCAGATTGGAGTAAGCCATTCCATGTACATGTGGATGCATCCAATTATGCCATAGGATGCGTGTTAGCACAACCCACGAATGAAGGTAACATAGATCTCCCCATAGCTTACGCAAGCAGACAATTGAACGCAGCAGAAAGAAATTACACCACGACGGAACGAGAAGGATTAGGGATGATCTACGCAGTAAAGAAGTTTAGGCACTACTTGTTGGCCAACAAATTCAAGTTCTTTATGGATCATCAAGCCCTATTGTACTTAGTCAACAAGCCATGTAACACAGGACGACTGATACGTTGGTTTCTATTACTCATGGAGTATGATTTTGAAGTAGTAGTCAGGAAAGGAAAGACACATCTTAGAGCTGACCACCTTTCAAGATTAACCTCAGGAGAAGCTCCTCAAGGAGTAGCGGATGATCTACCAGATGCATACTTGTTTAATCTTGAGATAGCACCAGAATGGGCTAAGCCTATAGTCCCTATTCTCACATATGGACCCAAGAATCCTAGGATAAAGATCAAAGAAGGAGAGATTACCAAGTCTCAGAGATACCAAATAATGGCAGGAAGCATATATAAACAGGATAATCAAAAGATTCTTGCTTGTTGTGTAGATGAATCAGAACATGCGAATTGGTTGCAATTAGCACACATAGGTGCATTAAAGCAACATCATTCAAAACATCGAACATTACACACTCTGCATAGATTAGGAGTATATTGGCCTACGATGGAAGCAGATGTCTACAAGTTGTGTAAAGAATGCCATGTTTGTTGTGAAAGACCACCAGTAGAGCATGCTACACTATATCACGTGTCTCTCACACCAGACTGGAGTGAACAATTAGTGACATACTTGAGGACGAAGACATTCCCTCAAGGAATGACCTTAGCTCGACAACGCAGTCTAGAGCAGGAAGCTCAAGATTATTCACTTATTGGCAATAACCTATACAAAAGAGGACGAGATGGATATCTAAGACAATGTGTTCATGAGAGCGATTATCTGAGCATACTAGAGACTGCACAGCAAGGTGTTGCAGGAGGTCATTTTGGACCCGATAGGATAATCAAAGCCATCCTCTTTGCAGGATTATGGTGGCCCACTCTTCACATGGATGCGCATACCTATGTAAAGAGATGTGATGTGTGCCAAAGAACTCAGTTTCCTACTCGCAGAGATGAAATGCCATTGAAACCCATGATGGGCGCACGTGCATTTTCAAAGTGGGGTATAGACTTTGTAGGACCCATTAACCCCCCTGCAAAAGGTACACATGCGGAATACATTATTGTTGCCACAGATTATCTGACGAAATGGGTAGAGGCAAAAGCCACGAAAAAGAATGATGCACACACAACTGCAAAATTCTTATTTGAAAATGTCTTTACAAGATATGGATTGCCTATAGAGTTAGTGAGCGATCGAGGCACTCACTTTCTAAACCAAGTCATTGAATATTTGTTACATGATTTTATGGTGATTCACAAGAAATCCGCACCATATCATCCTCAGGCCAATGGTCAGGCTGAAAGCACTAATAAGATCCTTTGTAACGTACTGACGAAACTCGTGAACAACAAACGTTCAGATTGGGACAAACAGTTACACCACGCTGTTTGGGCATATCGAGTGGCCTACAAGACCGTACTCAATGCAACTCCCTTTCAAATGGTTTTTGGTCAGAATGCTGTGCTTCCTTTGGACTTCTTGATACCGACCCTTAAGGTTGCACAAGAACATCAGAGGACCGGCCATGAATTATCAGCGAGAATAATGGACTTGGAACGATTAGGAGAAACAAGGCTAAAGGCAGCAGCAGGAATATATGCAGCGAAGAAGCGACAGAAAGCATATTTTGATGCACATGTGAAAGATAAAGGCTTAAAAGAAGGAGATTTAGTTCTAGTATATACGCTAAAGCAACACGCACGTAAGTTAGAAAAGCGAGGTTATGGACCTATGATCATTAACAGACTCTCAACAAGCGGAGCAGTACAATTAGCCACTTTAGAAGGAGATATAATGCCTAATTACATTAGTGGCTGTAGAGTCAAGCTATATCAGGAACCTCTTACTGAGGATATGCTTAGACGACTCACGTTGGCAAAGAAGCGTAAGGAGGAAGAAAATAGAATACGAGCGGAAGCTCAGGCAGAAGCAATAGAATGCATTAAACGCATGAAGTTAAGAAGACAATGACTAGGGAGAGAACATTATAACCATCTGGAAACTACACCCAGACATCCCATGGCCATGTGTCAAGTAAAGTCAACCACTCATCCTAGTATAGTGGACAGGAGACCATTCATTACAGTCAGGCTAGAGCACGACAACCCTTGCCAAGAGCTCAGGGCTTTAATTGACTCAGGTGCTGCGACTAGTGCTATTAGATGGTCCCACTATAAGGATTCAGGAATAGAAATGCGGCCAATTGAGGCATACCTCATAGGCCTAGGAGGCATGGAAACCCCTTGCATGGGTGAGGTGGACCTTCCTATCCTCATTAAGGATGTGACCATGACAGCGAAGCTACTAGTGTGCCATGATGACGACCTGATAGAACCCCTAATCCTTGGCCAAGATTGGCTATACGATCACTCAGTGGACCTAAATCTTAGACAAGGCTCCTTACAGATTGGAACCTTAGAACAGAAGCGAGTGATACCGCTTGACTTCCCTAACAGCATTCCGATTGAGGTTTGTAACCCTAGACCCTATGAAACGCATGCGACGGAAGACCGGAAGATCTTGGGTCAGACCAGTCACGTTACGTCTACACCAACCCACTCGGGCTTGGCTAGGGACAATTGTCAATCAGAAGGACGACAAGAGATCTTCCATGGGGCTTCCTGCAAACTAGAAGGGGCAGCTACCCAACCGCTAGGGCAGATAGACACAATCAGCGGTCAGGTGGGTTGCATCAGCGGCCAAATGAGCACAACACCCTGCGGTGCTCATCCTTCCAAACTTGCTGTGGACTGGCCTAGATTAAAGATAAATAACGAATCACTTCCTAATGGGCAGGTCACGCAAGTGTTGGATCTCCCTTCTTTTCCAAAGCAGAGCGTCCAATGGACCTCTCAAACCCAACCTCGAAGGAGTCAACCACAACAGAGGAACCCAGACCGACGACACCACCAGAGAAGGCAAAGACAGCAGTATCAGCATCACAGAACAAGTGGCACGAAACAAATATGGGTGCCAAAAGGACAGCAACCACAGGCTCTTGGCAACACTGCAGACGAGAACGGAACAAAGTTTAAACAGAAGCAGAGTCAGCATCCAAAGTCCCCTCTATCTTCTTCTACAAGTATAAATACTCGAGAGATTTGGATCGCCAAGAAGTATCTTATCAATCGACCCACACCCACGCAGATTTGGGTACCCAAACAATGTATTATAGCCCCACCCTCTAGCCATGTAAAATATACCCCTCAGAAATCTTTCCATCCTTCAATACCAACGAACCCGATACCACTTTTTGTCCCTCAGCAAAAACATACCACCCACTCCAAGACTCTTAGGAAATGGATACCTAAACGTATCCAAACGTCTTCTTGTACCCCCTTATCTAACAATTCTCCCACCCCGTTTAAACTCCACCCTTGTAATAATTCACCTTCAACCAAACCTTGTATAAATTCATACACCCAAACCCCACATCATACATAATAAAAGCTCATCAAGAAATGTATGCATAATCTGAACCATGTAGGTGTCTAGAGACCTGCATTAGTTTTGCAAATAATCATTGCATCAATCACTTCATGACACTTCGCTACACGTGTTACACATCGGTGATGGAAAGGGATTGCGGTCTCACCTTAATGGGATCATAATTAATTTCCATACTAATGTGTTAATCTTTTGTAGCAGATCTTTTCCATTAGCTCATCAGTCATCATGCAAACCGAAGCAGGACCATCAGAAGCTGACCCCAGTGCACCGATGGCCACTCTTGGAGAATTACTCGCGGAATCTTATCCTACTATGCAACCACCAGAGTTTCAAGGTTTTCCAGGACCCATGCCAATCGATGATCCTCCTAGAGGATATACGGAGAAGATTCATGGTAATTCTCATTGGTTTCAAGGCCTAGCAGGACCATTAGCAGACGGTGATTTCATATTTGAGGCCAATTTGGCATTTGATTTACGCACATGGGCCAAGTACCAGTTCTTTTCACGAGAATTTGAAGGACTGCAGAATACACAAGATCTAACGCACGTTTGGGCACGAGCGGGATTTACAGAGTATTTTAACGACCCTCTGCCTAAACCCGATTTTTACAGATGTTTTTACTTGGTAACCACCTTAACGGCTTCAGAGAACAAGGATCTACCCGGCACATTCATGTTACCATCCTTGGTAAATGATCCTCCATTCAGAAGGTTTTATTTGTCTAAAGATTTAATTCGCGCAGCTCTGAAAATACATGGAACACACACTTCGACGGAGAGAGAACGGCTAGTCCCAGAACAGATGAAACGTGGTGACGTAACTAAATGGGAGGATATTTCAGCTATAACACTTGAGCTCTCTAAGCCATTACGGATATGCATGCAGCACTTTGCTTTCCCGGCTCAGGATCGTTTTACCATGCCCCACAATCAGCTCTATTTGGCACAACATAGGTGGGAGCGAAAGAAGGTAATCAATGGGTGCTGCGCCCTCACCAGGATCATATATATGTGCTTGGCGTATGACTTACCAATTGAGCGTGCCATGACCAGTGAGGAACTGAAAGCATTCAAAGGGACCACTAAGAAGGCTAGAAAGTCTAGCAAAGGTAGAGCCGGAAAACGCATGAGAGGAACCATACCATGCCTACAAGTCCCAGAATCACCCTCGCCACAACCATCTCTAGAGCAGTCACCAACAGCAGCCACTCCCACGGTACCACCAATTCGTATACGGTTATCAAGACCAGTTACGCCGGAGGGCACCACCAGTACTGTTGCACCTCAAGCAGCCACAACCACAGAACCTATCACCACAGCAGCTGAACTTCCCACCACTATTGGTGCGGAAGCTTTCTCTTTTCCAATACCCCATTTAGAACGAGGACAAGTAGAGCCAATGGACCAAACTTTTGATTTAGAGATGCCCGATGCATTCTCCAATGAGTTCCAATTTTCAGAAGGACAATTGTTTTCTCAAGAATTTGAAAGGCCTAGCTACCCTACCACACCCAGGGATCAACCACAAGGACAGATCGTGTCCAGCTCTGATGACGAAAGAACAGCAACCGATGACGACGAAGGAGACGACAAAGCTAGTCAGGGAACACATGAATCCCAAGAGCATGAACAGACAGATGGCCAAGGCCAACAAACAGACACACATGGCGATACAAGTACCCATGAAGATGAAACTTACGAGGCAGCAGCTTACACACTAGCTATCAAGAAGCTGTATAGAACTATGGAAAAAGTTTGGGCACGCAAAAAGCTGACAGAGGAAGAGAGTCAAACAATAATAGAACAAGAACTTGTCACAGGCGGATTCAAAGATGCATACATCAAAGGATTCAAAGAGTTAGTCAAATCAGTAGGCTCCAACGAAGCACTCAGGTACTTGCAAAGAAAGCCACTACCACAGTTTGACCCCCGCAGAGTACGACTACTTTCAAAGCCCGGCGAATACATTCGTGTACCAACAGGAGCACAGTCTTCTGAACAAGCCAGGGAGGCACGCCTCGTCCCCGAAAGTTCGTTGGCTGTAGAAACCATCTTTGTAGATTCCCCACCCCGCGCTACAGTTGTACAAACCTCAGTAGTCACTGAAGTATCGACCACCCCAACCGCTCCTCTCTCACCGCCCGTCCATCCAGCCTCCCCTCTTCACCCTCCTTCCCCTAGACCAACATCTTCATTCGCCGGTGGCGTTGCAGAAATTGTACTTTACGACCACTAGCCCCACAATTCCTGCACCCATTAGCCCTAGTCTACCCCCTCCCACACCCACCTTTCTATCCAACCCATTCCTTCATCAATCTTTTCCATCTTTCCCCACAACTCCAAGACCCCTTTTCCCATTCCCACCGCCATTAACCTTCTCCCCCGTCTCACCTCCCCGACCCACTGTAACCCCTCTTTCCCCTTTCCACCAAGCTGCTCCAGCTAGCCCCCCTGTAATTACCCCGCAACCTTTGTAAATCCCGTACACGAGTACCCACAATCACACCCATATTCACGGTCACCGCACTAGATACGTCCACTGACATGGACATCTCACCACCCACTGCACCATCACTACCTTCACTCACGGCACAAACATTTTTAGGCACATCACAATTTTCAACAATCACTACATCATCCACCTTCCCATCCCCATTCCCCGTTCCCGTTGCATCTACACCAACTGCATCTTCATTTAGCACCCCGTTAATACTATCACCCACTGTAGATAATGCATTCCGACAGATGTTCATGTGTATGACGCAAGTAAGAGATGAGTTCACATCTCTTGGTGATAATTATCAGCAGCTGCAGAGGACAACCAATGACTTACAGTCGCAGCTTAATTTATTGTCTATTGAGAATGCCTCTCTGAACACCCGCTACCAGGAATTACGCGAGGCTTATCACAAATTGGAACTAGAAAGCGAAGAAAAGACCAAGGAATCAACTGCTGACCTGGATAACTTATTAAGAGCCCAGACAGTCCGGAATGCAACGCTAACACGAAACATGGGCTTACTACGAAGACACCTAGCAGCCGCCAAGGAAGAAAACCAGCGCTTAGAAGATCAGAACCGAGAAAACTTAGAAGCAGCGCTCGACCACCCCGACCAACCGCTCAGTCCTAGCAGGTTCAAAGCCATTCCTTCAGACTCGATGAGGATGCTGCTAGACGATCATGTAAGATTACTAGATGAATACGACCGCATGAACGAGGAGTTACAGAAACTCAAAGAAGATCACAAGTTACTCCAGTTACGAGAACCGGCACACCAAGACATACCAGCACCTGTGGACCCCTCTCCTGACCTCCTAGAGGAACTCAACTCATTACGGGCCCAGGTATCGACCCTTGAATCAAGGATTGCAGTATATGAAGCGCCACCAAGGCCAGATTCCCCACCTGAGCTTCCAACTGAGGAAGAAACGGTCACCATCCCGGTGGAGGAAACGTTTGAAGAAGCGTACGAGCCACAACCCATCCCAGGCGGACGCGTCACGGCCGAAGGTCAGATGACGTACGAACTTCCGACCCCCGCGTGGATGAAAAATATTGAGGAACTTGGAACAACGCACTCAGCTAGAGTAGAGGCTCAATTACACGCCATGGCGATGATAGAAGAAAGAATATTACAGTCTCCATTCTTTGCTCATTTGGCCCCGCGATGATATATATCTGGGCATGAGCTACAGTATAAACCGTATTTCATGTTAATGGCCGAATACCAGTTAGCCATTGAGAAAGAGACAGGTAAGAAACCATCGCATGCAACTCAATTCGAGGCGGATGATTTGCCACTAGATGCGCAGCAAGGAAGGATCTATCAGCCAGAGTGGCGAAAAGATTTACTACAGCAGTATCCAGAGATGATGAGTACATGGGTAAAGGCACCTTTGCATTTGAAGTACAATCCGTGTTGGGGACCAGTGCCACGACGCCGCTCCTGGACTGCCTTTGCTATTAAGGTACAAAATAATAAGCAGTGCCAAGACTGGTTGAATTACCCCTATTTCAAGCCACCAATTGAGTTACCAACTGTTGGCTACATGATGGCTACACTTCGCCACTGGCTCCCTAGATTAAAGCATATGGACGATATAGCAGCGCATATGACTGTCAAAATCTTTGACATGATGCAAATGATTTTTAAAGTCTTCCGACGCGTCAAGGCACCACATGTCAACACCCCGGGCTTTGAGCATGGCAATTTCGATCTGGTATATGATATGAGTACAATGCCATCGCTACGGGTGTGTTATGCCTGGCACTGCAGAATAAAGTACCTACCGGCGTGCTACAAGCAGACATTCGAAGAGATGTTCACAACCGGCTTCTGGGAATACCATTCAGAGGTATTCATAAGCAGGCCTACACATTTATTACACTTATTTGCCTGTGAACGAATGGTCTATTCCACACACTATCAGCTCCCGCCACCGGAAGAACCGCAACCAATCGACTGGGAGAAACTCGAGGCAGATCTGGCCCGAGGCATTCGTATCTCCGAGCACACCCTCGCTCAAGACCTCCTACAGAACTATATCCGGCAGACCTCACAGCAAGGTTCTGTCAGGGACGACAGAAGCGAGAGGGAGGGGGGTGTTGGAAGCAGCCAGAGGCACAGACGACACGGAAGCATGTAATGACAAAGCAGTGAGCCAGTCAAATCTTTTTTCAAAGAATCATGTTCTAAAAATACTTTTCAAAAAACCCCCAACAGTGATTTTCATCACTATTGTAACATATGTAACATAGAAAACCCCATTTTGTAATCCATAGCTCCATTTTGTGCAAGCTGAGGAGTCCTCGAGCTTGAGGAGCTTAGGTAGAACAAGCGTATCAATTTTCGTTATTTTTAGACATCGTTTACCCTTCCAAATAGCATCTAGGACCTAATTTTTAACTATGCCGGTCACTAGATGTGAAACCGGTCAAAACTAGTCTAGAAACTATAAAAAGAGCTAGAGAGCTCATTTTTGAGGTTGGTTAGTGTTGGCTAGTGTGAGCTTAGAGCTATTTTGAGCTTGTAATAGTGTTCTTGAGTAATAGAGCTAATTTCCCACCTTCCATTGTGTCTTGCTTGTCTCTTCATTGTGTGTGTGTATGTGTGTGTGCATCTTGGTGCTTCTCACCTTCACTCTCACTTCATCTCACATTCACGATCTTCATATCACTCCTATCTCTTCCGCGGATTGACAATTAAGGAGGTGAAGCTTCTTTACGTGGTTCTCACCATTGTGCTAGAGCAACAGTGTCATTCTCCTTCAAGGCTTCCATTTCTTCATCCATTGCATCTCTCCAAGCTTTCTTGCTTTGTGCTTCTTCGAAGGTGGTAGGTTCTTCATTGGTTGAATCCTTTGCAATGTAGATTGAGTGCTTCGTGACCAAAGAAGTATCATAACCAAACCTCTCTGGTTTCTTCTTCTCCCTCGAAGACCTTCTAAGTGGTTGATGTGAGCTCTCGGGTTCATATGTAGCATCCTGCATCTTTGCTTTACCTTTGTTCTTCCATAGCTTTAGTCTTTCCAAGTCTTCTAGGTCAATCTCCGAATCACTTTCTTCAATCTGCTTTGGCTCCTTTGGTTGAAGTGATGGAAAATCTTCATCCAAGTCATATGGAAGCTTCACTTTCCTGTCATCATCAAACCATGATTTGTTTTCATCAAAAATTACATCTCTACTCACAGGAAATCCTTTATTGGTTGGATTGTACAATCTATATCCTTCTTGGTTTTGGTCATAACCAATAAATACACACTTCTCTGCCTTGGGATCCAATTTCCCTCTTACTTGAGAAGGAATGTGAGCATAGGCTAAGCATCCAAAGATTTTGCAATGCTCTAGACTAGGTCTTCTTCCATTCCACACTTCATATGGAGTGGTTCCATCTAGTGACTTAGATGGAAGTCTATTTATGAGATATGTGGTTGTAGACACAGCCTTTGCCCATAGGTAGTTTGGCAATCCCTTTTCGTTGAGCATGGACCTTGCAGCTTCGACAATAGCTCTATTCCTCCTCTCTGCTACACCATTGAGTTCGGGTGTATACCTTGTAGTGACTTCCCTTTTAATGCCTCTTTCATGCAAGAAGGCATCAAATTTAGAAGAGAAGTATTCTCCTCCACCATCTGATCTGAGTCGTTTCAAAGTCCTACCTGTTTGGTTTTCAACAAGAGCAATATACTTCTTAAAGCAATTAAACACTTCATCCTTGTGCTTCATGAAAAACAGAATGGTCCACCTGCTATAATCATCTATGAAAGACACATAATATCTTGAGCCTGATATAGATGGCTCCTTACTTGGACCCCACACATCCGTGTGCACTAGATCCAAAGAATTTTGATACATATATCCTTTCTTATTGAAAGGTTGTCTATGAGCCTTGCCGAGTTGACAAGCTTCACACTTATAAATCATGTGTTGCCTTGTGATATTAGGCAAACCAAGTACACTTTGGTCCCTGCAAATCTGTTTGAGTGTCCTCTCACCAATGTGAGCAAGCCTTTTGTGCCATATCTCCAACTCTGTTAGAGTTTGAGATCCATAGCTAAACAAAGCTATGTTCTTTGTATCTTCCACTTCAAAAGTGAAAAGCCTTCCTGTCTTTTCTCCTTTGGCAATCCTTCGAAAGCCTTGCCTTGGGTCTTCAACATATGCTCCAAATCGGTTGAATCTAACCTGCAATCCTTTTTCAACAATCTGTCCAACACTTATTAAATTTTTGGTAATTGTAGGGACATACAAGACTTTGCTTAAGAGGTTCATATTCCGATCTGATGTCTTCACATTACCTATCTTCTCCACTGAGTGCTTTGTATCATCTCCTGTCTGCACTTCATGCTTGTTATGAGGATCTTCCAAATCAGAAAGTAAAGCCACATTTCCTGCTACATGGTTCAAGCATCCCGAATCAATGTAAAATATGTGATCATCATCCTTACCCTTCTTCGTTGATACTTGCTTTCCACCTCTGCCTCTTCCTCTAGCTCTTCCTCTACCTGCAAAGTTTGCTTGGAAAGAGCTTCCTTCATCTTCATTCTTCCTATTCTTTGACTTGTCCTTGACCTTAGCTTTATCAGAATATAAGGCAGAAGTTTGATTACCTCTTGAGGACTCACTACCTTTGCTAATCTTTGCTTCATGAGTGAAGAGTTGGCCCATGAGTGTGTTGAGGTTGGGTACATGCATATCCATGTATAAATCCATGGCTGTTGTGAATGACTCCCACTTGTCGTCTGCTTTGATTCCATTCATGATTTGTCTTATGATTTTCTCCTCTTCAATTACCTCTCCAATGCTTCTAAGTTGGTCAAAAATCTCCTTCATCTTTGTGACATAATCAGTCACATTTTACTTCGGGCTTTTCTTCATTGTTGTGAACTCCATCCACAATTGGTTCTTCCTTGCTCGAGTGTTGGAAGAGAAGAAAGAAGCAAGTGCATTCCAGGTCTCTCTTGATGTCTTGCATCCCTTGACATGAGGTAAAGGAAAATCAGAGATTGAGTTTAGAACATAGGACCTTGCGAGTGCATCCTTCGAACACCAATTCGAAAGTCCTTCCACTTCTTCATGTGATGGTTGCCCTTTGTTCCTCATGGTTGGCATTGCTTCATCTCCGGATATGAATCCATATAGATTCCTCCCTTGAAGGTAAGCCTCCATCCTTAGAGACCATGCCGGGTAGTTGTTTTGATCCAATTTGTCAATTGTTGATGGAAATCCATCTCCCATGTTGCTTGACTATGCTCTGATACCACTGTGAAGAGAGATGGTGGATGCAATCAAAAGATGAGTAGGTGCTGCTACAACCAGCTTCACATCAGCCAACTGAGACTTCAAAGTTGATTAGTAGACCCTTTAAGCTTCCTAAATCCACCAAAATATCAGCCAAGTACTTTGGAACATGTATCCCAAAAGTTTAAGTCAAGACAGACTAGCTGCGAAATGACTAGCTCCCAAAACTTGCTATTTTTGGACATACACCTGCTGGAAAAAATAAACAGTGCTCTCAACCTAGTAGGAATTAGAAAAATTCCTTTTGGGCATAGCAAATAGACTTAGCAAGCTTCCCAATCCAAGTTAAAACACTTCAAATGATGGACTGAGCACTGAGAACAAGATTTATCAATTTCTAGAACATGCCCACCATTCTCGGGGCTCTGCAGAGATAGACCAGTGAGCAGTAAATTGCAGATATCTTCAAAACTATTAATCCAATGACCTTGAAAATTTATATGTAGAAACTAGACAGTAAGAGCTATCCAACGCACATTAAATCACTGAAAAAGGATCAGTAAAAACTCGAGATATGACCTTCTGAAGGTACTGCTCTGAGTGAGTATAGCAGAGAACAAAACAGAGAAGTAAATGATGATAAATGTATAGATTCACATATGATTACAACCACATTGGCAATGAATCTTTGCACAATGGGAGTAGAATGATAGAGCTATAGAGTAAGCTCTTTAATCTCTACAAAATGACATGAAGTGTTCACATACAAGGCCTGTTAATCGTCTCTTCCTTCTTGCTCTTTTTATAGCTATTCTTGGAGGGAGTTTTGAATTCGAATTCGAATGGCTCCACCTAAAAGTGACCTCCAAAGTTAGGAGATATTCCCTCAGCTCAAAAATTCGTGGGTTTTGGTAGTTAAAGCCACGAAATTTCTTTTACATCATGCATGAGGTAAGCCATCCTTTTCCTTTTTCTTTTTTCAATTACAAGAAATAAAAATGAACTCTTTTACAAGAGGTGTTCACATGACTACTCATGTGACTTACAAATGAGGATGATATCAAATATATCAAGCATGTAGGCTTGGGTAAAATGCACCAACAGGCACACATATGTATCAGTAAGTCATTGTATTGTACAAGCAATATACTTTCATTTTCATGATTATTTGAGTTCATCTTTTCATGTTCTTGTGAAGTGTACTACTCACTGCCATTACTCTCAGTTTTTCTCAGTTAGTTTGCAGAGATGTTTTCTCTGTGCTTGGTGCATCATTTTCACTGATTTAACTTGGTAAAGTTAGCTCTATAAGTCTACTATATGCTCACAAATTGTCATGTCATTTGGATGCTGCAATCTTCAGTTATGTTCAGTTGAAGTCAACAGTGTTTGTGCATTTTCACTTCTCTCTCAGGTACCCGACATTTTCACTCATCTTGTCAGAGGTGTTTCTCCATGGTTACTTATCCAAATTCAGTGATTTAAAGCTTGTTGGATGCAGCTTACTGTGTAGTATAATCATACAAATTTTCGTAATCATTGGATTCCTAAATTTTGAGTTATGTTGATTTTTCTGCTCAATGGTCTCAAACTATAGCAACCCGTGAAAATCGGGATGATGTCATCAGTTGTTAAAACTCATTCTCAATGTGTGGTTTAGTATTTTTGATGAGATTAATCTTGAAAGTTATCTCTTTAAGTTTCCTAGACTTCCCCAAGAGGAATTAAGCTAATTGCTGCTGTGCTCAGAGAATTATGTAAAACACTGGACAGGTGTATGAACCAAGAATAGCAAGTTTTCACCTCTGAGCTAACTCCAACTTATCTGTTTTGATCTATCTTTTTGAGAGTGATCTTCCAAGGTACATAGGGTGTCTAATACATCCATTGGCAAGCTAAAAGGGCCCACCATATACTTCTGGAGTTCATTTGGCTGGTGTAGATAAAGGATTTTGCAACACCTCTTCATCTTCAAGCACATACCTATCCATCTCTTCACAGATGAGTCTCAAGCCAAGAGGTGAAGGTAGGTCTAAAAGCTCTCTTAGATCAACTGCCTAGGCCAAAAACTATGTCTACATGTCTAAAGACTTGAGCCACTAGGTTTCTTTTCTTTGCTTTTGTTCTGACTTTAGTTAACTTCAATTACTTTATCTTTAGCTTTGATATCTTTCTTTCTTGACTTGATTTTACTCTTCTTTCTAACTTGATCTTTTCTTGATTTCTTTTCTTTTTCCTTTTTGTTTTAACTAAATTCTTTTTGTGTTTTTGTTTTTAATTTTTATATTTTTCAAGGATTTGTCTTTAAGTTTATGATATTTTTGTTCTTTTTAAAGAAGCTAAACTATAATAGTAGAAGGTTTTTTAAATAAATAATAATTGAAAAGAAGTTCTCAAGATGATTTGTTTAATCTAATGCAGAATATGACTGATCAAAATGAAGCAGCAAAATCAATCTTTCTTTTTCATGTGCATGCAAACAATGCAAATATTGAAAGAACTTGAAAAGTGAATACCTAGAAATCTGATCTAAAGCAAGGGTTCTCGATTCGTGTCATCAAAAATATTTTTACATTTACTTTTTGGAAAACCTAGATACAAGTATTTCTAAATGTGCTTGAAAAAGTGCTTTCTCTGTCAAGTGAAGGTGTGGGTAGCAAGCCAAGGATCTCTATCTCCAAGGAAATTGGGGATGAGCTCTAGGTTGAGCGTGTGATGGTAAGTGTTTTGGAGAAAATCGTTGGGAGGTAAAATTTTCTTGCTTTTTAGTTGTTAGTAGTTAGTTTTTGTGCACTTTTACTCCACTTTACTGCTAATTTCATTTCTCATCATCATCTCAAACTCCAAAAGATACCAAAAAATCAACTATATTCTCTCTTTCTCTTAACTTTTCCTCATTTTCATGTGTGTGAGAGTGAGAAAGAGATTTTACAGGTGCTTGTTCACATTTTTTGGTGCATTAACATTGCAAGGCAGCCTTTGGACATCACGAATCTGCAAGAAACACAAGTAGAAACTTCGTTTTTCTATCAAAAATTTCCATAGAAGCTGACCATCGTGACTATTAGACAAAGGTGAGTATTTGGTTGAAGTTTTTGCATGAAAGAGGAGCTAAGGTAAGCTCTCTCACATATCTAAACTTAGTTATTTGAAATTACAAGTTTGGTTGACCATCAGGATGGTGACTCATTATCACGACTGTGTCTGACCATTGCTATGGTCACTGACGGTCGTGGTGATTGGCTCACACCATTGTGATCGCATCACATCATCACGAAGGTGCTTGATAATCACAACCTTGGTGGCTATCCGGGTCTTGATCATCACGGATTTCTTGACCATCGCACTTAGATCGTCGCCACTTGATCATCATCGTCTAACCATCGCGGCTTGACCATCATGTGGTGACTGTCGCCAGTTGACCATCATGACTTGATCATTGCGATGCTGACACACCATCGCGCCTTGATCATCGTAGCTTGACCATCACGATTTTCCCTGATCATCGTGACTTTGACTGATTATCGTGGCTTGACCATCGTGATCTTTAATCATTGTCGATTGATCATTGCAGGTGTTCCCACCATCGTGATGGTGACACACCATCGCGATTGTGCTTGACCATCATGACGATCAAGCAGGATGCTAAAATTAGGGTTTTTCAAAAATTTTCAAATGTTTGGGGTATTTTTGGACATTAATTTTGATCTTTAGTGTGCTTGCCATAGGGCAAGGTGAGAAGCGGCCAAAACCAAGAATTCTTGGGCAAATGAGAAGAGTCTCTTCAAGAGTCCAGGAGAATGCCATAAGTGGAATTTCAGTTCTAATTTGGTGACTTCTTTGGGTGAATAAAATTTGTGATAAACGGAGTGTCTTAGGACTTCTATAGTATTAAGGATTCACTCTAGCATGAAAAGAAGTGGTTGATGAGATAGAGAGAGAGAGAGCAAGCGAGTATAGGGATCTAGTCCCAAAAGAACCTTGTGATGTGATTATGCATCACTAAAACAAATCAAAATTGAATATACCAAAATGATTCCTCTTGACAAATTTGGAAAAGGCAAGAGATTCAAAAAGAAAATCAAAAGAACTAAGTGACTGACCTAATCAGAAGGGTGAGTGTGAAAAGGTGAAATAAGGATTAATGAACCTTAGATCTCGAGAAATACTTAGGAAAAATAGATAAGGGGAGTGTTCAAGATTTTGAGGCTAGCGCGAGAACTACAACATGATCATAGGCTCAATAATTAGGCAATTATCCATAGGAGGTTGGTTCAGACACGAGCGACTCATATATGTCTTTCAACACAGGGAGCCTAGGGGGTTCATTTAGTGTAGCGGACCTAGAGAATACAGAGGGACCCTACAAGAGTTAGCTGGAGTACATCCACACGAATAGATTGAGTGCTCGAGTATATGAAGATGGCCTTTGTAGGTCACTAATCCAATTGCATAACCCTAACCAACTCATTGTTTTGGAACATCCAGCGGTGAAGTTTAAAAACGAGGCTTACATAGACAAAGAAGGAATCTTGTACATAGTCACGAGTAAGCCCGACTCAACGAACAAATTTGGTGAGGTGATAGAAATTGTAGACTTAGGAAGAAGGACAAGGGAAACAGGTCGAAGAACCTAGTATGCCTAGAGGAAAATCAGTGCTAACGAGATTGTTGACTCCTAGTTGGATGCCCCAAGACAATAGGAGCATAGAGCTATTTTAGAATAAAGAAACCAATGAAGCATTTCAGAGATATAAGACAGAGCACCCTATGGCTATGGGAGCAACAATGATTTATGAGCTAAAGGACCCAGAGGTCCCACGGAAAACATTATACTTAGATGACGCTTCAGAAAGGGTGTATAAAGTCACAAAACATGGTCATCATGTATATATGTGGGGAGGAGAACTAGTTTTTCCACTGATGAGATCACAAGTGTCTAAGGAGAATTTGGGAAACACATCTCAAGGACACAGAGAGAAGAACAAGGAAGGACCAGAGAATAGTTTCATCAACCGCATAGGGAGAGAAAGAACCACTACATAAGGTGGGATAGTGGAAAGAGATCAAACTAGGGGCCATAGAGCTCAAAGGGGTAGGGATGACTTTCCCCTATAAGGCCTAGAGATCCCCCGAGGACTTTGAGGCCCACTCAACTAGTGAAGGCTATGAAGAATTGCTTTAATGGATCTGAAGATCCCTGTGAGCATGTAGTTGAATTCAAACATGTGTTACACATTGAACAAGTCAAAGACATGTTCACACAATTTAATGCCTTTGGACTCACTCTGAAGGGTGATGTGTTGGATTGGTTTTGATCATTGCACTAGAACCAATTTAGAGACATCCATGTAGCAAGTCTAAGTGGTGGCTTGAGTCATCAAAAGACGTAGAAATTTAAAGGAAATGTCAAACCTTTGTAGAGTTCACTTGTGAACTCATTCTTGTAATTTTTGAGCTTCTAATTGATGTAAAAGTGAAAGCATCTAAGTGGTTGAGTCCACTTGATGAGCAAAAAGAGAAAGCCACGAATTTGTGATTGAATGACTTGGAGTATCAATCACTAAAATATTGGAGATTGATTTTAGGTGAGATTCAAATTTAAATTTAGGCTCCAAAAATCACTATATATACATGGCTTTTAGTCACGTTTTTTTGTACCTCCATTAGCAGGGCTTCATGCCATATTAGTGTGGCCTCAAGGCATGCATATGTACCAATAAGTTCATTGTAATTTACAATGAATATACATTTATTTTCATGATCATTTGTGTCCATATCTTCATGCCTATGTGGAGGGTACTGTTCACTGCCACACTTCTCCATTTTCAGTCAAATTGTAAAGATGTTTTCTCTGAGCATGGTGCATCATTTTTAGTGATTCAAATTTCACTTCATTTTTAGTTCACAACTTTGAGACATGTTCATTTGAACTCACTTGTCTCTGCATCATCTAGCTCCTGAAAAGTCGAGATCACATACCTAGCTTACTAAACTTATTTCTTTTAGTATGGTTTAGTTATTTTTGTTGAAATAAATCCTAATAGATTGCATTCCTTCCTAATTAGATTCATCTAAAAGCTCTCTAGTCAATTGTAACCAAAGAATGAGCACTCAATGAGATACTGAAGCACTCTTGACCAAAATAAAAAGTTCTTCATGTTGACTATTGGTCAAACTAATATGTTTTGATTCAATCTTTTGAGAGTGATCTTCCAAGGTACATAGGGTATCTTATACATCCATTGGAAATTTAAAAGGTCCACTTCATGTTCGTGGACCTTATTTGGCTGGTGTAGTGCAAAGTTTTTGTAGCACCACTCCTTCTTCTCTAAGTACAAATCCATCTCTACATAGTGGTATCAGAGCAAGGTTGGACAACATGGCAGATGGATTTCCTTCATCAATTGACAAATTGGATAGAGGTAACTACTCAACTTGGTCATTAAGGATGGAAGCTTATCTTCAAGGTAGAAATTTATATGGTTATATAGTTGGAGATGAATTTATGCCAAGTTTCATGAGCAAAGGTCAACCTACACAAGAAGAACAAGAAAGATTGAGCACATGGTGCTCCAAGGATGCACTTGCAAGGTCTTATCTCCTCAACTCTATCTCAGATTTTTTGTTGCCTCACATTAGAAGTTGTAAAACATCTCAGGAAGTGTGGAATGCACTTGAAGCCTTCTTCTTTTCAAGTACAAAGGCCAGGAAGCATCCATTATGGCTGGACGAGGGAGATCCCAAGACTCTAATCCATGCTCTATTTGTGGATTATCTAATCATACAACTGAAAATTGCTTTAGGAATTCCAGGAATCAAAGAGGCATATGATACCATAGAGGAAGTTATGGTTACTCTAGAGGAAGGAACAACAACTTCAATGGCTATCACAACAACTACAACCATTCAAACTATCAAGGAGGCAATAGGGGAAGAAGATACTTCAATAACTACATAGAAGTCTCAAATCAAGAGGACTCATTCCTAATGATGAATATGGCCGTGCCACAAGGTAAATCTGATGAGCATGTTTTCTACATAGATTCAGGTTGTTCCAATCATGTGGTAGGAAATGCGGCCCTCCTATCAGATTTAGAAGATCCAAGGAATAAGCATGAAGTGTAGAGATGTGGTGATAAAAGGCATTTGGTGGAAAAGATAGGAAATCTAAAAGCACTTGATGGAAACATCAACCTACTTAGCAAGGTACTCTATGTCCCTACTATCGCAAAGAATTTGATAAGTGTAGGATAGATTGTGGAGAAAGGCCTATAGGTTAGGTTCACAAAAGCAGGAGCATTTCTTGAAGATCCAAGTCAAGGATTTAGGAGAATTGCAAGGGGTGAAAAGATAGGTAGATTGTTCACATTTGAATTACAAGACACTAGGAACATTGCTCTCTTTAATTATGGTAGTCAGACACTCATAGAATTGGAAGTATGGCACAAAAGGTTAGCACATATTGTAAAGATCATTACAGCAAATATGTAGGGACCAAACCATACTTGGACTCCCTAACTTGTCAGAACAACAAATGATTTATACGTGTAGTGCATGTCAATTTGGAAAGTCTCACAAGTTACCATTCATGAAGAAAGGATATATGCATGGAGATCTCTTGGATTAGGATCATACAGATGTATGGTGACCTAGCAAGGATGCTTCAATATCTCGATCAAGGCATTATGTCTCCTTCATTGATGATTGTAGTAGATGGACTATATTATACTTTATGAAACACAAAGACGAAGTATTTTCATGATTCAAAAGATATTTGGCTTTTGTAGAGAATCAAACACGTAAAACATTAAAAAGTCTAAGGTCAGATGGAGGGGGAGAGTACTTCTCCATTGAATTTGACTCCTTTCTTCAAGAGAAGGGAATCAAAAGAGAGATTACTACAAGATACACTCTTGAGAAGAATGGAGTGGCAGAGAGAGGGAATAGGACAATTGTTGAAGCTGCAAGGTCTATGCTAAATGAGAAGCACTTACTTAATTACTTATGGCTGAGCTTGTATCCACATCCACGTATTTGATTAATAGGCTACCTTCAAAATCACTTGATGGCATGACACCATATGAGGCTTGGAATGGAAGAAGACCAAGTTGGATCATTGTAAGTTTTTTGGATGTACTTCTTATGCTCATGTTCCTTCATAGGTTAGAGGGAAGATGGATCCAAAAGCAAAAAAGTGTGTATTCATTGGATATGACAACAATCAAAAGGGCTAGAGATTATACAACCCAACAACCAAAGGATTATTCGCAAGTAGAGATGTAGTGTTTGATGAGAATAGTTCTTGGTATGAAGATTCATGTAGAAAGGTCAACTTAACTTATGATCTTGAAGAGGATTTTCCAAAACTTATTAAGGATAATCCTCCTAAAGTTGAAGATCTGAATACCTCAGAAGATGATGAAGCAACTCAATATGAAAAACTCAAAATGTGGAAGTCTAAAGGTAAAGAAAAAATGTAGGAACTTGGACAAGAGGTAGAAGCATCACATCATCGCCTAAGGACGCCCATGAGGGAAAAAAGAAAACCAGAAAGGTACGGGTTTGATATTTCTCTAGCTACTAAACATTCAATCTATCTAGCACAAGAAATAAATCAAGAAGAACCCTCAACATTTGAGGAAGCAAAGAAGAAATCAGAATGGAGACATGCAATGGAAGAAGAAATTGAAGCTCTTGAGGAAAATAAAACTTGGGAGTTCGCTCCCAAGTCTCCATCAATGAAAGTGATAGGTTCAAGATGGATTTACAAATTAAAGAAGAAATCATATGGCTCCATTAATAGGTATAAGCAAGGCTTGTCGCAAAAGGCTTTGCACAAACTTAGCGAATTGATTATGAGGAGACCTTCTCTCCTGTGGCAAAGATGCCTACAATTAGGGTTCCGCTTAGTATTGCTTCTTCCAAGAATTGGAAGATACTTCAATTGGATGTAAAAAATGCATTTCTTAATGGATGGATAACAAAAGAGGTGTACATGGCACAACCACCTAGTTTTGACAATCACATATATCCTGATTATGTGTGTAAACTTAATAAAGCTTTATATGGACTCAAACAAACCCCAAGGGCTTGGAATCATAGGATTGTCTCATTTTTGTAGGACAAAGGGATTCGACCTAGCAAGGTAGATTTATTACTCTTCATAAAAAAGAGTAATTTTGAAGTCATATATTTGTGTGTGTATGTGGATGATATTATACTAATAGGAAATGATGCAGATGGAATCAAGAAAGTCAAGGAGCAAATGAAAGAAGAATTTAAGATAAGTGATTTAGGGTCACTTACATACTTCCTAGGATTGGAAGTGGTTTACAAGGATCATGGTCTATATCTTACTCAAAGAAAGTAATTTAAAGACTTGTTGACAAAGTTCAAAATGCAAGATTGCAGAATTGAAGGTACTCCAATGGAGGTTAATCATAAATTGAGCTCACATGAAGGTGAACTCATAGAAGATGTGACAGGTTATCAAAGCCTTTTGGGTAGTTTAAACCATGCCACATTGAAAAGGGTAGATATATGTTATAGTGTGAGTGTGCTAAGTCAATTTATGCACACACCCAAGAAACCTCACATGGAAGTTGCCAAGAGGATACTCAGATATCTCAAAGGGACCATGAATGAAGGGATATACTACCCTTATGTATTTGAATTAAGTTTGAAATTGTTCTCTGATGCGAATTGGGTTGGCTCCAAGGAAGATAGAAGGAGAACCTCAAGATATCTTACTTTCTAGGCTCAAAACTTGTCTCATGGTCATCCAAGAAGCAACCCACAATTGCACTCTCTTCTACTGAAGCTCAGTACAGAGGTCTTGCTATAGCTACTCAAGAATCAGTGTGGATGAAGACACTATTTATAGATCTTTGGATTGGAGATTGGAGATTGGAACTCCAAGTATTTTCGGTGACAACATGACCTCCATTCACTTGGCTGCCAATCCATTTTTTCATGCAAGGACTAAACATATTGGAGTACATTATCACTATGTAAGAGAGAAGATTGTGAGCAAGGAAATTCAGTTATCTTATGTGGCAACCCATCAACAATGTGCAGATATTTTAACCAAGGCACTAGATGGAACCAAACTCAGCAAATTCAAAGGTATGATTGGCTTGCAGCTAATATTGAAAGACTAAATACCTCAAACTCACTTGACTTGAGGGGGAGTTGTTGGAACAAATCCATAACAAGTCTAAGTGGTTACTTGCGTCATCAAAAGACATAGAAATTTAAACTCACTTGACTTGAGGGGGAGTTGTTGGAAAAAATCCATAACAAGTCTAAGTGGTTACTTGCGTCAAACCTTTGTAGAGTTCACTTGTGAACTCACACTTGTAATTTTTGAAGTTCTAATTGATGTAAAAGTGAAAGCATCTAAGTCGTTGAGTGGAGTTGATGAGTAGGAAAGAGAAAGCCATGAATTTGTGATTGAATGAATTGGAGTATCAATCACTTAAAGATTGGATATTGATTTTAAGTGAGATTCAAATTTAAATTTAGGCTCCAAACATCACTATATATGCATGGCTTTTAGTCATGGTTTTTTGTACCTCCATTATTAGGGAGTCATGCCATATCAGAGTGTGGTCTCAAGGCACACATATGTATGAGTAAGTTCATTGTACCTTACAATCATTATACATTTATTTTCATGATCATTTGTGTCCATATCTTCATGCCTATGTGAGGGTATTGTTCACTACCACACTTCTTAGTTTTTAGTTAGATTGCAGAGATGATTTCTCTGAGCGTGGTGCATCAATTTTAGTGATTTCAATGGATAAAGTTAGCTCTCCATGTCTATCATGTATTCGCAAAATGTCACTTCATTTGAAGTTCACAACTGTGAGATATGTTCATTTGAAGTCACCTGTGTCTTTGCATCATCCAGCTCCTAAAAAGTCAGGATCACATACTTGGATTGCTAAACTTATTTCTCTTAGTATGGTTACTTATTTTTTATGAAGTAACTCTTAATAGATTGCATTGATTTCTTATTATATTCCTCTAAAAGCTCTCTAGTCAATTGTACTTAGAGAATGAGCACTGAGTGAAATACTAAAGCACTCTTGACCAAAATAGAAAGTTCTTCACGTTGGCTATTAGTCAAACTAGTCTGTTTTGATTAAAGCTTTTGAGAGTTATCTTCCAAGGTACATAGGATGTCTAATACATCCATTGGAAAGCTAAAAGGGTCCACTTCATGTTCCTGGAATGTATTTGGCTAGTGTAGTGCAAAGTTTCTGTAGCGTCACTTCATCTTCTCGAAGTACAAATCCATCTCTACACAATCCACCATATGATGGAGGCCTTTATCATGGATTTTTCCAAGAGTGGAATCAGGCATAACACATCATCGTTGATACACACATTTAAGAAAACACCTCAAGAGATGGTGAGGATGGCTGGATGTAGATTATGATGCGACATAGAGCGATGCCCCCCATTGGAACTACCCATTCAAGCTAAGCTGATAGCTTTCTTCATCAACGGCCTATCGAGTGCTAAGCTTAGGTCATATGTGTTCCTGAAGGAACCAAGTGTTGAGATATCAAGCTCAACATCTGATGATCCAAGATGACACATATCAATTTTTTGTTTCTCTGACATGTATAGTGGTCACACCGGTATATGTTAGGGATACTTCATTGAGTTGTACTAGATTTATCTATCGAGAGTGATGACACATTTGTTTCTTGCAACCTCCGTTTCAGAGCCATCTCGACCTCTGCTTTGAGCTCGCAAGGTGGGGCCCACAGAAAAACTAGTTCAGTTTCAAAAATTGTAACTTGCATCATGTTCGGAAACACTCATATATTCAAAATCTAGAATTTCAGGTGATTTCATGTATTGTTGATACACAAAAAATGTGTTTTTTTTGAGATCAAACTATCACATCATAGTGCGATAGTGTTCAAATAGAAGTGCTGCTTGTAGTGTTTTGCAGTGTTCTGAATTGCTGTAGAAATGGAAAACACAGATGGAATGAGTCATCTTATGAGCGATAAGCTATCATGCAAGAGGAAGAGGACAGTTTCGAGGCAGGAGGAGCCAAAGAGGCCGTAGAAATTTCCAAAGAAAGATTCAGGTAATGATAGTAAAGGATGTTGGAATTGTGGTAAACCTAGAGACTTTGAACGTGATCGTAGGTTGAAGAATCAAAACAACAAAAGGCAGCAAAACAACTATGCATCCACAAGTGTAGATGATTCTGAGAAGCTGGTCATGGTTCAATGTCACATGATCATTAGGATGTCTACTACTATTTCAAAATTGAATGATAATGTCTGGTATGTTGATTCGGGTGCTTCACATCACATGACCACTCATGCGGAATGGTTTGGTACTTTGCAAAAATTGCCAGTTCTTGGATATGTTGAAACAGGTGATGACACATCACACCCTATCAAGCATACAAGAAATATAGCACCGTCTATGGAGGATGGGAAGGTAAAACACCTTGTTAATGTGCTGCATGTTCCAAATATAACAAAGAATTTGGTTTCTATTGGACAAATGATTGACCAAGGATTACAAGTCAGGTTCAATGCTGATGGGTTATATGTAGAAGAATACAAATGGGATGGAAGATTGATTGCCAAAGGAAACAAAGTGGGTAGGATGTTCACCTTAAATGTGCAAATTCTTGAAATGAATGCAGCCATGTTTGCAAAAGGTGCAGGAGTTATTGCTGATATAGAGATATGCCATAAACGGATTGGACGTGCAAACTTGCAAAGGTTGAAATTGATGCAGTCAAAGGAGATTGTCCATGGACTGCCAAATTTCAAGGTTGTAGAGATGCAAAAGGTATGTACAACATGTCAATTTGGTAAACAGTCAAGATCATAGTTTCCCCCATGACAAGCATGTTAGTGACAATGTGCTAGAAATAGTACATATAGATGTTTGGGGTCTTGCAAAGACCACATCTATGGGTGGTTGCAGGTTTTATGTTACTTTCATTGATCACCATACACAGAAAGTGTGGTCTATTTCATGAAAGAGAAGATTGAGGTATTCACTCACTTTCAGAATTTTAAAGCTATGGTGGAAAAGTAGATAGGGAATTATATTCAGAGATTAAGATCTGATGGAGGAGCTAAATACATGTCAAATGAGTTCATCAATTTTCTAAAAAGTCATGGAATTTGACGTCAGTTTTGATGCAGGTACACACCACAACACAATGGCATTGTTGAACGTAAAAATAGACATATTACAGAAATAGCAAGAGCCTTGATGGCTGAGAAGAATATGCCTCATTGTTATTGGGAAAAAGTTGTGCATATGATTGTATACATCATGAACATAACTCCAACTACTACTGTACATCAAGTTACACCTGAAGAGAAGTTCACAGGTAAAAAGCCAAACTTATCACATATGAAAGTTTTTGGATATATTGCATATGTACATGTTCTAGATGAGTTGAGGATGAAGCTTGATCTAAAAGTAGAAAAATGTGTCTTCATTGGATACTCCCTTGAGCAAAAGGGATATAAATCTTATAACCCACTCACACGATAGGTGAAGGTGAACAAAGATGTGATATTTGATGAAATGTCAAGTTTCTATGTAGATGCCAAAGAAGTACTGAATCTTGAACCAAATGGCAAAGAAAATGCTGAAAAATCAAGTGTAGAATCTCAAGCTTTGAGTGGACTGGATGCATCACCAAGCAATAGTTCCAAATCAAATCCATGGAGTGGAGGATTGCGTGGAAATTTTAGTCCAACAAATTCATCAAATACATGCAAGAAAGGTAGAGAAAAGCTTTCCGCTAGTCATAAAACATGTGCAAGTTTTGAAGACATTGATGGAGATTCAAGCGGTTCAGAAAAGAGTCTTGATGAGGAACTTGGATTGCCCTCTCGGAAGACTCCAAGAGTAAGAAAGGCACATGGAGATGATACAAGGAGAAGTGACCCAGGACCAAGAAGATCTAGGAGGATATAGAATTCAGTGCAATGATTGACATATGATAATTATATGGCTCGCCATTGTGCCTACATGACAAAGGTAATACAAGATGCTGAATCTTCTTGTTTTGAAGATGCAATTAGAAATGCGGATTGGGAAAAAGCTATGGATGAAGAGATGGCTGCACTTTATGGAAACGATACATGGAAGCTGGTTCCATTGCCATAAGGAAAAAAATCCATAGGCTGCATGTGGGTTTACAAGGTAAAGTGCAATGCTGATGGTAGCATAAGCAGGTATAAAGCATGTTTAGTAGCAAAAGGATATGCACAAGCTTATGGCATTGATTATGAGGAAACATTTGACCTTGTAGCTAAGATGTCTAATGTTAGAACACTTGTTGCATTAGCTACAACAAAAGGATGGGATTTGTTACATGGTGAGTTACAGGAAGAAGTATACATGGACCAGCCACAAGGATATGAAGATTCAAAGCATCTAGAATATGTTTGCAGGTTGCAAAAGGCTTTGTATGGGCTGAAGCAAGATCCTCGTGCATGGCATGCAAGGATTGCTAATTACTTAACCACCATTGGGTTTTCTATGTGTGATGCAGATCATTCACTATATGCAAGGAAGGATGATGATGGCATCATGATTGTGGCTATTTATGTTGATGACTTGATTGTAGGTGGTGATAATGAAGAAACCATCAAAGAGATAAAGAAACTTCTTATCCAAGAATTTGACATGAAAGATCTTGGTGTGCTACGCTATTTCTTGGGCATTGAGTTTATACATACAGAAATAGGTATATGGATGTCACAAAGGCAATATGCCTTGAATATGCTGCAAAAGTATGGTATGGCTGATTGTAAGGCAATTTCTATGCCTTTAGATCTGAATTTGAAGTTAGATACTACATCAGGTGAAGCATTGGAAAATGCTACTATGCGTAGGAAAATTGTGGGAACTTTGATATATCTCACAATTACAAGGCCTGATCTTAGCTACATTGTTGGACTTGAAAGTCAATTTATACAGGTTCCCAGGAGATCACATTTGGATGCTCTGAGGCGCACTCTACATTATGCGAGTGCTACTTTGGATTATGCAGTGTTTTATGAAGTTGGTGTAGATTTGTAGGTTCATGGATACATTGATGTAAATTGGGTTGGTAGCATCCCAGATAGAAGATCTACTAGTGGTTTTCTATTCTCACTTGGGAGTGCAGCTATTACATGGAGCAGTAAGAAGCATCTCATTGTTGCTTTGTCGAGTATAGAGGCTGAGTATAGAGGTGCTACAATGGCATCATGTGAGGCATCATGACTGGAGATGCTACTTGCAGATTTTAGGTGTGGAAGTGCAAAAGCCTATCACTATCTATTGAGATAATCTTCATAGCATACCGTTAGCACGGAACCCTGTTTTTCATGCTAGAACAAATCATATCAAGATACATTACCACTTCATCAGAGAGAAGGTATTATTAGGTGATATTGATCTTCTTTATGTGAGAACAGATGAGCAGGTTGCTGATATTTTCACTAAAGCACTTGGAGCAGAGAAGCTGTAGAAGTTTCGGAAGATGCTTGGATTAGAGGACATGATGTTGAGCTCGAGGGGGAGTGTTGAGATATCAAGCTCAACATGTGATGATCCAAGATGACACGTATTAGTTTTTTGTTTCTCTAACATGTATAGTGGTCACACAGGTATATCTCAGGGATACTCCATTGAGTTGTACTAGATTTATCTACCGAGAGTGATGGCACATTTGTTTCTTGCCAGCTCACTTATTTGCAGACATTAGGTTTTTCTTTATGTACTGGTCTTTATATATTGCACTTGTTGTATTCTTGGTTTTAGGTCATTCTTGTACATTCCTTTTATGTAATAGAAGAAGAAGAAGAAGATAATTCTTCCTTGCCTCAATCTGAGTGGGTGCTTCTCTTTGATTGTGAGAGTGTGTGTGTGAGCTCTCTTCCTTATCTCCTTCCTCGTGACACCAAGGACCTTGGATCAATGTTTACGCATTTGTGTAGACATAGAGGATAACCTAGGGGAAGAGCTAGAACTCTCTAAGGTGCATTAAGACTCTAATAGCACAATAGAGGCCTCATCGAGACATTCCAATTCTATAGAGGACTTAGCGGAACAAGTGGCCAAACGATTGGGAGACTCTAGTAAGTCTGGCATCAAATTAGTCCCTCCTCCCCAAAGGTGTTACACTTGTGGAGGTGATCAAATGGCAAATATGTGTCCAAATGCAATGCAACCCATAGGGAACTCCAATGGCCTATATTGTACCATAGAGCACAGGTACACTAACCACACAACTCAAGATTGTCCATATAATAAATAGGTGTTTAGACAGAATCATCCTCAAACATATCATCCAGGTAGATACCAAGGGCAGTACTAGCCACAACAATACTATCGTGTCCCCCCTCAATATCAAGTTCCATATCAAGAACAACCTAGACCCCAACCTGTCCTAGAACAACAATTGCCACCCCCCGCCAACGTAGTTTCTATGAGGTACGCCAATTTGGAAGAGAATTAAAATAGGTCATTAGTACCTACAACCCCTTTGATCACAAAAAATGACCCTAATGCAAAGAGTTTTGACTCCACCCATGTAGACAATTGTTGGCAGCAGTCAGGGAACCGAAGGAGCCACAAGACAAAGAGGGTCGGAACGAAGAGATAGCACAAGCAGACACAGTAGCCAAAGAAGATCTGGCAAGTAGTCCATCTAAATTTTTCAGACATCAAGGAGTGGAGCACACAAGAAGAAAGAGCAAGTAGGGAGCTCAAAGATGTGTACGACAAACCAACAAAGAAAATCCCTACACAAATAGTGATTTTAATCACTAAAAACCATTGTAAATACCATTTTGTATTTTTGTAGCTCCATTTTGTGCAAGCCAAGGAGTCCTTGAGCTTGAGGAGCCTTAGAAGTGCCTACATATCAATTTTCGTATTTTTTAGACTCCGTTTAAGCCCTCAAATTGGCCCTGGAACCTAATTTTTAACTAGGCCGGACACTAGGTCTGGACAGGGCCAAAACCTAGTAAAAAACTATAAATAGAGCTAGAGAGCTCATTTTTGAGGTTAGATTGTAATTGAAATGAACTTGTAAGAGCTTTTTGAAAGTAATCTAAGAACTCCATTGCTTCTCACTCTTTGTCTTGCCGTGTGTGCGCGTGTGTGTGTATGTGTGTGCATGTTTGTGTGCTTCTCACTCACGCACTTGTGCCTCCACTTGCTCGAGGTCTTCATACCATCCTCTCGTCTTCCCGGATTGACATTAAAGGAGGTGCTACTCATCACTGAGCTACACCAAATTTTGGCGTCGTTGCCGGGGATTGAGCTTTGAGGACGAGCGTGTGATGGTAAGACGTAGAGTTGAAGCATTGGAGTTATAGGTATTTTCTTCACTTTTATCTATTTCCTTTTGTTTCCTTCATCACCATCATCATCATCACCATCTCCATCATCACAAAAATTTCAGTTTTTTTACTATATCTCCTTCCCCCTTTCACTTCCCTCATTTCACTTGTGAGAGAGAGCGAGAGAGCAATATTGTGTGTGCTGTTTTTGCATGTTTCTTGAGCTGTCTTGCAGGTACATGCTGCATCATCTTCTCCAGCACTCCGCGCAGGTACGGAAATCTTGGCAACTGTCTCTGTGTCGCCGATCTCTGTCAATCGCGACTGATAGAAAAAATGCTCCATTTGCCAAACAAAGTGCAAAACCATGATCTATATGCCTAGAGCTTCCCAAAACTGTGTTTAGGTTTTTGAAATTCATCAGATTTCTGTCAATCGCGATCGCTCTATCAATCGCGATCGACAAACCACGACGGACAGACCTGTCAATCGCGATTGACTCATCAATCGCGACCAACAGCCCACGACGGCTCTGTCAATCGCGACCGACAGAGTCAACGACCGATTGACCACGACTGACGGATCATACGCGTGACACGTGTCAATCGCAATCGAGTCATCAATCGCGATCGACCCATCAATCGCGACTGACAGCCCACGACGGCTCTGTCAATCGCGACCGACGGAGTCAACGATTGTTTGACCACGACGGACAGACCCTCGCGACCGACCTGTCAATCGCGATCGACCCATCAATCGCGACTGACAGAGTCAACAACCCTTTGACCACGACTGATTGACTTTTCGAGCCACGTGTCAATCGCGATCGACCCATCAATCGCGACTGACAGCCACGACGGACCTGTCAATCGCGATCGACACATCAATCGCGACTAACAACCACGACGGACCTGTCAATCGCGATCGACACATCAATCGCGACTGACCTGTCAATCGCGACTGACAGAACTTGCGAACGCGATAGAAGGGCAAATTTGGCCAATTTTTAAGGGCAAAAAAATTGTGGTCTAATTTTTTGGGGAACTTTTAAGGGTTTAGCATTACATTGTGAGGCCGCAACCCAAGTAATTCAAGAATTCCTGTCTGCCTGAGTAAACTGTTTTGAACCCTGTTTTAGCACCTAAACCCTGATCAGACATAACTTCCTCATACAAAATCCAATTGCTGTGATTCTTGTTTTGTTGGAAAGCTCGTGGGAAGTACAACCAAAACTTCCACTGGTTATGTGAAAACTAAGATCAGGATTATTAGATAGGGTTTTTTGAAGTTAACCATACCCGAGGTAGGAGAACTGAGGGATCCTTGGGATTGTTTTTTATAAAGGCAAGGGATAACTTGGTCGGTGAGTTACATGCATGAAAGTGGTCTAGTCTGTCATTTGAATTTAAGTCTGGAGCTAATCTTGGGACTGATGCAGGTCTATTGAGAAGCAATTGAGAGCGTCCAAGCAAGGGCTTTGTGCAAGCTTGAGAATCAACTTCTCGAGCACTAAAGAGCAAGGATCAGCAAGAAAGGTCGGAATATTCTCAACTCCCCTTCGTCAATTCCTAGCTTAGGCTAAGAACGACTAGAGGTAGGAGTAAGTCAGGGCAACGATAGGAAATTATCAAGTTGAAGAATACCTAAATTTTCAAGTTCAAGCTAAGGACATAATCTTTGTACTGTCGGGAACTTTAAAGGAAAAGAACTTAACGTGGAACGATCAATTTTAAGTGCGGAACTACACTCAAATATACCTTAGGGCGTGACATCAGACAAGAATTTTAACACGGTAATCAACTAAAAAGAATCAAGTAACTGATACAAAAGGACTCTGCAACGAGGTTGTACTTGGGCAAATTTGGGTTATTCAATCAGGCTTATGAACCTTAGATCAGGGCAACATCTAGGGAGAGATAGACAAAGCCTTAGGTCTTCAGAGGCCAGTGTCAACCACACTGCTAGGTCTTGGGTCCAGCAGTTGAGCCACCACTCATACTACCCTAGTTCTGAGACTAGTGAATCAGAGATGTCTCAAGGCATGGACAGACCTACGGGAAGTTCAGGAGTGCCATACTTGTACAGGGTAGAAGGCCCTTACAAAACACAGTTGGAATACCTTAGGACCAACCGTTTGGGTGTCAAGTTTGAAAACGGGGCGTACTTAGACAAGGAAGGGACAATATATGTAGTCACTAGTCATCCAGATAGGACTGATGAATTTGGGAATGAGATCCCAGGAACGGACTTAGGTGACCTAGAGCAAGGAAGCATGGGTGAAGAACCAAGGACCCCCCGAGGCAAATCTGCTCTCACTAGGATTATCACACTAGAGTGGATTCCCCAAGATAATAAGAGCATAGATCTGCTTCTGAACCGAGAAACTAACGAAGCCTTTTGGAGGTATAAATCTGATCGGCCAATCGATATAGGAACAATCATGATCTATGAGTTTAAGGATCCTGATAGCCCAGGCAGAGTGACCTACTTAGATCACGCTTCAGAGAGGATCTTTGTGGTGACAGAAAATGATAGGCATGCTTACACTTGGAAAGGTGAACTTATTTTCCCCCAACCAAGATCAAATGTGTCCTACGGTCACCTTGGAGCGGGAACATCCCAAGCTCATGGAACTCAAAGAGACAGAAGTAGAGATAGGCCAGAAGTAAGCTTTGCTAACCCAGGGGGCAGAGAAAGAACGAGGATGGAAACAAATAGAGTAGAGCTTGAGGTACATAGAGCCCCAAGAAATCAAAGGAATATGGAAGACTTCCCTCTACCACGACCTAGAGAACACACCAGGATTTTGAGACCAACTCAGTTAGTCAAGTCCATGAAAAATTACTTCGATGGCACAGGAGACCCATAAGATCATGTGGCAGAGTTTAGGCAAGTCTTGAGAGCAGAACAAGTGGAGGACCTATTCACACAATATAATGCCTTTGGTCTAACCCTTAGGAACACAGCCCTCACGTGGTTCCAACCATTGAATGAGAGACAGTTCAGGAGCATAGACCAACTCCTAGAGGCTTTCATTATTGAATTCTCTAAGAGTGGCATAAGACATAATACCTCCTCACTGATTCACAGCTTCAAGCAAACCCCTCAAGAAACCGTGAGACTTGCAGGAAGAAGATTTAGGCAATACTTAGAAAGATGCCCTGTTTCGGAGCTACCCACACCAGCTAAGCAAGTGGCTTTATTCTTGGATGGATTGCTAAGTACCAAATTGAGATCTTATGTGTACTTGAAGGACCCTAGGACCATAGAAGAGTGTGTACGCATGTGCATTGACATTGAGGATAACCTAGGGGAGGAGTTAGAGCTTTCCAAGATATACAAAGATTCAGATAGTGCCTCTAGCCTCTCTTCCACGCAATCCACATCAATTGAGGAACTTGCAGAGAAAGTAGCTCAGAAATTAGGTGTCACTAGCAAACAGATCCCAAGGTTTGCCCCTGTGAAAAGATGCTATACTTGTGGTGGCGACCACATGGCGAATGTATGCCCCAGTCCCCAGGCTTACTACATGCAGTCTCCTGAACATGGTGAGTCTTACTATAGTGAAGAGCCAAATGAACCTAGTTGGGAGTCAGATTACACAAACGTCATGTTTGCAAACCCCAACCCTAGGGCTCAACCTAGGCAAGTAAGACCCCCATTCCCTAAAGGACCATGCTATAGATGTCAGGGAGATCATCTCATTCATGATTGTCCCTTGCCTCCACCTCCACAACCCCAATCAGTGACGATCCAGGGCTATTGCCAGGAATGTGGAAAGGAGCATCTCTTACGAGATTGTCCAAAGAATCCCAGCAATATGCCAAAAATAACTCCCATTAATGTTATTGGGTTAGTTGTAGACTCCACAGGAAGTGTGATGTCCACTACACCAGTGCAAGTGATCACTAGAGCTCAAGCATTGCAGCAAAACCAAGGGGTAGACCAGGAAAAGAGCCTAGATGTTAGTGAAACAGAGAGCATGACAAAGAAGAGGACTAGAGCTTGGAGAGATAGCCGTGAAAGATTGAAAAGGCAATGGGCAAAAAAGATAAGTGAACTCGAGGAAAGCCTCAGAGAAATAAAGGCCAGGATAACGGAACTCACATCTCAAACTCCCTCTCACACTACCCCACCTCCACCATTCCCAACTCCATCCGACCCTCCACCTTCCAACCTGCCTCAACTAATTCCACCACCCCCTAGAGTAGGATCAGTCCTAGCAGATCCCACTCCCGAAGACCTTAATATGATGCTTAAAGCATATCAGGCCAGAATCCAAGAAGGGCCAAACGTAACTGATCATGAAAAGTGTTACCCTAGAGCAGAACTAGAGCTTGAACGAACCAAAATTTGTGCTAAGATGGTGGAATTGGCTCAGACCATGTTTGAAGCCAGTCGCCTATTTAACATCTCTAGTTCAGCGAAGACACAATTGCACTTTGATGGATTGTTAGAAAGAATAGAGAAGCTAATTGCACAATCAGAAAAGGAACCCGCCTCTCAACATAAGGACAAGGCAAGTGAAAGAGCAGGTCTTCCTGCCCAGGAAGCATATGTGCCTGAAGCTTATGTGCCTAACTCTACGAAGCCAGAAACATCATCTTCTATGAATCGATTCACACCAAAATTCCTACGAGAGATTCAAGAAGACAAATGGGCTAAAGAAAGTGAAGTACCTCCTCCCATTGAACTGGTGGATGATGCACACGACCTATTCCCACAAGACATCCCATCCATTTATGAGGAGCAGGAGAGCACCCACTCTCAGGAAAGACTAGACTTTGAGTCTAACTCTCTACAAGAATTACCCCACTTCACAGGCCCATGGGAAGCTAAGTCTACTTGTATGAGAGCACCCACGGTCATGGTACGAAATGAGGACTCAGTCTTACCTAGGAACACAGAGGTAGTGAAAAACACTAAAGTGCAGTGCAATCTCAAGTTAGAAGAGCTACTCAAGGTTAGACCTGAATTATGGAAACATATCGCCAAACAAGTACCAGTGATAGTGAAACCTCATTCCCAGGTAGGATCACATAGGACAGTGCCAGAGATACCCTTGGATAAGATAGGAGACATGTGTGAAGGTGAAGAAGGGAACACCTATCTTCCCATTACCTACCAGGGGTACACCACCAAGGCAATTTTGGACTCAGGTGCAGGAGTTGCAATTGCCACCACTTCCCTATGGAAGCGTTGGGGCAAGCCAGCACTCAGGCCAACAAGAATGAAATTGCAGATGGCCGATGGTCATATTGAAAGGCCCTTAGGATTGCTAGAAGGAATAACTCTCACCACCTGTGGTGTCGAGTTCGAGCATACATTCGCTATATGTGATTTTAGCAAGAACCATGCCTATGAAATGATCTTGGGACGACCTTTTATGCGACAGTTGCAAGTGGTACAGGATTGGGGAACCAATTCTTTGTACCTGCAGCACTTAGGTGTTACGACCAAAGTGAATCTCAAAGATTACTCTCATAGAGATGTTCCCCCTATCCAATGGAATCCCATCCATAGAGCCAAAGATGATACGGAATCTGTGCATTCCATAGGATCAGGATCCTCATGGATGCATGAAGACACCCACTTATGGATGTGCAAAGTGGCAGTAGAAGAGGAGAAAAGAGAAAAGGCCAGAGATATAGGTGCAAACGAAACACATAGACCCATTCAAGACCCAGCCTATGCACCTGTAGTATTTCCTGACGAAGAATTTGAACCCCACGGCTGGGCAGAAATCCTAGCAACAATGGATGTAGCCATCAATGAAGAACAATGGACACCTCACTGTGATGAAGATGGCTATGACATTTGAGTCTTCTCCATAGAGCCAATCATGGGAGAGGCAGTATTAGAAGAGTGCGAACCTAGCCCTGATGCAATTGAGGAGGCAAGTGACTCCGATCTAGAGTCGATCGTTATGGACCCACCTTTTGCATCAGATGAAGAATACTTCTATGAAGTAGAATTTCAACCCCAGAGGCATGGAGAGCTTACAAATGATGTAAGGCTAGCCACGCATGTAACTCCTAAGGAAGAAGGAAAGAAAAGAAAGAAGAGAGAAGTCACACAAGAAGAGGAAGAATCTTTGTTTGAGGTCCCGCAAAATTTTAAGAAATATGAGATAGATGACAGGAGAGTCATGATCAGAATGCCTAAACGAGAGGCGCAATCAGGGGAGGCCTATGATAACAAAGAAACCACGAAGAAAGCGGTTGTAGCCATCGAAGAGGGAGAAGAGAGATGCACTGACATAGGACATGACCTGACGGAAGAAGAAGAGCAAGAATTGATAGCCTTGCTAAGAGAATACAGAGATGTGTTCGCTTGGAGTTACAAGGACTTGAAAGGTGTGGACCCTGACATATGCTCACACACCATCCCCATGACCTCAGATGCCAAACCCTCTAAGCGAAAGCCATATACATACAATGATAATTAGGCTGCCAAGATCAAAGAGGAGATAGATAGACTGGTTGAAGCTGGATTTATCTATGAAATTGAGCACACTGAATGGGTATCCCCCATTATAGTGGTGCCCAAAAAGAATGGTAAATTACGTGTATGCATTAACTTAAAGAAGGTCAATGCAGCCACAATCCGAGATAACTATCCGCTTCCCATCACAGAACATCTCTTAGAAAGAGTGGCAGGCAAGGAAGTGTATAGCTTCCTTGATGGATTTTTGGGCTACAATCAAGTAGCCATAGCTCCAGAGGATCAGCATAAGACAGCTTTTGCCACAGAATGGGGCATATTTGCCTTTCGGGTAATGCCATTTGGGCTTACCAATGCACCAGCAACCTTCTAGAGGCTGATGTGCCATGTATTTAAGGAGTTCCTGAGGAAGAATTTAGAAGTCTATGTTGATGATCTTTGTGCTCATTCCAACATTAGACAAACCCATATTCCTGAACTGAGACAAATCTTTGACAAATGTAGAGAATATCAAGTCTGCCTAAACCTAGAAAAGTGCGTTTTCATGGTCAGGCAAGGTAAGATTTTAGGACACATAGTGTCAAAGAATGGCATATCCACTGATGAAGAAAAAGTGAGAGCCATAGCCGAGTTACCTAGGCCAAAGAATGTCAAGGAAGTACAAGCTTTCATGGGGCATTGTGGTTACTACCGCCGGTTCATTCACATGTATGCTGTGATTGCAAAGCCCATGTACGGACTTCTGGCTAACTTTGAGTGGACTGATGAGTGTGAGAATTCCTTCCAGGAGCTTAAACGAAGATTATGTTCAGCACCAATCTTGACCACACCAGATTGGAACAAGCCTTTCCATGTTCATGTGGATGCATCCAATTATGCCATTGGATGTGTGCTTGCTCAACCTACTGGTGAAGGTAATATGGATCTTCCAATTGCCTATGCTAGTAGACAATTGAACGCAGCTGAACGAAATTATACCACTACGGAGAGAGAAGGATTAGGCATGGTATATGCAGTTAAAAAGTTTAGACATTATTTGCTTGCAAATAAGTTTAAATTTTTTACTGACCATCAGGCATTGTTGTACTTGGTAAACAAACCATGCAATATAGGTAGATTAGTAAGATGGTTTCTCTTACTAATGGAATATGACTTTGAGGTAGTGGTGAGAAAAGGGAGGACTCATTTGAGAGCAGATCATCTCTCTAGACTCACATCTGGAGAAGCCCCACAAGGAGTGTCAGATGACCTTCCTGATGCTTACTTGTTTAATTTGGAAGTGGTGCCGCAGTGGGCTAAGCCATTAGTGCCAGTATTGACGTACGGGCCTAACCACCCAGTAATAGCCACACAGGATAGACAGGTAGTAAAAGCCCAAAAGTACCACATCATGGCTGGAAGTATGTACAAGCACACAGATCAAGGGATCTTGGCTTGTTGTGTAGAAGAGGACGAGTATGCGAAGTGGTTGCAATTAGCACATGTAGGTGCCTTAGAGCAACACTAGTCAAAGCGACGAACCCTACAGACACTACGGAGACTGGGAGTGCATTGGCCGACTATGGAAGCTGATGTCCAAAAGTTGTGCAAGGAATGCCCAATCTGCTGCACTAAACCACCTGTGGAACATGCCACTCTTTATCAAGTGTCCATAGTGCCAGATTGGAGTGAACCACTAGTATCCTTTCTGAGGACGAAAACATTCCCTCCAGACATGACTCTGGCTAGGAAAAGGAGTTTAGAACAAGAAGCCCAGGATTACTCACTCATTGGTGATAATCTATACAAGCGTGGTAAAGATGGTTACCTGAGACTATGTGTCCATGAGAGTGAATATCTTAAGATCTTGAAACTGCTCACCAAGGTGTAGCAGGAGGACACTTTGGACCAGATCGGGTGATCAAGGCAATACTATTTGCGAGCTTCTGGTGGCCGACCCTTCACATGGATGCACATACCTATGTGAAATGATGTGATGTCTGTCAAAGAACTCAGTATCCTATACGTAAAGATGAGATGCCACTGAAACCTATGATGGGTGGACGTGCATTCTCTAAGTGGGGAATAGACTTCGTAGGTCCTATTAATCCCCCAGCTAAGGGTTCCCATGCAGAATATATCATTGTTGCGACAGACTATCTAACAAAGTGGGTAGAGGTAAAAGCCACAACGAAGAACGATGCTCAAACAACAGCTAAGTTTTTATTTGAGAATGTGTTCACTAGATACGGGCTACCTATAGAGCTAGTTAGTGATAGAGGCACTCACTTCTTGAATGAAGTTATTGAAAATTTGCTCCAAGAATTCTTGGTAGTACATAAGAAGTCTGCCCCCTATCACCCTCAAGCAAATGGCCAGGCTGAGAGCACCAACAAGATCTTATGCAATGTACTGACGAAATTAGTGAACAATAAACGCTCTGATTGGGATAAACAGCTACACCATGCTGTTTGGGCATACCGAGTCGCCTACAAAACGGTACTCCAAGCCACCCCCTTTCAGATGGTATTTTGCCAAAATGCAGTGCTACCATTGGACTTCTTAATACCTACACTGAAAGTAGCACAAGAGCATGAATGGATGGGTCATGAACTCTCCTCTAGACTTTTTGACCTTGAACGATTAGGAGAAACAAGACTGAGGGCGACAGCAGGGATATATGCAGCTAAGAAACGACAAAAGGCATATTTTGACGCCCACGTTAAGGATAAAGGTTTGAAGGCAGGCGACCTAGTACTAGTATACACGTTGAAACAACATGCGAGGAAACTAGAGAAGAGAGGCTACGGACCCATGATCATTAATAGAATCTCAACAAGTGGAGCAGTGCAGCTAGCCACATTAGAAGGCGATGTTCTTCCAAGTTACATTAGTGGTTGCAGAGTCAAGTTGTATCAGGAACCTCTCACAGAGGAAATGCTAAGCCGACTCAACACTGCTAAGAAACGCAAAGAAGAAGAAAAGCGAATTCAAGAAGAAGCTCAAGCAGAAGCCCTAGAGCGCATACGGAGAATGAAATTAAGAAGAAGAGGTAGAGAGCAACCTAGGCCAGATGCCGACGCAGGCCACGGATATCACATGGCTATGTGTGAAGTTTCACGTATCAGCTCTCATAGGATAATTGATCGACGTCCTTTTATAACCTTAGATATAGGACAAGGAAAAAGTGCAAAGACTGTAAGAGCCTTGATTGACTCAGGTGTAGCCACTAGTGCTGTTCAATTGTCTTATTGTCAAGAGTTGAAATTAACTGTCAATCCTATAGAAGCATATCTCATAGGATTGGGAGGTGTGGAAACCCCTTGCCTGGGCGAGGTGGATCTTCCCATCTCCATTCAAGACGAAGTATTGACAGTCAGAGTACTAGTGTGTCAAGATGAGGACCTCACCGAACCTCTTGTCTTGGGTCAAGACTGGATTTATGACCAAGCAGTCAACTTAAACCTAAGAAGCTTCTTCAGGTATGGGTGAATCAGAGTAGAATTACCGTTGAGTTAGATAATGGAGCACTCCAGGAACTAGGAAAGGCACAGACTCCTGGTCCTTCTAGGGGTACACATGAAGTTGACCATGCTGTTCTTGTCCAAAGCTATGTGATGCAGAGGAATGGAGATCTCAATAGAAAAGTCAAGGCATTGGCGGAACTCCCTTCTTTTCCAAGGGCCAGAAGGAGGCAGCAACTAAGGGCAGATCAATTACTGAAGACTATCTATGTGGGAGACCAAAAGAACGCGCGAAGCCGAACAACTCAACCAGTGAAACAAATGTGGGTGCGAAAAGATGAGCTGCCGACTATAGCCAAGTTGCGACAACTGTCTCAACCACTTATTAGTAATCAACGACATGATACTAATAAGAGGACTTCTAAAACCTCTATTGAGAAAGTGAAATCTATCTGGGTGCCCAGGAAGTCGATGAAGGCTGACCCACAACCAAGACAAATTTGGGTGCCTAAGGCTTGCTTGCGGGCTCAACTAGTCCCACACAATTCACATCATACACGACAGGGTCCACTCGCTCAAGCAGCCACCACCCACTCTTATCTCATACACTCGAATACACTGCCACCTAGAAGCACGCACAGATTCACTCGTAAATGGGTCCCAAAGACACAACAACCCCCAGCGGAATTACTCATGCAACCCTCTCGAGTCTCCACAAAACCAAGACCAAAAGCCATCCATGGTGTTTGGCAACCTAAGACTTGTAATAAACCCCCCGACCCCAATTTGTGAATTCATCTCCACTTACTAACTACATTAGTCAGACACTGCATCTTTCCATCTAGCTTCTAGGACTATCCAGGCATTAACTACACACACTGTCATCGTGCACTCACTGACCACTAATCCATTACTCACCTCACGATAATATTGTAACGGGGGCAAAACGTGTTCTGTCTTGTCCATTACAATATTAACGCATGCTCTATATTCTCGACAAAACCAGTAGCAAGCAATAACTATGGCAGAAGCTGGAGGCACCAATTCCCAGGCAGGGACCAGCGCACAGATTGTGGACATTGAAACCATTCTTTTGGAACCGTGTTTAGGTTCCTAAGCCCAAGGAAAAGATGATTGTGAAAGCCTTTATTTTGCTCAAACCCCTCGCAATCGGTCTATTTGGATTACCTAGAGCCCACAACTATCTCGCAATGGATTCTTCCTATGTCTATGCACTAGCTCATGTATTCCCGGCAAACGCACCAAAATGTTAGGCTCCTAGTCCAAAGGAAAAAGCCTATACACAATGATATTTTGCCAACTTTCTGATGCTAGGTGAATTTTGATCGCCCTAAATCCACAATTACACTTTGATGTACCGCGGGAAGATGGAAGAATATGAGTACAACTAAGTGTCCAACCCCAATAATTCTTTCTAATAACCTTCCTCTCTCTTTCTCTCTCTCTTTCCTACATATGCATATATTCTTATGCACTCTCATACATCACCACACTCTTACACACCGTGCACGCACACACTCATTCTCACTTTCTCACATACTCTTTACACGCATACACTTATACACACATTCTCTCATCAACTCCCTTTCACTCTCACACACACTCCCTCTTTCACACTGTGATGGTTAACCCAACATGTAGATAGTAGCACTTCACAGTAGCACCCTTTCTCAAACTCTCTTTTTTCTGAACCTAATTCCGAAAACAACTTTTTTTTAAGTATGAACTTATCGATATGCCTATTTACCATGTCATATTTCCATAGAACACAAGATGAAAGCAAAGTTATGGCTCATAAGAAAGAAATTGGGTGCATGCATAATCTGCATAAGCTCCTTAGCTCAAAACAAGTAAAATAAGTTCCCAATCATATTGAAATTCATCTGGAATCTACCATTCTTCAGTTCTTCCAAATTCATAGAATGACTTGTTCTCCAGCAATAATGAGCCATTTACCCTTTTCTATTCAAGTAGTGACCCCCAACAGCATTCCTTCTCTCTATATTTCCTTTTCCTCAGCATGCTCCAAATCCAATAGTCAAACTTTTGAGCCGTATATGTAGCACTGTAATGAGGGCTATATGTAGCACTGTAATGAGGGCTATAACTAATCCTCTTGCAATGACATTTGCAACAAATTTCCTCATGACCCCAAGTAAAAAATTTACATTCTATATATCCAATGAAATAACTTCATATCAATGTGTGCTCAACATCAACACTGTGCCTTCAATGCTACCAGAAATACCCTCATCAACTTGTATATGCCCATGATGATAAAATTGTGGACTGCTACAGTCTTGGAGATGACGGTTGAATACGCCTATGCTAATTGTTTGAACAGATGGTCTAGGTGACTAAAGACAAGGACTTGTTGAACTTTCCATGCACTATACTAGCAGGAGACTGCAAAGTATTTGTTTTGAAAATGTGCACTTAACCAATGAAGCTTACTGCATTCCTGATGCCGTGATAGGTAAAATGTGGCTGTTGAACTTCCATAGAATCAAAAAGAGGATCCCGATACTTGTACATCTCCAAAGTTGCGTGCAATTTGAGAAGGAAACGTGTGAAACATGTGGAATTAGCTCCATGCTACCCAATTGTTTGAACGATTTCCGAATATCTCTATTTGTAAATCTACATGACAACCTTAATCACCCATGGATCACAAGCTTCCGCTCCTCTACACGACATAAGATCTATTCTGAACTTCTTCGCATATTTAGGCCAAGTATATCTAATCTCAATGCATTGAGAAATGGTCCGTGCAAATAGTCTGTACAATATGAATCTTCAAATTCATATATGAAACATGATCCTGACAGAGATGTCTGTTTTTCCCTCTCCCATGAGGTGCCACCCGAACCTTCTGACTTAAGCCTTATCTCCCCCTTCACCACCCATTTCTCCTCCGTGACTCCATCTCCTACATACATGCACAATCCACAAAAAAACCCAGTAGCCCAAAAACTCCGAGGATCGATACCTCCTTTCTACCACTCTTGGGAAGAAAGAGAGAGAGAGAGGATGTGAGAGAGAGGATGTGAGAGAGAGGATGTGAGAGAGAGGGAGGCGAGAGAGAGCCCCCAAAGCATGTATTCTCCCCTTCGATGGAAGCTTCCTCCTCCCCCTTGATAAAAATTTCCCTCGCGTACTTAATTCCGACAGAATACTCATAGAAAGTAAGACCTACACACCAACTGAGAGTACATAACAAAATACATGACATACGACCATAATCCTGACCTTAACTTGGATGATACGTCAGCTTATTGCCATCAAAATGGTCGAGCTTGCTGCTTTTCCGGCTTTGTCAGAAGAGGAAGAATTGGTTGCAGAATGAACTTGAGGATGCTTGGCGTCCGTGAATCCACACCATAAAAGGTGTCCTATGATACAGTGGCCACCACCATCTTCCCATGAACTGAACCGAATCAAATCCCCATTAAACATATGCAAAGTAAAGGCCTGTTGCTTTTCTCGTCTCCGATCCAGGTCTCTCGTTCAGGAGCTACACCTTCCCTTGCCATGCTTGAGGCTTCCCCTTCTGATTGAACTGCGCCACAAAAACTGGCGAAGAGACCCCCCCTCCCCGCTTCTGCTGCTGTTGCCAAAAAACGCGAGCCCCTTCCCCCTCCGACTGCTCTTCTCTCTTCTTCGCACTCCCTCCTCAGTCGAATACTGCAATAAGCCCCTCCTTTTTATCTGCCCCATAAGATAGAGAAGCTGCAGTTGGTTCGTTAATAATACGGGCTACTTCGAGGCCTGCAATACGTCCTGCATCCTTAGTGGCTTGTCGTTTAGCATCATTGAAGTATGCAGGCACAGTTATGATAGCTTTAGATACAGCCCTCCCTAGGTAAGCCTCAGTCGTCTCCTTATCTTTTCATAGAGTGATGTTAAATCGATCCATTTTCCTTCCTTTTCTACGGGAATTTTGGTCCTTCCAGATTAACCTTGAATAAATTCCGAGCACAATAGCGCCGCCCACGTCTCCTTTTTGATAAGATGAAGTGGGAAGAGATAAAGTGTTTAAAGAAAACTTCCCGTCTTGAAATTGCATGAAGATTAGCCATGGTCCATCAATGCCTATGGACTCATCAACAATCTTTGCCACAAGCTTCCAACAGATTAAACGAGTCAATTTCTCCATTTCTTTCCAGATTTCTACGTCCTCATCCTCTGTCCAATACACCGGTGTAGCAGACCACACCAAATATCCCCCAGGCCTCATGTCTGTAGGAGAGCTCTACACACTCCAAATACTTCTCCTCCATAATCAAATCCACTCTTAAAGTACCTGAAATCAAACGCATTTTCCTACCAAATAGAACCACATTAGTGCATTAAAACCAACCATTTTCTGAGCTAACATACTTCCCTCTTCTTATTTGCGAAGTCGTCCTCGACGAGCCACTTTTGCTGCAATCTAATCCAAACAGCCATGAAAACATCAGTGCACAACTAGTTTGCATACCTTTCCATCGAGCCAATACTCCAACTGAACCTGCACTCATTGAAGCTATTAGTTCTAAAAAAATCATTCATGAATACATACAATTCAATCATTCCCAAAATGATCCAAGAACATGCACATATATGCGATTCCATTTCAGCCATGCATCAATTTGCTCATACATTCCATTATGAAAAATGGTCTCAACCAAAATAACACATGCACACCTTTCCATGAATTACACATGCACAGTCATTGCGAGAAACAGAAACGGAAATAACGAAATGAACAAGAACAACTGAAATGAATCCGATCGGAGATGCAACATACCCAAAATGCATACCCCTTTTTTGACCTACTATTCGCTATGTACACATAGTCCATGACCAGACACTCCTAAAGAATCCCCATCGTCATCCTACAAAAGTCATCGAAACTCGAGTACAAGTCAAGACCTACATAAAAACCTAGAGTGTCCCACATACTAGAAAAACCCTCAGATAGAGCACACAAGTTATAAAGTAAGACCGTTGCATTACCTTGCTAAAGCCTCATCCATAAGTACATATAGAGTCTCCGTGCCTTCAAGAATGTTGATTCAAAGTGAGCTGATCTGTCGCAAGCCAACACATACCAATCACACAAGCAAATAACGTTCCCTTCCAGGCGATCATCGCCCTCTCCTCTCTCTCTCTCCCCCTCAGGAGTGGGGAATAACTTCATATGAAAATTTTATTTATATTCACACGTTGGCCTACATTGACACTGGATGCGATTCGTGGACCTGACCACCCGATCAGGTTGACTCCACCCGTCTACCAATGCAATGCAGCGCACAACACACAAACACACAATGATAACACATAACATTTATCAGCTAGCCCATAATGAAGCTGGATGCGGCTCGTGGTCGTGACTACCCAGCCACGATGGCTCCACCTACCTACCACCCCGTTATGGCGCGTAGCTAAGACACAAACATATACCTTCCAAGCCTATGGCGAAACTAGCTGCGGCTCGTGGTCCTAACCACCCGGCGAGGATAAATCCACCCACCTACTAGCCCACCATAGTGTTGGAGCAAGTCTATGACAAGCCTAAGTATTGGCTTGAGTCTCACAAAGTCATAAAAGAAGCCTTAAAATGAAGACTATGTAAAGTTCACTTGTGAACTACCTCTTGTAACTTTTGAAGAGTTTACTTAATGTAAAAGTAAGAGAATCTTAAGTGGTTGAGTCCACTTGATCAAGAATGGAAAGAGGAGCCACGAATTTGTGATTTGTGGTAGGTAGAGAATCAAATCAATCATTGATTGATTGGAGAGTGATTGAGGGAAGTTAGCCTCCCAAACTCAACTATAAATAGATGGCAGTTTTAGTCGTGGTTAGAGAGACCTATGTGAAGACCTCCAAGAGCTGAGCTTTATGCCATATCAAGGTGTGATTACAAGGCACACATATGTATCAGTAAGTCATTGTATTGTACAAGAAATATACTTTCATTTTCATTATTATTTGGTTTCATCTTTCCATGTTCTTGTGAAGTGTACTACTCACTACCATTACTCTCAGTTTTCTCAGTCAGCTTGCAGAGATGTTTTCTCTGAGCTTGGTGCATCATTTTCAGTGATTTAACTTGGTAAAGTTAGCTCTATAAGTCTACTATAAGCTCATAAAGTTTAATGTCATTTAGATGTTGCAATCTTCAGTTATGTTCATTTGAAGTCAACAGGGTCTGTTCATCTTCACCTCTCTGTCAGGTACCTGACTTTTTCACTCATCTTGTGAGAGGTGTTTCTCAGTGGTTACTTATCCAAATTCCGTGATTTAAAGCTTGTTGGATTCAGCATACTGTTTAGTATAACCATAAAAATTTTCATAATCATTTGATATCTACATTTTGAGTTATGGTGATTTTTCTGCTCACTGGTCTATTTCTGTAGCAGCCCGTGAAAATCGGGATGATGTCATCACTTGTTAAAACTCATTCTCAGTGTGTGCTTTGTTATTTTTGATGAGATTACTCTTGAAAGTAAGCTCTTTAAGCTACCTAGACTTCCCCAAGAGGAATTAAGCTAATTGCTGCTGTGCTCAGAGAATTATGTAAAACACTGGACAGGTGTATGAACCAAGAATAGCAAGTTTTCACCTCTCAGCTAACTCCAACTTATCTGTTTTGATCTATCTTTTTGAGAGTGATCTTCCAAGGTACATAGGGTGTCTAATACATCCATTGGCAAGCTAAAAGGGCCCACCATCTACTCTTGGAGTTCATTTGGCTGGTGTAGATCAAGGATTTTGCAACACCTCTTCATCTTCAAACACATACTTATCCATCTCTTCACAGTGGTATCAGAGCAAGGTTGGACAACATGGCAGATGGATTTCCTTCATCAATTGACAAATTGGACAGAGGTAACTACTCAGCTTGGTCATTAAGGATGGAAGCTTATCTCCAAGGTAGAAGTTTATATGGTTATGTGGCTGGAGATGAAGTTATGCCAAGTTTCAGGAACAAAAGTCAACCAACAGAAGAAGAGCAAGAAAGATTGAGCACATGCTGCTCCAAGGATGCACTTGCAAGGTCTTATCTCCTCAACTCTATCTCAGATTTTTTGTTGCCTCACATTAGAAGTTGTAAGACATCTCAGGAAGTGTGGGATGCACTTGAAGCTTTCTTTTCTTCAAGTACCAAAGCTAGGAAGCATCAACTATGGCTAGATTTCACAACTCTCAAGAAGGCTCCCAAACAAAATGTGACTGATTTTGTCACAAAGCTCAAGGACATAGCGGATCACTTGGGAAGCATTGGAGAGGTAATAGATGAAGAGCAAATTGTAAGGCAGCTCATCAATGGCTTGAAGGCAGATGATAAGTGGGAAGCATTCACCACTGCTATGGATTTGTACATGGACATGCATGTACCTGATTTCAACACACTCATTGGACAACTACTTACTCAAGAGGCAAAGCTTATAAAAAATGGAGAAAGCTCTAAAGGTAAACAATCTTCAGCTTTATACACGGATAAAAGCAAGTCTAAAGATAACAAAGGAAAGGCAAAGAAAGTGGATGATGAAGCAGGTACATATCAAGCTAACTATGCAGGTAGAGGAAGACATGGCAGAGGTAGAGGAAGAGGAGGTAGACAAGGCAGGGGGAGATCCCAAGACTCCAACTCATGTTCTATTTGTGGATTAACTAATCATACAATTGAAAATTGCTTTAGGAATTCCAGGAATCAAAGAGGCAGAGGATACAATAGAGGAAGTTATGGCTACTCAAGAGGAAGGTTCAACAACTACCATGGCAACTACAACAACTACAATCATTCAAACTATCAAGGAGGCTACAAAGGAAGGAGAGACTACAATAACTACACAGAAGACTCAAACAAAGAGGATTCATTATTGATCATGAACATGGCTATGCCACAAGGTAAATGTGATGAGCATGTTTTCTACATAGATTCAGGTTGTTCAAATCATGTGGCAGGAAATGTGGCACTCCTATCAGATTTAGAAGATCCAAAGAATAAGCATGAGGTACAAACAGGAGATGATACAAAACATCCTGTGGAGAAAATAGGCAATGTCAAAGCACCTGATGGAAACATCAACCTACTCAGTAAGGTACTCTATGTCCCTACCATTACAAAGAATTTGATAAGTGTTGGGCAGATAGTAGAGAAAGGGTTGCAAGTCAGGTTCACAAAAGCAGGAGCATTTGTTGAAGATCCAAGTCAAGGATTCAGAAGAATTGCAAAAGGTTAAAAGACAGGTGGATTGTTCACATTTGAATTACAGGACACTAGAAACATTGCTCTCTTTAATTATGGTAGTCAGACACTCACAGAATTGGAAGTATGGCACAAAAGGTTAGCACATATTGGTGAAAGGTCATTAAAGCAAATCTGCAGGGACCAAAGTGTACTTGGACTTCCTAATTTGTCAAAACAACATATGATTTATAAGTGTAGTGCATGTCAATTTGGAAAGTCTCACAGGTTACCATTCATGAAGAAAGGTTATATGCATGGAGATCTCTTGGAGTTGGTTCATACAGATGTATGGGGACCTAGCAAGGAAGCTTCAATATCTGGATCAAGGTATTATGTTTCCTTTATTGATGATTGCAGCAGATGGACTATCCTATTCTTTATGAAACACAAAGATGAAGTTTTTTCATGTTTCAAAAGATATTTGGCTCTTGTGGAGAATCAAACAGGTAAATCACTAAAAAGGCTAAGGTCAGATGGAGGGGGAGAATACTTCTCCCATGATTTTGATTCTTTTCTTCAAGAAAGAGGAATCAAAAGAGAGGTAACTACAAGGTACACTCCTGAGCAAAATGGAGTGGCAGAAAGGAGGAATAGGACAATTGTTGAAGCTGCAAGGTCTATGTTAAATGAAAAGCATTTACCTAATTACTTATGGGCTGAGGCTGTATCTACAGCCACTTACTTGATTAACAGGTTGCCTTCAAAATCCCTTGATGGGATGACTCCATATGAGGCTTGGAATGGAAGAAGACCAAGCTTAGATCATTGTAAAATTTTTGGATGTATTGCTTTTGCTCATGTTCCTTCACAGGTTAGAGGCAAGATGGATCCAAAGGCAGAAAGGTGTGTATTTATTGGATATGACAACAATCAAAAGGGCTACAGGTTATACAACCCTACCAACAAAGGATTCTTGGTAAGCAGAGATGTAGTTTTTGATGAGAACAATTCATGGTATGAAGATTCATGCAGGAAGATCAATTTACCATATGATCTTGAAGAAGATTTTCCAAAGCTTGGTAGAGAACCATCAAGGATTGAAGAACAAGACACCTCAGAGGATGATGAAGAATCTCACATGGAAAAGATCAAAGCATGGAAGTCTAAAGGTAAAGCAAAATTGCAAGAACTTGGACATGAAGCAGAATCATCACATCATGGCCTAAGAAGATCTATGAGGGAAAAGAGAAAACCAGAAAGGTATGGGTTTGACACCTCATTAGTAACTAAACATTCTATCTACATAGCACAGGACATAAACCAAGAGGAGCCATCATCATTTGAAGAGGCCAAAGCAAAAACAGAATGGAAGCATGCAATGAAGGAAGAGATTGAAGCACTTGAGGAAAACAACACTTGGGAGTTGGTGCCCAAGACTTCATCCATGAAGGTAATAGGCTCAAGATGGGTCTATAAACTCAAGAAGAATTCTGATGGTTCAATTAACAGGTATAAGGCAAGGCTTGTGGCAAAAGGCTTTGCACAAACTCACGGAATTGATTATGAGGAGACTTTCTCTCCTGTGGCAAAGATGCCTACTATTAGGGTTTTGCTTAGTATTGCCTCTTCCAAGAATTGGAAGATACTTCAACTAGATGTAAAGAATGCATTCTTGAATGGTTGGATAACAGAAGAGGTATATATGGCACAACCACCTGGTTTTGAGAACCAAGTTTATCCTGATTATGTGTGTAAACTTAACAAAGCATTGTATGGTCTCAAGCAAGCTCCAAGAGCTTGGAGTTTCAGGCTTGTTTCATTCTTGCAGGACAAAGGCTTTCAACCAAGCAAGGCAGATCCTTCACTCTTTATTAAAAAGAGTAACTCTGAGGTCATCTACCTATGTGTATATGTAGATGATATTATATTGACAGGAAATGATGCAGATGGTATGAAGAAGATCAAAGATCAGATGAGAGAAGAGTTCAAGATAAGTGATTTGGGTTCACTTACCTACTTCCTAGGTTTGGAAGTTCTCTACAAAGATCATGGTTTGTTTCTCACTCAAAGAAAGTACATTAAGGACATGTTGGCAAAATTCAAGATGCAAGATTGTAAGATTGCAGGTACTCCAATGGAGGTCAATCACAAATTGAGCTCACATGAAGGTGAACTCATAGAGGACATCACATCATATCAAAGTCTAGTGGGTAGTCTCAACTATGCCACATTGACAAGAGTAGATATATGTTACAGTGTGAGTGTGCTAAGTCAATTTATGCACACACCAAGGAAACCACCTATGGATGCTGCCAAAAGGATTCTCAAGTATATCAAAGGAACCATAAATGAAGGACTTTATTATCCTTATGTATCTGATTTAGGTTTGAAGCTATTTTCTGATGCAGATTGGGCTGGCTCCAAGGAAGATAGAAGGAGCACTTCAGGTTATCTTACCTTTGCAGGTTCAAAGCTCATTTCATGGTCATCCAAGAAGCAACCCACAGTTGCTCTCTCTTCTACTGAAGCTGAATATAGAGGTCTTGCCATAGCTACACAAGAAGCTATGTGGATGAAGACATTGTTCAAAGATCTTGGATTGGAGTTTGGAACTCCAACTATTTTTGGTGACAATATGAGTTCTATTCATTTGGCTGCTAATCCTATTTTTCATGCAAGGACTAAACATATTGAAGTTCATTATCACTATGTACGAGAGAAGGTTCTAAGCAAAGAGATTCAAATATCATATGTGTCCACTCATCAACAATGTGCAGATATTCTAACCAAAGCATTGGATGGTACAAAGCTTTGCAAATTCAAGGCTATGATAGGTTTGTAGGTAATCTTGGAAGATTGAAGACCTCAAGCATACTTGGCTTGAGGGGGAGCTGTTGGAGCAAGTCTATGACAAGCCTAAGTATTGGCTTGAGTCTCACAAAGTCATAAAAGAAGCCTTAAAATGAAGACTATGTAAAGTTCACTTGTGAACTACCTCTTGTAACTTTTGAAGAGTTTACTTAATGTAAAAGTAAGAGAATCTTAAGTGGTTGAGTCCACTTGATCAAGAATGGAAAGAGGAGCCACGAATTCGTGATTTGTGGTAGGTAGAGAATCAAATCAATCATTGATTGATTGGAGAGTGATTGAGGGAAGTTAGCCTCCCAAACTCAATTATAAATAGATGGCAGTTTTAGTCGTGGTTAGAGAGACCTATGTGAAGACCTCCAAGAGCTGAGCTTTATGCCATATCAAGGTGTGATTACAAGGCACACATATGTATCAGTAAGTCATTGTATTGTACAAGAAATATACTTTCATTTTCATTATTATTTGGTTTCATCTTTCTATGTTCTTGTGAAGTGTACTACTCACTACCATTACTCTCAGTTTTCTCAGTCAGCTTGCAGACATGTTTTCTCTGAGCTTGGTGCATCATTTTCAGTGATTTAACTTGGTAAAGTTAGCTCTATAGGTCTACTATATGCTCATAAATTTTCATGTCATTTGGATGTTGCAATCTTCAGCTATGTTCATTTGAAGTCAACAGGGTCTGTTCATCTTCACCTCTCTGTCAGGTACCCGACTTTTTCACGCATCTTGTCAGAGGTGTTTCGCAGTGGTTACGCATCCAAATTCAGTGATTTAAAGCTTGTTGGATTCAGCGTACTGTCTAGTATAATCATACAAATTTTCATAATCATTGGATTTCTACATTTTGAGTTATGGTGATTTTTCTGCTCACTGGTCTATTTCTGTAGCAGCCCATGAAAATCGGGATGATGTCATCACTTGTTAAAACTCATTCTCAGTGTGTGCTTTGTTATTTTTGATGAGATTACTCTTGAAAGTTAGCTCTTTAAGCTACCTAGACTTCCCCAAGAGGAATTAAGCTAATTGCTGCTGTGCTCAGAGAATTATGTAGAACACTGCACAGGTGTATGAACCAAGAATAGCAAATTTTCACCTCTGAGCTAACTCCAACTTATCTGTTTTGATCTATCTTTTTGAGAGTGATCTTCCAAGGTACATAGGGTGTCTAATACATCCATTGGCAAGCTTAAAGGGCCCACCATCTACTCTTTGAGTTCATTTGGCTGGTGTAGATCAAGGATTTTGCAACACCTCTTCATCTTCAAACACATACTTATCCATCTCTTCACACATAGCGCATTGGTACGATCACAACAACACACATTCTTTTTCTTTTCTTTCTCTTCGTTTTTTTTTTTCTAGTTAATTAATTCACCCAAGTCCTAAGAATTAGGGAGAGGAAGAAAGGTACTTTTCCCACTGTTCCCACACATACATGCAAACATATACACTCTAGCCTTTGACAGATCAACCACCTTTTCACTCCATTCTCTCAATTACAGACACTACATATGTATTCATCGATTTGACTTTTCACTAGGTAACATCAGCCAGCTATGCCTTAGTCCCTCGTATATCTATCCTTAGGTGTCCTAGAATGTGAGTCTCCGGGATGTCTCATGTAGTCTCACATCGTACTCGCATCCCGACAACTTCTCTAGGGCGAGTCAGGCTCAACTTCAGGAGCTCCGTCATCACTTCCTATCGTTAGCACATCTGCCCAAGCCCACGTGATATCATTTTCCTCGTTAGGCATTTCCCTCGAAGGGTCGAAATAGTAATATCGATCTCCCGCCCATCCTACATGTCGAGTCAGGTATTCCTCAAAACACTCAATGTAAAATGCAACACCCAAACCCTAGTTTATAAAGCATACCAGCCAATGCGCTTCCTCAACATCATATTCCGTCTCAAAGTCGTCGACATCTATGTCCATGTGGGTGAATGTTTGGTCCAAGAAATATATCCTTAGCTCGTACAAGTAGAGTTGCGTTATTTGATCTGCCATTTTGTTACTTAGCTCCTAACAGTCTCTGCATAACACAAAAAATATTAGAAGTCCAAAATTTCTTGAGCTAGCAAGGAAGAATATTTATGACACACAAATTATAGCTTACATATGCGCATATATATGTATAATACTATACATGTATGTACAAGGAGTCTACTTCGTCCTTCTGCTTGAATCTCATCTGGCTTCTCCCGTCCTAATATCACTTGAAATATGGTTTAACTCGAAGCGCGTTAACCTTCACGGGAGCATATTCTTTTCCTAAATCTTGAATTTGCATGGAACCATTGGAGTTGAGTTCCACCACCTTAAACGGTCCTGCCCATCTTGTCTGTAACTTCCCCGGGAATTTATAATATTTACTATCATAAACTAGCACCAAATCCCCTTCTTGAATCACATAGGTTTTAAGATTCTTATCATGCCTCTCTTTACGTCTCTTCTGAATAGCTTCCAAACTTTGTTGTGCTATGAGTCTCTTTTCTTCCAGCTTGACCAGTTGTATGTACCTCTCCTTTAATGACTCTTCCTCTCCCATCCTGGCCTCAATGGCCACTCTTAATGTTGGAACTTCTTTTTCGATGGGAAAGATGGCTTCCTCGCCGTATACTAGGGAGAACGGAGTGCTCTTTGTCGTCACTCGGTAGGATGTTCGATATGCCCACAAGGCTTCCAAAAGTCTCTCATCCCAGTCTCTCCTATGCACAGCTACTGTCTTTGTTAGAATCTGTTCAAGAATTTTGTTGGTGACCTCCACTTGTCCATTTGCCCTCGGATAATATGGAGTGCTTTTTCTATGTTTAATCTTATATAATTCCATTAATTCTTCGATCAATTCGTTGACAAAATGTGTTCCTCTATCACTCACTATCTCCAACGGGCATCCGAATCGAGTGATGATTTGTTCGTACAAAAATTTAGCTACATCAATAGCTCGGTCAGTCTTCAGAGCTTTGGCTTCTACCCACTTGGTAACATAGTCAGTACAGACCAAGATATACCTATTGGATCTTCGTCGTGAGGGAGGATCAATAGGCCCCACAAAATCAATTCCCCACTTCTCAAACGACTTAAGAGCCAGCACCGGCGTAAGAGGAGCAGCATGTGCTAATGTGGGTTTGCCCATTCGTTGGCATTTGTCGCATTTCTTACAGTATGTGTGCGAGTCTTTGAACAGCGTTGGCCACCAATACCCAGCCAATAAAATCTTTCTTACCGTCAGTTCACCAGCAAAATGCCCACCGCAGGGTTCGTCATGCAAAGCCCTCAACACTAGGTTTGCTTCTTCTTCCTCGAGACACCTCCGATAAATGCTCTCATGAACAAAATATCGATAGAGTTGCCCCCCAATGATGCTATGGTGCTTCGCCAATGCTAACAGTTTTTGCTTCTCTCTCTTGCTTGCTCCTGGCGGATATTTAGTAGTGCATAAGAAGTTCACCAAGTCGGCATACCAAGGTACTTTAGCTTCAACCTGGAATAGATGCCCATCAGGAGCATCGTCGGGCACACCAGAGATTGGCTCCTCATTAACAATTCGAGATAAATGGTCAGCCAATATATGCGCTTTGCCTGGTTTGGTTACCACTGTGAACTGAAATTCTTGGAGGAGTAGCATCCACCTCATCAGTCGCCCTGATAGCTCGGGTTTATTAATGATGTACTTAAGGGCTTCATGATCCACATAAAAAGTGAAATGCTTTCCCATCAAGTAATGCCGATACTTGTTCACCGCAAAGATCATCGAGAGGCATTCCTTCTCCGTAGTCGTATAGTTCCTCTCAGTGCTATTCAAATTGCGACTTGCATAATAAATAGGGTGGTCCAACTTCTTTTCATCGGCTTGGCATAGTACTGCTCCAACCGCAGTATGAGAAGCGTCGGTATGCACATGGAATTCTTTCGTCCAGTCGGGTGCTACCAAAATCGGTGCATTTATCAACCTCTCCTTGATCGAGTCGAATGCAACTTGACACTCTCCAGTCCATTGGTATTGTTGGTCCTTCCTCAAAAGATTTGTCAGTGGTGCCGCTATGGATGCAAAATTTAATATAAATCGTCGATAATAATTCGCATGGCCCAAGAATCCTCTGAGTTGTCGCAAGTTTTGCGGAGGTGGAAGTTGTCCAATTTTTTCCACTTTATCCTCGTCAACCGTGATTCCTTTTTCGGAAATAACATGTCCCAAAAGCAATCCTCTTCGTACTCCAAATGTACACTTTTCAGGATTTAATGCGATGCCTTTTTCAATGCTTCTTCTTAAAATCGCTTCGATCCTCTCCATCATGTTTTCATCGTGGCCTCTGATCGCGAACTCATCGAGGAATATCTCCATCCAATCCTGCAAATAGTCTTGATATGCAGCTATCATTGCCCTCTGGAATGTGGCCGGTGCATTGCATAATCCAAATGGCATCACACGATATGCGTACGTACCCCATTCTGTCGTGAAAGTAGTTTTTGATTGATCCTCTTCATGGATTTGGATCTGGTTGTACCCACTGAAACCATCCAAAAATGAGTACAATTTATGGCCAGCCACTCTGTCCAAGATCTGATCAGTAAATGGCAAGGGGAAGTGATCCTTCTTTGTGTGCTCGTTCAACTTTCGATAATCTATGCAAATACGGATTTTCTTATTTTTCTTCGGAACCACTACAATTGGTGATACCCATTCGCTGGATGCGATGGGATATATGAATCCTGCTTCCAATAATTTGGTCAATTCCAGCTTGATCAATTCCGAGTAGACTGGATTCGTTCGCCTGAGTCGTTGACATATTGGTCGTGTGCCTTCTTCCAAGTCTATATAATGTTGGCAGATTCGGGGATCAATTCCTCTCAGATCAGTGTATGACCATGCAAAGGCCTTGCTGAAATTTTTGAGTGTCATTTTAATACAATCTCGTACTCCACCTGGTAGCTCTGACCCCACACTCAGGAACTTTTCTGGAAAAACTTCCCATTTTTCCAACTGAGCTTCTCGCGAATATTCCTTATTCCTTGATGACACTGTGATTGGAATGTGCTCTCCGATCACGCGTGCATGGTTGGCCAATAAATCATTGTTTTGTTCTGTTCCGATTGAACCTAATTTCTTTAATGCAGCTTTTGCAATGGCTTCCGACGCTTTAGTCTTACTCTTCGCTTCTTTTTCCAATTCTCGACTTCTCTCTAGAATCTCTGCTTCTAGCATTCTAACTCTTTCTCTCAACTGTTGCACTTCCATTGCCGGAGCTAACTCTAGTTTCAACTCTTCTCTTGAAGTTCCCTTCTCCAGGGATTGAGTAGATTTATTTTCCTTTGTGTCTATACTCAACATATAGCAGTCAAATTCACTTGTATGTGTCAACCATGCCAGCAACTCCTGGTCTGAATCGTCGTTATAGAGCAATGGATTTTGATACTCTCCCATCTTCGTGTCTTGATTCTTAAAGAGCTGCAAGTTGAACCCGTCTTGAAGGAGATTCTTGTAGGTGTCTGTGTTCAAGGAAAACCTAGCTCGTGCAATCTCGTGCCTTGCTTTCTCCTTCTCTTTCTTTTCCATCTCATCGACTATTATTGCCTTCTTCTTGTTGCTTGAAGGTGGGGATACTTGTATTTGAATCCGATCAGACTTTGGCCCTATTGAAATAAAACCTGTGCGCCAGTCATGCACACATTCGGCTTGCACCAGCCATGGCCGTCCAAGTAGGATCGAGAAGGTAGCCTCTGAGGTCCTTGGTCTTACTATCAGATAATCAACTTTAAACTCTAGACCGCCCACAACTGTACTTACATTCTTCAAAAGACCCACAGGCTTCACTTGTGTTTGATCCGCCATTCTCAAAGACATCGGCGTCTCTTCCATGTGGTTGAGGCCCAAAGCTTTCATCATGAACTCAGTCATAAGGTTGACTGCGGCTCCACTATCTAACTGAGCACCGGGGACTGCATATCCTTTAATCTCGACCGTCACAGCGGGAGCATTCGAATCGATTTGCGTCGTAATGCTTTGAATGATTCCTTGGACATCTTTATCTTGTCTCTTTTTATCTCGAGCTTTCCTCGGCTTCTTAATATATTTGTTGTAGAATTGTTTCCTATAGGCAGGTGAACATTTCAGCAATGTGCCAATGTCTAGCGTGACTTCCGTGTCAGCGAGCAACTTTACAATATCTACTTCTTCTGAACTTTGTCTTTCCTTTCTAATCTTAGGAGCTTTCAATCTTTCAGGGAATGGTGCTATGCCCGGCACAAACTCCTTGGTCACTGGTGGAAGAATCTCAACCTCTTCCCCATCCTCAAACTCTTGCTGCTCAACAAGTCCTCCAACTTGGTTTTCTACCTCTTCGTGTTCAGCTATCTTCTCTTGACTCCCTTCTTCACCTTCGCCTCTTGGATTCTTCTTCGAATACTCTTGAGTCCGTGTGACTACTGCCATAGTTGGATCTTTGTGTGGTTTCTTGGCCTCGTACGCATCCACAAAGTGCATCGACGAGCTAGAGCCTTCTTGAGGGTTCGGTGTCTTGAACACTACTCCGATCGTAGGAACGTGCTCTTGAGCTCTTGATGTGGAATGCATCTGAGTATCAACATAGTTTGAGGACCCTACTGGTCCTTTTTCCTTGCCAGCGACAGCTCTTCGTTTTGGACAATCCTCATCAAAGTGGCCCTCTCCACTACAGTACCTACATAGTGGGGTATAATCAATTGGTTTCTTTTTGTTTGGACATTTAGATTGAGTATGGCCAAAGCCATGGCATCTCCAGCACTGGATTGGACCATCTCTTCTTTGATCACGCGCGGCTCCTCTTGGATAGTCTCCTCCTTGACCCTGAGCACCATATCCATAAGTCGGCCTATTTTCTCAACGAGATGTAGGTGGGACACTTTGAGCGGGCAATCCCGTGTAAGGTCTCTCTCTTGTATCTCCTGATTTCATGGTCCTCTCTTCATAGGCTCTCTTGTTGTAACATCGGTCCTCTGTGTGATTTGTTCTTCCGCAAAATGTGCAACGCATCCTAGGTGGTGATCTATCTGTGAATACTCTCGAGACTGTAGGGCATTCTGAAGCCAAATGGCCGTAACCATGGCACTTTCCACACCATGTATTCGATCTAAACACTTGATTCGGGTTTGTAGTTACCTCTGGTTTTACTGTGTATGTCTCCTGAGTCATTGTGGCAGCTTTTATAGCTTGTGTGACCAACTCTAATATTCGTTCTTCGGTTAGCGCAGGCTTTACCTCGCCTAGCGTGCTAGTGGCAGCTACAAAAGCTGGGGTCGTCAAGGCGGGACTTCCTTGACCAGGGTCTTTCATCGGTATGTTTCCTGGGCCTCCCATAGGCTCGTATAAGAGCTCCATCTTCCTTTGTTGGCATAATTGTACTTCCTCCCAAAGCCTCGCTTGTTCCTTAGCATCCATTAAAGTTGCAGGTCTTGTCAGGCTGATATGCTGCTTTGCCGTAGGATCTCTCAATCCCGAAATGAACCTTCGTTTCAATGTCTCATCGTTCGGGGCATTCACGCCCATCTTTCTTACCAACGTTTCCATTCTCTGAATGTAGTTATCGATGCTCTCATTGACTCCCTGTCGCAAATAATCCATTTGTTGGGCCAATCTGTCTTGGAAGCCTTGTCGTCGAAACTTTGCCAAGAAGGCTTCCTTGAGCATTTGATAAGTTCCACGCTCTTGTGGTGTCAGATTCCCATACCAATTGGCTGCCTCATCACGGAGGATAGCCGGAAAAATTCTCAACCTTTGATCCGGGTCAACTACATCATTGGCCTCACAGGTAACCTCAAACAACTGGATAAAACTATCCGGATCTTCGTCCCAAGTACCTGAAAACTTGGTGAAGTCCCCCAAGTGAACCGAAATCCGTTGAGCCATTTCGAACAGAGGTGTGATGTCGATATCACTTCGATCCCAGAAATTTAGTGCACGCGGCCTCAGGATCCCTCCTTCAAACTTCCGCACTTGATTCGCGACTCTCCTACGGGAGTACACGTTTTTGGCTGATTTCTTCGAACCAATCGAGGTCCACTCACCTGGCGGTTCCCACCTTCTCCTTTCTCTTTCAAGGGCTCTTCTCTGAGCGCGTTCCTCTCTTTGAGTTTGTGTTGCTCCTGACGATGAGCTCCCCTCGCTCATGTACTAGATCTTGGGGTCCGCAAGCTCGGCCAACCTGTGGCGCTAGGCGAACCTATGGCACTCTCATATAGAGACGTACCAAGCTATTCCCGGTCAAACGCACCAAAATGTTTAGGTTCCTAAGCCCAAGGAAAAGATGATTGTGAAAGCCTTTATTTTGCTCAAACCCCTCGCAATCGGTCTATTTGGATTACCTAGAGCCCACAACTATCTCACAATGGATTCTTCCTATGTCTATGCACTAGCTCATGTATTCCCGGCAAACGCACCAAAATGTTAGGCTCCTAGTCCAAAGGAAAAAGCCTATACACAATGATATTTTGCCAACTTTCTGATGCTAGGTGAATTTTGATCGCCCTAAATCCACAATTACACTTTGATGTACCGCGGGAAGATGGAAGAATATGAGTACAACTAAGTGTCCAACCCCAATAATTCTTTCTAATAACCTTCCTCTCTCTTTCTCTCTCTCTTTCCTACATATGCATATATTCTTATGCACTCTCATACATCACCACACTCTTACACACCGTGCACGTACACACTCATTCTCACTTTCTCACATACTCTTTACACGCATACACTTATACACACATTCTCTCATCAACTCCCTTTCACTCTCACACACACTCCCTCTTTCACACTGTGATGGTTAACCCAACACGTAGATAGTAGCACTTCACAGTAGCACCCTTTCTCAAACTCTCTTTTTTCTGAACCTAATTCCAAAAACAACTTTTTTTTAAGTATGAACTTATCGATATGCCTATTTACCATGTCATATTTCCATAGAACACAAGATGAAAGCAAAGTTATGGCTCATAAGAAAGAAATTGGGTGCATGCATAATCTGCATTAGCTCCTAAGCTCAGAACAAGTAAAATAAGTTCCCAATCATATTGAAATTCATCTGGAATCTACCATTCTTCAGTTCTTCCAAATTCATAGAATGACTTGTTCTCCAGCAATAATGAGCCATTTACCCTTTTCTATTCAAGTAGTGACCCCCAACAACATTCCTTCTCTCTATATTTCCTTTTCCTCAGCACGCTCCAAATCCAATAGTCAAACTTCTGAGCCGTATATGTAGCACTGTAATGAGGGCTATACGTAGCACTGTAATGAGGGCTATAACTAATCCTCTTGCAATGACATTTGCAGCAAATTTCCTCATGACCCAAAGTAAAAAATTTACATTCTATATATCCAATGAAATAAATTCATATCAATGTGTGCTCAACATCAACACTGTGCCTTCAATGCTACCAGAAATACCCTCATCAACTTGTATATGCCCATGATGATAAAATTCTGGACTGCTACAGTCTTGGAGATGACGGTTGAATACGCCTATGCTAATTGTTTGAACAGATGGTCTAGGTGACTAAAGACAAGGACTTGTTGAACTTTCCATGCACTATACTAGCAGGAGACTGCAAAGTATTTGTTTTGAAAATGTGCACTTAACCAATGAAGCTTACTGCATTCCTGATGCCATGATAGGTAAAATGTGGCTGTTGAACTTCCATAGAATCAAAAAGAGGATCCCGATACTTGTACATCTCCAAAGTTGCGTGCAATTTGAGAAGGAAACGTGTGAAACATGTGGAATTCGCTCCATGCTACCCAATTGTTTGAACGATTTCCGAATATCTCTATTTGTAAATCTATATGACAACCTTAATCACCCATGGATCACAAGCTTCTGCTCCTCTACACGACATAAGATCTATTCTGAACTTCTTCGCATATTTAGGCCAAGTATATCTAATCTCAATGCATTGAGAAATGGTCCGTGCAAATAGTCTGTACAATATGAATCTTCAAATTCATATATGAAACATGATCCTGACAGAGATGTCTGTTTTTCCCTCTCCCATGAGGTGCCACCCGAACCTTCTGACTTAAGCCTTATCTCCCCCTTCACCACCCATTTCTCCTCCATGACTCCATATCCTACATACATGCACAATCCACAAAAAAACCCAGTAGCCCAAAAACTCCGAGGATCGATACCTCCTTTCTACCACTCTTGGGAAGAAAGAGAGAGAGAGAGAGGATGTGAGAGAGAGGATGTGAGAGAGAGGATGTGAGAGAGAGGATGTGAGAGAGAGGATGTGAGAGAGAGGGAGGCGAGAGAGAGCCCCCAAAGCATGTATTCTACCCTTCGATGGAAGCTTCCTCCTCCCCCTTGATAAAAATTTCCCTCGCGTACTTAATTCCGACAGAATACTCATAGAAAGTAAGACCTACACACCAACTGAGAGTACATAACAAAATACATGACATACGACCATAATCCTGACCTTAACTTGGATGATACATCAGCTTATTGCCATCAAAATGGTCGAGCTTGCTGCTTTTCCGGCTTTGTCAGAAGAGGAAGAATTGGTTGCAGAATGAACTTGAGGATGCTTGGCATCCGTGAATCCACACCATAAAAGGTGTCCTATGATACAGTGGCCACCACCATCTTCCCATGAACTGAACCGAATCAAATCCCCATTGAACATATGCAAAGTAAAGGCCTGTTGCTTTTCTCGTCTGCAATCCAGGTCTCTCGTTCAAGAGCTACACCTTCCCTTGCCATGCTCGAGGCTTCCCCTTCTGATTGAACTGCGCCACAAAAACTGGCGAAGAGACCCCCCCTCCCCGCTTCTGCTGCTGTTGCCAAAAAACGCGAGCCCCTTCCCCCTCCAACTGCTCTTCTCTCTTCTTCGCACTCCCTCCTCGGTTGAATACTGCAATAAGCCCCTCCTTTTTATCTGCCCCATAAGATAGAGAAGCTGCAGTTGGTTCGTTAATAATACGGGCTACTTCGAGGCCTGCAATACGTCCTGCATCCTTAGTGGCTTGTCGTTTAGCATCATTGAAGTATGCAGGCACAGTTATGATAGCTTTAGATACAGCCCTCCCTAGGTAAGCCTCAGCCGTCTCCTTATCTTTTCATAGAGTGATGTTAAATCGATCCATTTTCCTTCCTTTTCTACGGGAATTTTGGTCCTTCCAGATTAACCTTGAATAAATTCCGAGCACAATAGCGCCGCCCACGTCTCCTTTTTGATAAGATGAAGTGGGAAGAGATAAAGTGTTTAAAAAAAACTTCCCCTCTTGAAATTGCATGAAGATTAGCCATGGTCCATCAATGCCTATGGACTCATCAACAATCTTTGCCACAAGCTTCCAACAGATTAAACGAGTCAATTTCTCCATTTCTTTCCAGATTTCTACGTCCTCATCCTCTGTCCAATACACCGGTGTAGCAGACCACACCAAATATCCCCCAGGCCTCATGTTTGTAGGAGAGCTCTACACACTCCAAATACTTCTCCTCCATCATCAAATCCACTCTTAAAGTACCTGAAATCAAACGCATTTTCCTGCCAAATAGAACCACATTAGTGCATTAAAACCAACCATTTTCTGAGCTAACAAACCGCCACTCATCGAAAGGCCTCAAGAACTTCAAGCGGTGCATGTCCTTCCTATCCAGGACCCTCCTCAGGGGCACACTTCTCAAGTGGGGAAACATGCTCATTGGTTCAATGATGTAGCAGGGCCATTGGGTGACGGCACCTACTTCTGGGAAGCAGAAATTGAATTTAATGGCAAATGGGGACGCTACCACTTTTTCACTCGGGAATTCGAGAACTATCAGAATGCAGAGGTAATGCGATCAGTTTGGACCAAGGCAGGCCTGGATAGATATTTCAGAGCACACTTGCCTAAACCTGATTTTCTACGCTGCTCCTATTTCATAAGTACCATAACTCCTAGCAGGGTCAAGGGAGGCGATAGTACTTTTGTACTACCATCATTGTTGCCAGGACACGAACTCAAGAGATTCAAACTGACCCTCAACCTGGTACGGGAGGCATTGAACATGCAAGGTATGCACATTCCCACCGAGAAAGAAACAATGGTTCCGGGTAGGATGAAGCATAAGGATCTCAATAAATTGAAGGACATGGTGGCAATGACGCCTACCATTGCTCTCCACTTACGAACTGTTATGCAACATTTTGCTTTTCCCGCACAAGAACGATTCACTATGCCCCCTAAGAAAATATGGTTCAGCTTATACTTGGCAGAAACAGAGAACCTCACCCTCAACATACCGCACTAGGTCATCGATCAGATACACCTAGCCCATCAGCACTGGAATAAGAAGCAGAAAAATGTACTTCATGGCTGTTGTGCCCTAACAAGAATAATTTACAGGTGCCTAGCATATGACGTGCCCATTCAAAGAGCACTAGTGTGGTCTAGGGCCCAAGAATTCCAAAGGCGACTATCAACAGCGGGTCCTCCATCGAAGAAGATGAGAGGGGGCGTCCAATTACCATGTGCTCAACCAAGGGGAGCCACTACCACACCTGAGGTGACTCCTCCTCAAACTAGGCGTGTTCCGCCATTCACCATTCGTCTTCCCAGGCCAAGTACAGAAGGACCCAACTTGGTGTTTCCCCCCATTCCATCAGACTTGGAATTTCCATAGGGATTTACTCTCAATGACCTCACGGATGAAGAAGTTGCCAGACTGATCTACGAATCTAATCTTGAAACAGAAGCAGACCAGACCCAGGAACCACACCTCACCACAACAACACCAGCCCCGACACAACCAGTCGTCGTAGAAGTCGAAGGAGATGAACAAGAGGCAGGAGGAGAAGAAGAAGAAGCCGACGAAGAACAATATCAAGAATATGATGAACTCTCAGAGCTAGCAAGTGCCCCAGCATATTCGGCACAAATAAAAAGATTGTACCAAACCATGAAGCGAGTTCAGGAACAACACAAAATGTCACTTGAATCAGGCAAGGTGCTCATGAGCCAACTATTGGCTGAGGAAGGTGTGGACGATATGTTTATCGAATCCATGAACTTGCACACAGAGGCAGTCGGCTTGGATGAGGCCATACATGAGGCCATGACATACATTAATCGATTTGAGAAACGTGTGCCTGCCCGCCCTAGGCCATCTGGAAAACAAATACACATCAATGTATCAGAACCGGAAGGCAACACGCAACAAAAGAACATCAGGAGGAACCACTCTCCCCCCCACCTCACCTCTCGCTACACAATTCACCTCACCAACCGGCACGACCACGCCCTTTTCTACCACTACCACAGTTGTCATGGGAATTCCTCTCTCTCCCGGTATCCAATTTGGAGGAGTTTCCATGCCCACCTTCACGACACTCTTCACAAATATCACTTCCACCCCACCCACTGTCCCCATCTTTACAGTCACACACACATTTGACACAATGGAAACATCACCCGCCACAGTACCACCCCCACCCCCCATACAACCTCAATCTCCCATACCCCCTCCACCTACTTCACCACTTGACTCCACCGCATTCACAACTCCCTTCCCCTTCCCCATTCCCCCTGCATCTTCATCTTTACCTGCATCCTTTAATGTAAATAGTATATTCCTATCATTACATCAGTGTGTATATCAACTTCAGCGTGAGTACAGGGATCTCAAAGGCCGCCATCAACAGTTGACAACGAATCATCAGAACCTACAAAGACGACTCACAATGCTAGAAGAAGAAAATGCAGAACTCAACCAACGCTACACAACTCTCGAGCAAGCCCATCAAACACTCCTGGAGAGACACCCCAACCATCAGCAGAACCCGGTGTCAAACAACTTGAAGCCTTGCTGGAGGTGTACCAAACAGATAACCTGAGAGTCCGGCGTAATTTAACTCTACTTCGCAAGCATATGGCTACAACACTTGAAGAAAATAAACGGTTGCAGAAAAAAAATGAAGAAAACCTGGAAGCAGCCATGGAAGTGTCCCCCCATGAGATCGATCCAGAACAGTTCAAAGCGGTTCCCACAGAAACAATGAAAACCATCTTGGAAAGTTATGCGGATTTATTAGACGCACATGATGATTTGGAAAGGGAACGAGATGAGCTACATAGCCAGCTCAGGAAAAGGAGGCTCCAACCAAGGTAATAGAAACGGCCTCAACTTCAGAGGAAGTAAAGGCATTGACAGAGCAGGTGGCTGAACTCCAGAAAAAGTTATTAGAATATGAAAGGCAGCCCTCCCCAGTTGTAGAACCCGAACCGGAGGATTTAGTACCCATTGAGGTAGATGAAACATATGAGGAACCATACGTTCCTATGCCGATGCCAGGTGGTGCACAGACCTCAGAAGGACTGGACACATTAGAAGTTGAAGTACCTGAATGGCTACAAACACTCGAAAAGACAGCAACAACCCACGAAGATAGAGTGGCCATTCAAATCCAATCTATGGCAAAGTTAGAAGACACCATCATTAAGTCTGAATACTTTCGAAGCATGTCTCATCATAGATGGATCGGCACCAACGATGATCAATATGTGCCATATTGTGGCAAACCTCCAACTTTTGCCACACAATTTGGGCCAGAGGATATCCCTGAAAGTGCAAAGAAAGGCTCCATTCATCAACCAACCTGGAGAATCCGTTTGCTTGAAACCTACCCGGAAATGGTTCGTACCTGGACTAACATGCCCCTTTTTATTAAATACAATCCTTGTTATGTTCCAGTATTCCGCCGGCGCACTTGGCCAGAGTTTATAATTGCTGTCAAGAACGTCAAGGGTTGTTCAAAGTGGTTAAATTATGTTTATCTAGCACCGCCACAAGGCCCTCCCACTGTAAATTACATGATTTCTACCATCAGACACTGGAGCACTCGATTACGGAATACCCTCGATGTGATGGCACAAATGTGTATGAAAATCTTTGAACTAATGCTAATCACCTTCAGGACGTTCAAGAATATTAAAGACCGCCACTTCTCAGGTGTCGGATTTCTTACAGGAAACCAAGATCTGGTATACGACATGAGCACAACCCCATCCATAGAGGTAATATATGCTTGGCACGCCAGAATAAAGTACCTCCCAGCTTGTTTTAAACAGACCTTCGAGGAGATGTTCATAACGGGATTCTGGGAATATCACTCAGAAATATTTGTACCCAGGCCCTCACATCTCCTCCACTTATTCGCTGTGGAGAGAACTATCCATTCAGAACAACTGCGGGTGCCACATCCAGACGTACCAGGACTAGTGAATTGGGATGCATTACTAACAGATCTAGCACGGGGGCTCCGATTAGAAGAACACCACCTCGCTGCCGATGTCGTCCAATACTACGTTCAACGAACATCTAGACAAGGGTCTATCAGGGGCGACAGACGCGAGAGTGGGGGGGTGTTGGCAGCAGTCAGGGAACTGAAGGAGCCACAAGACAAAGAGGGTCGGAACGAAGAGATAGCACAAGCAGACACAGTAGCCAAAGAAGATCTGGCAAGTAGGCCATCTAAATTTTTCAGACATCAAGGAGTGGAGCACACAAGAAGAAAGAGCAAGTAGGGAGCTCAAAGATGTGTACGACAAACCAACAGAGAAAATCCCTACACAAATAGTGATTTTAATCACTAAAAACCATTGTAAATACCATTTCATATTTTTGTAGCTCCATTTTGTGCAAGCCAAGGAGTCCTTGAGCTTGAGGAGCCTTAGAAGTGCCTACATATCAATTTTCGTATTTTTTAGACTCCGTTTAAGCCCTCAAATTGGCCCTGGAACCTAATTTTTAACTAGGCCGGACACTAGGTCTGGACAGGGCCAAAACCTAGTAAAAAACTATAAATAGAGCTAGAGAGCTCATTTTTGAGGTTGGATTGTAATTGAAATGAATTTTTAAGAGCTTTTTGAAAGTAATCTAAGAACTCCATTGCTTCTCACTCTTTGTCTTGCCGTGTGTGCGCGTGTGTGTGTATGTGTGTGCATGTTTGTGTGCTTCTCACTCACGCACTTGTGCCTCCACTTGCTCGAGGTCTTCATACCATCCTCTCGTCTTCTTGGATTGACATTAAAGGAGGTGCTACTCATCACTGAGCTACGCCAACAACCCACCCGCATAGTATACGGAGTCACCGAAAAACCTAGATCCATATTATGAGAGTCATGTGTATGAGCCAAATTAGGAACCTGATTACGCTCAAGTCATGTATGGCAACCCCAATCCATGACCACAAGCTAGACAACCAAGACCCTAGAGACCTACAGGACCATGTTTCAAGTGTCAAGGAGACCATTTCATAGGCGAGTGTCCACAAACTGCACCCGCTGTGCAGCCATAATATTTCAATATTCAAGGATTTTGTCCTGAATGTGGGAAGGATCACTTTATAAGAGATTTCCCTAAGAACCCCGCTAATACACCCATGAAAGTGACCCCCATCAATGTGATAGGAATAGTGCAACACACCAAAGGTTCCATACCCCAGTCCATACCTATCCAGGCGGTAACTAGAGCCCAAGCACAAAGGCAGATGCAATCAGAGACCCCTAGATAGTAGCGGAAAGCTTGAGGGAAACTAGAGCCAAGATTTTAGAAATAGCATCACAAGAGGCTGAACTGAATGTGGTAACCCCAAAGCTAGGATCAATACTAGTAGACCCCACCCCAAAAAACCTCGACATGATGCTCAAAGCTTATCTAGCTAGGATACAAGAAGGAGCCCAGGTAGGAGAATCCAGCGAGAACTACCCTTGAGCTAACTTGGAAATAGAGAGAACCAAACTATGCATGAAAATGGTAGAATGAGCCCAAACAATGTTTGAGGCATCCCAATATCTCATTTAGGGAGCTATGGCTAAACCCGAGCTACATTTCCAAGGATTACTAGAAAGGTTAGAGAAACTAGTATCAAACACAAAAAAAGTTAGCTCTAGCAGCCAACTAGGCCAGAGGACACCTTAGAGACAACTCTATCTAAAAGGCTAGGTCGGACTTAGAAAATCATCAAATGGGCTACATGGATCCCCAAGCCATCTTAAGAGAGATTCAAGAGGAAAGATGGAATTAGGATCATGAAACATGGCCACCTATACCAGAGATTGATGACTCAAGAGAACAGTTCCCTATCGACATCCCATCTATCTATGGGGCAGAGGCTGTGTCTACAGCCACATATCTCATAAATAGACTTCCATCGAAGTCACTAGATGGAACCACTCCATATGAAGTGTGGAATGGACGAAGACCTAGTCTAGAGCATTGTAAAATCTTTGGATGCTTAGCCTATGCTCACATTCCTTCTCAAGTAAGAGGGAAATTGGATCCCAAGGCAGAGAAGTGTGTATTTATTGGTTATGACCAAAACCAAAAAGGATATAGATTGTACAATCTAACCAATAAAGGATTTTCTGTGAGTAGAGATGTAATTTTTGATGAAAACAAATCATGGTTTGATGATGACAGGAAAGTGAAGTTGCCATATGACTTGGATGAAGATTTTCCATCACTTCAACCAAAGGAGCCAAAGCAGATTGAAGAAAGTGATTCGGACCTAGAAGACTTGGAAAGACTAAAGCTATGGAAGAACAAAGGTAAAGCAAAGATGCAGGATACTACATATGGACCCGAGAGCTCACATCAACCACTTAGAAGGTCTTCGAGGGAGAAGAAGAAACCAGAGAGGTTTGGTTATGATACTTCTTTGGTCACCAAGCACTCAACCTACATTGCAAAGGATTCAACCAATGAAGAACCTACCACATTCGAAGAAGCACAAAGCAAGAAAGCTTGGAGAGATGCAATGGATGAAGAAATGGAAGCCTTGAAGGAGAATGACACTTGGGAGCTTGTACCTAACAAGCCATCTATGAAGGTAATTGGATCTCGATGGATATACAAAATCAAGAGGAATCCAGATGGACGTATAAATAGACACAAAGCAAGGTTAGTTGCTAAAGGGTTTGCTCAAACCCATGGTATTGATTATGAGGAGACTTTCTCTCCTGTTGCAAAAATGCCTACAATTAGGGTTCTCATTAGTCTTGCTGCATCTAGAAATTGGAATCTTTATCAACTTGATGTAAAGAATGCTTTCTTGAATGGATGGATTTCTGAGGAAGTGTATATGGCACAACCTCCTGGATATGAGGATACACATCATCCTAACTATGTATGCAAACTAAAGAAAGCTTTGTATGGATTGAAGCAAGCTCCAAGAGCTTGGAATTTCAGATTGGTGACTTATTTGCAGGACCAAAGATTCAAAGCTAGCAAGGCGGATACCTCTTTGTTCATAAAGAGGAATGGATCTAGAGTGATCTATTTATGTGTGTATGTTGATGATATTATTATCACAGGCAATGAAGGAATCAAACAGGTAAAGAGTCAAATGAAGGAGGAGTTCAAAATAAGTGACCTCGGACCACTCACTTATTTTCTTGGATTGGAGTTGATCTACACAGATTCAGGTATATACATCACACAAAGGAAGTATGTCCATGACATGCTCGTCAAGTTCAAGATGGAAAATACCAAGTGTGCAGGTACACCTATGGAGCAAAATCATAAGCTTAGTGCTTATGAAGGAGAGCCAATTGAAGACATCACAAGCTATCAAAGCTTGGTTGGAAGTTTGAACTATAACTATGCAACACTCACAAGGGTGGATATATGCTATAGTGTTAGCATATTGAGTCAGTTTATGCATAAGCCGAGAAGACCACATATGGAAGCGGCCAAGAGAGTCCTCAAGTACCTAAAGGGGACCATGAATGAAGGTTTGTTTTATTCATATACTTCAGATATTGAGCTAAAGGTCTACTCAGATGCAGATTGGGTTGGATCTAAAGATGATAGAAGAAGCACATCAGGTATATATCATTTGCAGGTTCAAAAATCATTTCTTGGTCATCGAAGAAGCAACCAACCGTGGCATTATCTTCTACTGAAGCCGAATATAGAGGTTTGGCTAATGCAACTCAAGAAATCATGTGGTTAAAGTCTTTGTACACAGATCTTGGACTTCATTCTTCAACACATCACATTTTTGGTGACAACACAAGCTCATTACATCTAGCAACTAATCCGGTATACCATGCTAGAACCAAGCATATTGAAGTCCACTACCATTACGTAAGGGAGAAGCTAATGAGCAAGGATATTCAACTATCCTATGTCTCTACAGATATGCAATGTGCAGACATGTTGACTAAAGCTCTTGATGGTACAAAATTAAGTAAATTCAAGTTGATGATTGGCTTGCAGGAAATCAAGGACAATTGAAGACTTATTTGAAGGCCAAGCATGTTAGGCTTGAGGGGGAGCTGTTGGTGCATTTTACCCAAGCCTACATGCTTGATATATTTGATATCATCCTCATTTGTAAGTCACATGAGTAGTCATGTGAACACCTCTTGTAAAAGAGTTCATTTTATCTCTTGTACATGGAAAAAGAAAAAATGAAAAGAATGGCTTACCTCATGCATGATGTAAAAGCAATTTTGTGGCTCTAACTACCAAAACCCACGAATTTTTGAGCTGAGGGAATATCTCCTAACTTTGGGGATCACTTTTAGGTGGATCCATTCGAATTCGAATTCAAAACTCCCTCCAAGAATAGCTATAAAAAGAGCAAGAAGGAAGAGGCGATTAGCAAGCCTTGTACGTGACCACTTCATGTCATTCTTTAGAGATTGAAGAGCTTACTCCATAGCTCTATCATTCTACTCCCATTGTGCAAAGATTCATTGCCAATGTGGTTGTAATCATATATGAATTTATACATTTATCATCATTCACTTCTCTGTTTTGTTCTCTGCTATACTTACTCAGAGCAGTACCTTGAGAAGGTTATATCTCGAGTTATACTGATTCTTTTTCAGTGATTTAATGTGCGTTGGATAGCTCTTACTGTCTAGTTTCTGTACATTAATTTTCGAGGTCATTGGATTTATAGTTTTGGAGATATCTGCATTTTACTGCTCACTGGTCTATCTCTACAGAGCCCCGAGAATGGTGGGCATGTTCCAGAAATTGATGAAACTTGTTCTCAGTGCTCAGTCCATCATTTGAAGTGTTTTAACTTGGATTGGGAAGCTTGCTAAGTCTATTTGCTATGCCCAAAAGGAATTTCTTTTATTCCTACGAGGTTGAGAGCACTGTTCATTTTTTCCAGCAGGTGTATGTCCAAAAATAGCAAGTTTTGGGAGTTAGTCATTTTGCAACTAGTCTGTCTTGACTTAAACTTTTGGGATACATGTTCCAAAGTACTTGGCTGATATTTTGGTGGATTTAGGAAGCTTAAAGGGTCTACTAATCAACTCTGAAGTCTCATTTGCCTGGTGTGAAGCTGGTTGTAGCAGCACCTACTCATCTTTGGATTGCATCCACCATCTCTCTTCACAATGATGTGGACCAATAAGCAAGTGCCATGTGGCAAAAGATGTTGGGAATCACAACAACTAGATGACATGGCCCACTCAAATGATGCCACATGGCATTGTACATTGGGATTCATAACGTCTAGATGACATGGACCAATCATAGGCTACCACGTGTCACCAACAATCAACTCATTCTAGAGACCTATTTTAGCTCCTCTATTCACTTTTTTTCATTTTTTTGTGAACTCCTTTCTAGCACTGACTTGCCATTGCCTTCGACTTTTTTACATGCTTTTCAAAACTTTCCATAGACCACATTTTGTATGAGGTATGATGGATCACAAAAGCTTGTACACGACCGATCCAAACGATTAGGGGCATCGAGAAGATTCAGATGCCCCTAATCGCTTGGATTGATCATCATGATCAATCATTTTACAACACTATCGATACAAGCGATTAGGGACATTCGGGGATTTTTGGATGACCCTAATTGCTTGCATCGGTCGTGTTTCTTGAGTGCTTTGTGAAAGCTTTTTTAATTAGTTCTTTTTCTTTTTAAATTTCCACGAAGCTTTTAAACTCTTTTTTGTGGAGGTTAACACGATCAATACAAGCAACTAGGGACATCCGAGGATTTCGAGATGACGCTCATCGCTTGCATCAGTCGTGTTTCTTGAGTGCTTTGTGAAAGCTTTTTTACATTAGTTTTTTTGCTTTTTAAATTTCTTCCAAGCTTTTAAACTCTTTTTTTATGTAGGTTATGGCTAGGAAAAAGAAGACAACAAGGAATTCTCTCCAATCACAACATGGAAACTGCAAAGTGTAAGCCATGCCATACATTTTTTTGTGTTCTATTTTAAAGCCTTGCCATCCATTTTGAATTTAAGTTTACCTTGCAGTGTTGCTAAACTTCACAAAATGCAAATTGATCGGAACTTTCGAGGAATTCCTAAATTGAATGAAGAAAAAAGGTTTGGATACATTCAAATACATGTGCTATTACAAAAAGACAACACCTTATGTGGTTGGAGAGTGATTGCGAATGCAGTAAGGTTCTTGGAAGAAGGTTTTACAATCCTGAGTTAAACTTGTCAGACTATCCAGATGCATGGGTCATCTTGATCAGGGAGATAGCAATAAATGCCATTATGAAACATGCAATATGCCCTTATGATCCAGACTCACCTCCACCACCACCACCACCAAATAAAAAGAAGTATAAAGAAAAGAAGAAAGGGTTTCCTATTGACTCCCCATTGAAGCATGGGCCAAAGAATAAGAGTAGAGGTGAGGGCTCCAAAAAGGGCGAGAAGCAGCACAGAGGTGAGGGCTCCAAAAAGGGTAGAAAAGAAGGGTGAAACATTATATTTTTTGAATGTAAGATTGTAATCTAATGTGTATACAACATATGTTGGAAAATTTATTTATGTACAAATTGTATGTAATTATGCCAGTCTTCATCTGGAAGATGGTCATTGTAACTATATCTATATGCCTTGAGTAATGTAATGTTGAATTGATCCTCTTGAGAACTAAGCAAAAGTGACTTCATTGCATTGTTCAAGAAAAATTGAATTGGTCTTGTCATCCAAATGTCTATTTTGTGTGTTTTTTGCTTTATTCTTCTTGAAAAGCTAAATGTGAAGAGGATAGAGAAGTTTTTATGGCACAACCGATACAAGAGATACGGGCAATCAGAGAATTTCGGATGGCCCATATCGCTTGTATCAATCATGTCATCCAATCTTTTCCATTTTGTCATACCATCCTCTCAACGCAACTATGCATAAGATGAGTTCATATGGAAAGTGGTATTGCTCATCAGTCAAAGCTTAATGCACATTTTGAAGCATGTTTTGGTAGTTTGTAATACACGAACGATTCAAGCGATAAGGACGATCTGAGAAGCTTGGATTGCCCTAGTCGCTTGAATCGGTTGTCTTCTCTAATCTCATCTACACACTAATATGACTAAACTTCATGATCTACATATTTTGAATATCACTTGACTTGGAATTTGCACCAGGTTCTCCACCCTCTTTAATATTCCTAGTTATGTGCACCATGGAGACTTTCTCATGCATACTTTGAGGCCAAACAAGCATGGAGAATTTCTAGTGTGCACCTTGGATACACTCAAATAGTTAAATTGAAACTAGTTATTGAAAAGTAAAAGTATTGTTCATCTAGAATTTACTCATATGCAAGTTCCTGTATAATCATTGCAGCATTGAAATCTCATTAGAATGTTGAAATTGAAAAAAAATGCCAATATGAATATAGTCCATAAAAAGCCATAATTGAAGTGATGTAATGAGTCACATCTTAGTTACCATCCTACAAAGGAAAATCAATGGAAGTATGGAAAAACGTTATAAAAGGGGAGATATATTATGTAAGAATTTCTTGGTTTATATTCTTGAGTCACCTAGAATTTACTCATGCAAGTTCCTTTATAATCATTGCACAATAGAAACCTCATCATAATCTTGAAACTAAACAAAAAAAATGCCAATATGAATATAGTCCATAAAAAGAGATAATTGAAGTGATGTAATTAGTCACATTCTTAGTCACCATCTTGCAAAGAAAAATCAATGGAAGTTTGAAAAAAAGCTTCTTAAAGAAGGAGACTTGTTACAATCTAAAGGGTTGGAACTTGATCACCCTAGGTGGTAGGCAAGTTATGCAAGATAACGTTTTCTCTGATCTAATGTTAACTATTGCATCATCAATTGAGAATCTAAACTGTGATGATGCCTCATCAAGGTATTATAGGAGCTCCCTTATTTTTTTGAGTTTCCAATTTGCAGTGACAATTATTTTCCTAGATTGAAACTCTGGATGAATTAACACTTCTAACTCAAATTCTGGATAGCTCTCCTCTGATTCCAAGGGAGTCCAAGCTTTCTTTTCCACCTTCTGTTGAATGATCAGGAGCATCCCAATCTAATGAAGAGATGCAAGGGGTAGGTAGATGTACAAGATTTCCATAAGAGCTCCTCCCTGATGGCACATGATAATCTGCAAAATGGACAAATAACTCTATGCTATTGAAAAACTGAATAGATTTGTCTTCATACATAAGTTCTCCGTATTCCTTACGAAGAACTCTGAATGTTCCTGTTAAATATTCAAGAGGTTTCCACTCCAGAATAGTGGAAGGAAGAATATATGCAATATAAAAACATATATGTTGTTATACAAAAACAATTGAAATGATAGAAGAGCATTGTAAAACTTCACTCACAGTACGAAGGGAATTGCAGATGATTTTCTAGAACAAGATCCTTAGCATTGTACACATGTTGTACTCTTGGAAACCAACCACATCTCTTCAATTTGAAACTGAGAATAGGTCCCCTCCAATGGTTTCTTGTTTCATCTCTTTTAGCACGCTTGACTTTATGGGCACCTCTACAACTAGGAAGCATAGTTACCCATTCATTTAACTTCACAAAAAGAGGTTTCCACAAAGAATCCTCTCTTCTGTTGTAAACCTCACATGAGGTTACACGATTGGAAGGATACGAGAAGAAGAAGCCATTAGAATCGTGAAGAAGAAGAATGCTCAAAGAGAGAAGCCGACATTCACAAACTTTGCAAGTATTTATAGATAAAAAGGCTTTGTACACGTGGAGACTTTTGATTTGATGTAAACCCTATCGCCGACTAGCCATGGAATTTCATGAACCCGAAAATATTTCGTATCTTCAAAAATCATTTCCTTCTTGGAACTTTAAAAATATGCATTGTGTGTTGTGCAAAAATATCTCTTTTTGCGTCAAACCAAAAAATTGTACACTGAGTACAAGAATCTTCATCACTTTCGCAGTGCTTTTAGAGCATATTGTCTTAAAAAATGAATTTCTTCATATGGTTAAAGGAGACAACAATGTTATATTCTTGTACACATGAAAAGACTCTATTTCTCAATTTGCTTAATCCATCATTAGCAAACAGCCCCTTTTCGGCCGTTTTTTGCCCTAATGGAACTAGATTTTCTTTGGGAGTTTGAGTCTTCACCAAGTTCTTTTCTTCAATTATCATTACGAACAGGATCAGAAAAATTTTTGATATTATCCCTAGTTTAGATAAAAGTTTCTATGAAGGAACACTTCAAGTTTATCATCATCATCTACATTGACACAAATAGAAGCAAGCAACTTACATATGCTTTTGACTTTTAAGGTATAGTCACATATCGACATGTTCTTTTTCTTGAGTGTACATAATTCATTCTTGATTTTCAACTATCATGCCTTTGTATTGGTTTCATACAATGCCACCAAACTATTCTAAGCCTTTTTTGGAGTTTTGGCATCCTGTATGTAACCATCATGATATCTTGTACGCGAATAGAGAGAAAATTACCTTCCATTCTCATTAATTCCACTCTTCATATGATCTTATCTAGTCCCCAGTCTAATTCCTCTCTAGTAATTGTGGAGGGTTTTCATTGTCTCCTTCAATGTACTTCCAGTAGCCTTTTCCCATCTTGAAATTCATCATTCTAGATCTCCAAGCATGAAACTTATCACTCATAAGTTGACTCATTCCATTAGCATTCTCCATTTTTGTAGCAATCTACAATACTACAAAAATACTAGATGCAATACCTCTCCTCAAACATTGTCACACTATGACTTAATGTTTGATCTAAAAAATGCAATTTTCTTGTATCAACAATACATGAAATCGCCTGAAATTCTAGACTTGAAATGTTTGGGGGTTTCCAAATAGAGTGCAAGTTAGTATTTTGCAAACTGAGCTATTTTTCATGTGCGCCCCACCTTGTGGGCCTCAAATGGAGGTCAAAATGGCCCCAAAACTAAAATTTGAGCGAAACAAGTAGGCCTAAAGGGAGACCCAAAAAATCGCACCTTTTACATGCACACCAAATTTATAACAATCTGAGATCATTTGTGAAGTGCGCATTCTCCACATCTTTTCATAAGCTCTTCACTATCCTCCTTCTTCATGAGCTCTCTACAATCATACAGGCTCTGATAACATGTCAAGAGAAAGGAGATAAGGAAGAGAGCTCTCACACACTCTCAAACACAAGAAGAGGAGCACATATGGATTGAGGCAAGAAAGAATCATCTTCTTCTACTTCTTTTATTACATAAAGAGAATATGCAAGAAGGAACTAATAAAACGATACAGCTAGTAAAAAAATATAAAGATTAGTACATAAAGGAAACCCTAATATCTATGAATGAGTGAGTTGGCAGCGAAAAAAATGTGCCATCACTCTAGGTAGACAATTATCATAAAGCTCATGAAAGGTCTCCCTAACGTTTATCGGTGTAAACACAAAACATGTTGAGAAGTGAAAAGTGGTATGTTTCATCCTTGATCATCACATGTTGAGCTTGATATGTCAACACATGCTACACTCATGTAGAACCTAGTCTTTGATGTGCCTTTCCACTATTCATCTAAAACACCTTGAACACTTTTGATTATGAACCAGTATAGTGATAAACTATAATAGCATATAATGTATATGATGACTTGTAAATAAACAAAAAAAAAGTGATTTGCTAGATGACCCTTGGGGCATTTTGCCTTTCATTTTTCTTTTTCTTTTCTTATGTAGATTTAGGAAATAAATGATTGGTACAAAATGTCTAAGTGAATAAGGGTTTTTGAAACTTTTTTGAATATGTTATAAGGTGGGAAAGAATTGTTTTATTTACTCTACAACCAAATCTATTGTTTCATGATTACTCTTATGGATTTATCAAAGGTGTACTAAGAATGTACTATTTATTATATCTATACGTTAATCTCTATTTCCAATTTGGTTAGGGAATGATAGGTCACGGTGGATTCTTGGGTGGTGAAACCTAGATTATTCTAGATCCCTATGTTTCTCCATCTACAAAGTACTTAAACAAGAAAATTCTCATCAAACCAAAAACCAACTTAATCTACTCTCGGCTTAATACATCTAATCACTATATTGGATTAACACTTCAATAACTACTACAAAAATACCGAATAAACGTAGAATTCTCATATACACCATTGTTAACTATCATCTACTATTGAACAGAATAGAACAAACAAATCAAATATTCAGATACTCAGAATATGATCAATAATCATTCTATAGTGCTATGGGCCTAAGATTCTAAACTTTTCACCCAAAAATACCAAATGATGTGTTCTTACAAAAGTAGCAAAGTGTGCTTCTGTCACCAGTCCAACACTGGCAGGCACGAAGGACCTGAACCATATTTTATTCTTCCTTGTCATTATCAACATTAGTGGGAGTATGTACATCAGATTTGAATGCATCCCATGCTTCAGTTAAAGTATTTTGAATTTTTCAAACTACGGTCTTCAATAACTTTTGAGCTTCAATTGCTGGTAATGTTACAATGGCATGAGGATCTTGACTGGTAGAAGCTGCAAAAAATGGAACTGACTTGCTTTGAGCTTTGGCCAACTGTAGACCAAACTCTTTCAGCAAATAAAAATCCTAGTTTATGAGGTGCTTCCAATGCGAGCATTCATGCTATGCTTGCTATTTAGCTTGTTTATTCAGAGCTTCGGCATGTTCAAGTTGGGTTTGATGCAAAGCCACTTTCTACACCATGGTCTCTCCCTACACTTCTTGAATCCCCTAGAGGTGCTTGTCATTGACTGCCTGTAAATTTGCTACTCTTTATTTGTCCACTTCCACTTCCTTTATAGCCTCATCATAAAAACCTTTGAAATATGTCGTTTATTTAACTTTGTAGTACAATGCATTGGTGAGTTGGTGGGAGCTGAACTCTCGGGATGCTAAATCATCTTGCAGATCATGGACATGCTACTAAAGTTGCATATTAGTCAAGGCGAGGACTCACATGGTTGATGGTAGCAATCGATATCGTGGGTGACAAGGTGTTGCATGGAATTAAATAGGAATGAGTTGACTAAACTCATGGAGGCCGCAATTCTGATTAATGCCAAAACTTCAATACTGCTTATGGGGTGTTGGAAGAGGCAAAAGGTGAGGTAGGTCATCATGTATCTTCACTTCATTGGGTTGACCCCAAGATTGATGTGGATGAGAAGTGGGTTACCAAACAAGGCTGAATGGAGTACTTGCAGGAGAGTAATATGGGGAAGAGGTGGAAGAAGCTTCAGTGGATTTAGGGGAAGAAGGGAGAGGTTTGGTTTCGGTGTCTGACATTGGTTGATCCTTGTGAAAAATAGATGGATGTTACGAGAAAGAAAGAGGATGAGTGGCTGGAGAGGAGGCTATAGATGGTCCAACCGTGCTGGGGGAAGGGGGGATGAAATGAATTTTCAGAGGATGACTTGGTAGGACCACCTAGAACTAGGGACACTAAAGGTCCTACCATCTGCATATTGCCAATGGGTTGGTCCTTTGAAGAGCTAGAACTTTGAATTTTTTTGGGGCTTTTTGCACGATGGAAGATCAAATTCACACTTTTGTCCTTCTCAATTGATGAAGTGAGAGGACTGAAACTATGCAGAAGTAGGAGCACTTGGACCTGAATAGGAAACTCTGTTGAGAAAAGGGTAGATAGAATATAAGGGAGATGGGTTTTGGGGTAAGCTCCCCATTCTAACTGTCAAATGATCAAGTGGGATTCCTAATGAATGCAGTTGAACATGATCATTAATTGATTGATCGGGCATTGAGCAATGGCAACGAATAAAGACTAAAAGTGTGGAGAAATGCCATAAGGGTGGTGTTGCGAATTCATAACTACCACAAAGAATTCGAGTATGGAGCTCTCCAATTCTAGGTGGTAGCTAATTTCATATTCATTAGAGCTATGACTTGGTAATGAATCTTATATTGTGTTTTGCACCATCATTTTCTTCCTTGTGTTTTTCATCTGTTTCCAAAAACCTCAAACTTCGAAAATTGGTATCAAAGTAGGTCCTCGCTTCATCTAGGGTACCGTCAACATGCCTTCGATCATAGTCTCAAAATTGCATGAAATTTGGTACGCATATTGAAGGCAACTAGGATTCAAAAGAGCTTCATTGTGTGGAGGCAAAATTTGGATTTGAGCTCGTTTCAACCTCCATACATACTATCACAATGCCTATGCAAGAAATTTTGTCCTTTTGTGACAAACATACATATGGATTTGGTTCACTAGTACAAGCACCTTGAAGTGTGCTACAGATCTAACAAAGCTCATAAATGTGTTTTTGTTCAACATTTTGAGATACAATCATTTTTTTGCATCAGGGTATTTCATTAGTAGCCATGCTTGGAAGCAACAATGTAATAAATAACCATTGTGGTCATATCTGATGCATCATGTATTGGTAGCAAAAGGGTTGTGGAATGTTGTGTAGGATGTTGCAAAATGTCCTACTACACCTACACATATAGTTATTGAAGGTGATGAAGATGGCCCTCAAGATGATGATCTTCAAATTCCTATTTGTGCTATAGATCCTGCTCCACCTACATAGAACACTTTGTCAGGATGGTAGAGATGATCAGGAACATGCATTGATAGCTTTGTCTATCAAACATGCCATTATCCTTCACATTCACTTCTGTAAAAGAGCAAAGAATGCTTGGGATACACTTACAACTTTATACTAGGCAAGAAATGAGGCCCATGTTGCTTACATCCAATAATCGTTGGAGAGTAAGCATATGAATGAAAGAGATTCTATGCATAGTTTTTTGACAAAGATAAAAGATTTGAAGGAGTAGTTGATCTTTGAAGATGAAGTCTTGCTCGATAGTCCACTTGTGCAGATTTTTCTTTACGTTCTTCGAAATTCATATCAGAGTTTTTTGTTCCACTATTTGATTGATGATGAAAGGAAATCCAAATGCCTTAACATTTGAAGAGTTAGTCTCTATTTTGTTACACAAAGATCATTCCAAGCAGAACAATTCAATTGTGCATGTTGTAGATCAAGCTCTTTTAGCTAGTCAGAAGGGCTAAGGTAAATGGAGCTGATCTATTAGGAAGAAAACATCTTCTAATCATGCACAGTCAAAGAAGGAAGACAAAGATAAGAAGAAAACAAAAAAGAAAAAGTAAAATTTTAAATATTGTAATTGAAATGATAATGTCATAAAGGGTTGTCCAAAATTGGTTGTAAAAGAGGCAAAGAATAAAGAGGCTCAAATGGTTGTTGCAGATGCCTCTACACCTAAAATAGAATCTACAAATCTTGTGCAGAACAAAGACTGGGTCTTTACTATTGCTTGCAGCTATGACCCATCTTCTCATGAACAATGTATGTCTCCAATAGACTCAGATGTCTGGTACTTTGATAGTGGGCCAACCAAACATATTACCTTGCAGCATAGTTTCTACCCCCACAGGGAATACTGTCACATGTGCTAACAACTCCTCTATTGCTCATGGTAGTTCTTTCAAATCTCTTGATGCTTTGTATGTGCGAGGGATCAAGAAAAATCTATTGCCAGTTTCACCATTATCCAAGATTGGCTTGGTTTTCAAATTTATTGATGATAAATGTATATTCATGATCTCTCAAATGGTGATGTTATTATTGCTTCTTGCATTTTATGTTGTGGGTTGTATAATCTCATAGAAGATGTGAAATGTGTGAATGATTCATCATGTACAATCGAAGATTATCAAGCTATCTCATATGCAAAGATTCGGCATGCACACTTTGGTCCTCTGAATTTTGCTAGTTTGCTTCGTGTGCAAAAATCTAAAATGGTGTCCTGTCTACCTAGAATTTAGGCACCTCGTAAACATGTCTGTGAAGGCTTTATTTTTGGCAAAATGCAGTGTTCCTCCTTCATCAAACATGGTTCCATTTGAGCTGCTCATAAACTACAACTTGTTCATAGTAGTGTGTGTGGTCCTATGCACACACCCTCTTTTGGGAACTACCTTTACTTTGTGACTTTTATTGATGATTTCTCTAAGCATGCATGGGTGTATCCATTGAAAGAAAATTCTGAATTGTTTATGTGCTTGAACAAATTTCTAGTTATGGCTCAAAATTTGTCAGCATCTAAATTGGGCACCCTCCATTCTTATTGAGGGGAGAATACATGCCTTCTGGTTTCAATGCATTTTTGGTTGAGTGTGTGATAAAACATGAATGTATATGCTACGCTTCTCATTTGCATGTCTCCAATTATCTAGTATATGCATTAGTGCCTAAACAACAATCCAAGAAATTGGATGATAAAGCACTGAAATGTATTTTTGTTGGGTATAGGTCAAAAAGCAACCGATTATATGCTTAATACATAACTGACTATACTACAATTTTTATATATCAAAAAGTACCTTCAACATTAGAATCAAACAAAGAGGTTGATAAGCCGTTCATTTTTATGAATACCATAGTTCACCATTATTTTTTGCATCTATAAGTTTATAATTATTTTTGTATCTTCTTAATATAATTTATTCCTTTCTTTTAACATATGCAAAACTATTTGTACTAATCCTCAAAGTACATGCCAAAAAATACACAAAGAATCAAGCTCTAACTAGAGAATGTTTTGAATAATGCCCTTAGAATCTTGTTCTAGTGCTTTAATCAAAACATGTCCATTCAAGTTCAAAGTTCATTCCCTTATCCACTCTTTAGAATCAAGAGTACCATTATTATTTCTTGATACTATATTTTAATTTTTTGCAATATATGAAAGAATTTTCATCATCCAAATACAAGAATTAATTTTATCTCACTTAAATTTAAACTATAAATATATCTAGTCTCATTATAGAAATTAAGCTTTTCTTTTTACCTTGATTAATAATAAATACCTTTTCTCAATTACTCATGATAATAGCTAAATAGTGAATTTATTTGTTTGCATTTTCTTTTTGATAGTTCTACTGATTCCTTTTAGCTTTGTCCTCCTCTCCATTGTTCCTCCTACTTGAGTTCTTCTCCTTAGTGGTTCCACAAATAAAGATATTCGAGGATGATCAATTCCATCCAATAAGCCTTCACACTTGTTAGATGGGCACTCACTCAGGTTTATGAGACAAAATAATTTTGTTGCAAAGACATGTGGTTGTGTCATTGATGATAACATACATACCAAATATTTATAGTGTGGAGGAATGTGAAATCAAGGGCACGCAATGACCAAATTGGTTTCACATTAAGAGGGGAGATCTCATTACATGGGGAGAAGGTGCAACTAAAGATAAAACAACTTGGAGGTAAGGATTAGTCCTTCCAATGCCTTTTTATCAGGCTTAGGCAAGAATTCCTATTGCATGACGTGTGAGATCCACAATGGTGATGATTAATCCATCTTCTCCAGACTTAAAGTAGAGTGTGCAAGATCCAACTGTTAGCAAGAATTGTTGGAGTAAGCAAATAGCCCATTCCTCACAAAGTAAACAAAGCCTAGGATGATTATGCCATAGAACAAGTTGAATCTCAACACTCCTATAGTACTAGATTGGCACAGAAGTCAATTTTAGTTACTCCCCATGTACCATTTAAGTGGAAAGTCCTTAGTTTCCTTTCTATGGCAAGTCATTTTCCTCTCTACTCGATTGGAAACTTGTGACCGTTAAACTCTAATGGTTGCAACATTGAACACTAATGCATACTCTTTTTCCTTGGGAAAGACAATGATGGGGGACACCCATTCAATATGCTCAATCTCATAACTGAATCCAATTTCTAAGAGTTTATCTATTTTCTCTTTAGTTTTTTTGCCGAATACACACCATTATAGGTATATGGGCTCTATTTATAGCGTTTAGTGTGAGGTGCCATAGAAAGTATATGGGTATATATTTAAGGGTCAACACCCTTTACGTCCTTGTAGAACCATGCTAATACATGTCTATATTGTTGAAATATTTGCTTCAATTGAGTCTCTTTGATTTCGAATACATAGATATCTATATAAGTGAACCTTTCTTTGTTATCTTCCATAGTGATAACCACTTTCTTCTTCATCTCTTGGTTTTCATAGGGTTCTCCCATTCTTGCTTCATGTTTTGGGCTCAAGATTTTTAACTCGTATTTTTTTGAAATGTTGAGGAGGCTCAAAGTCATCATAGGTTCTATCTCTTGAGGTAATACTTTCTTCATTTTGCTCCTGTAATTTATATAGGGAAATCATGTGGGTTACAAGATCTCGTATATAATCTTTAGCTTTAACTTCTATCAAAAGCTCATCTTGTGTACCGAATTTGGGTTCCATGGTGATAAACTCTAATTCATCATCAAAAAAAAGTCTTTACTCCATCCAAGCTCTTTGTCAGAATGTCTACAATCTGATCTTTTGTAGGAGTGAATACTATTTCAATCTCCTTCTCCATTACCTTTTCCCTCAGAAAATGATATTGAATCTCTATGTGTTAAGTTCTTGCATGAAATACTGGATTTGCTGCAAGATACAACGAGCTCATATTATCTCCATGTATGATAGGTATACCTTGATCAATCCCCATGCTTTTGAACAAGGTCTGCATCCATATCACTTCTTTAGCTGCTTCCACAAGTCCTTTATATTCAGCTTCAGTTGACGATAAAGCCACTATATGCTGCTTCTTTGAACACCAACTGACAAGCTTATCTCCTAGGTATATCATATACCCATGTGTTGACCTTCTGTCATCTTGATTTCCTGCCCAGTTTGAGTCACTGTATGCTCTTAGCTTTACATCTGATGTAAAAGGATAATATAATCCTTCCTTTATAGTTCTTTTGATATATCTAAGAACTCTTTGTCCTGCAACCCAATGTTGATCCTTCGGACAATGCATGAACTGTGAGAGAAATCCTACTGCATAACTAAGATCTGGTCTTGTTAGCATAGCATAAATCAAACTTCCTACTAAAGATTGATACCTTCTCATATCTTTAAACTCTGCACCACCATATTTACTGAGTTTATGATTTACTTCAAGCGGTGTTGAAGCTTCTCTGCAATTCTCCATGTTAAACTTCTTCAGTAAGTTTAGGAGATATCTTTCTTGCGAAACATATATACCATGATCTATATATGTAACTTCCATTCCAAGAAAGTATGATAACTTTCCTAGATCACTAATCTTGAACTCTTTTTCAAGCAGCCTCTTTACCTCCTTGATTCCTTCATCTGAGGTACCTGTGATTATAATGTCATCTACATAAATACAAATGTAGATCATACCTTCATCTGTTCTCTTGATGAGTAGACTTGCATCTGCCTTTGAACTTTCGTATCCAAGCTCATTGAGATACTCCACAAGTTTGTAATTCCAAGCTCTTGGAGCTTGCTTCAATCCATAGAGTGCTCTTCTTAGTCTGCAAACATGATTTGGGTATCTGGAACTTACGAACCCTTCAGGTTGTTCCATGTAAACTTCATCTGATATGTATCCATTCAGAAATGCATTCTTTATATCTAGCTGACTTAGCTTCCATCCTTTTGATGCTACTATAGAAATCAATGTCCTTATGGTTGACATCTTTGCCATCGGACTAACTGTCTCATCATAATCTATGCCATGCATGTGAGCATATCCTTTGACAACCAGTCTAGCTTTGTATCTGGCTATCCTTCCATCTGCAAGTTTTTTAACTCTGTAAACCCATTTATTTCCAATCACTTTCTTACCATTTGGTTTTGGAACAAGTTCCCAAGTCTTGTTCTCCTCAAGTGCTTTATATTCCTCCTTCATTGCTTCTTCTCATTGTTCTTTACCTTTTGCTTCATTGTAGTTCTGAGGTTCTTCATCTTCCTTTATTAGATAAACATAGTTTTTCTGAGTCAAATAAGAAGTATCATAGGAATACCTTGTCGGTTGTTTCCTTACTCTATTTGATCTTCTTGGTTCAAACTCTTCATGTGTATCTGAATACACATCTTCATCAAATCTTGATCCATCTTCATTTCTCATACCTGATCCAATCCTGGATATACTTGCTTGCATATGATCTTCATCTCCATTTACCTGCATATGTGATTTACCTTTTTCATTTCTTCTTATCTCTTCTTCAAGTGTTTCAACACTATGCTCTTTATCTGTATACCAGCTCTTTCCTTCATCAAATGTCACATCTCTCGAAACAGTAAATTGTTTGGTTAGATGACTCCATAACTTGTAACCCATCTGCTTTTCATCATATCCGATGAACACATATTTTTCAGCTTTTGGTTCAAGCGTATGTCTCAACTGTGATGGTACATAAGCATAAGCTATTGATCCAAACACTCTACAATGATCAAGTGTTAGTTTCTTACCCCACCAAGCTTCATAAGGGGTCATCCCATTTAAAACTATACATGATAATCTGTTTACCAGATATGTTGCTGTATTTATAGCCTCAACCCAAAGATAGTTTGGACAATTCTTCTCCTTTAGCATTGCTCTTGCAAACTCAACTAGAGTTCGGTTTCTCCTTTCTGCTACTCCATTTTTTTGTGGTGTATACCTGCAAGTTATTTCTCTTTTGATACCTGCATTCCACAGATAATCATTGAACTCTCGTGAAAAATATTCTCCTCCTCCATCAGACCTTAGTCTTTTGAGTCTTTGTCCTGTAAGTCTTTCAGCATATGCATGAAAATGCTTGAAAGCTCCAAACACTTCTGATTTCTCTTTCAAAACATAAAGAGTTATCCATCTTGTTGCATCATCAATGAAAAGAACGTAGTACCTTGAACCACTGATAGATCCTTCTTTCATTGGTTCCCATACATCTGTATGTATGAGCTCTAGCACACCATCATGTTTGTAACCATTTTTTTGAAATGGTAACCTGTGGGCTTTTCCCATCTGACAGGCTTCACATTTGTGAATCATATGTTGGTTCTTCATGTTTGGTAATCCTCTTACGAATTGTTTCTCCACCATTGCTTTGATTCCCTTTTCATTAAAGTGTCCTAACCTCTTATGCCAGAGGTCTAACTCTGTAAATGCTTTATCACCATGTGTGATTAAAGCTTGACGAACATTCCCTTGTACTTTAAGAGTAAAAAGTCTACCTTCCTTTTTACCATGGACAATTTGTTTGTATCCTTTCTCTGGATCCTCAACAAATACTCCTTCATTTGTAAACCTAACTTGAAAACCTTTTTCTACTATCTATCCCACACTGATTAGATTCTTTGGAATTGTTGGAACATACAAAACATTTGTTAGTAGGTTAGCTCCATTCTTGCACTTTACTTTTCCAATTGACCTTACATTATGTTTTGTATTATCACCTTTCTGTACTGTATGATTTGACATACCTCCTTCTAGTTCTGATAACAATTCTATATTTCCTGACAAATGATTTGAACAACCAGAATCAATATAGAATACCTTGAGGTCCTCATTCTCTGACGTACTTATCGAGTTCATCATCGATGTTGTATGATCTTCGTTCTGCATATCATTTGCATAGTTGAAGTAGGTAGTGTTGTGAGACTGATTCTGTCCCCAACTTCTTGTTCCACCTCTGCCATATCCGCCTCTTTGGCTTTGTCTACCTCTTTGATATCTTCCGCTTCTGCCTCTGCTATTGTTGTGATTCTGACTTGATCCTTGGGAATTATGCCAGCAATCATGAGCCAAGTGATTGCTTAATCCGCAGCTCCAACAAGCCTTCTTCTGATTACCTCTTCCTTTTGTATTACCTCTTTTTTTGACATTTCCTCTTCCTCTTGCATAATTTTCTTGAGTAGTCATCTCTTCTTCATCTTTTATCACCTTTCTTCTTGTTCTTTGTGTACATAGCAGAACTATGTCCTTTATCTCCATCTGTCTTCAAATCTTGCTCAAACGTTAACATTAATCCAAGCAACTGATTTAAATCTGGTACAAAATGATTTAAAGAAAGTTCAGTTGAGAGTACGAAAGCTTTCCACCTTTCATCTCCTTTCAATCCAGCAAGCAATTGTGCTATCAACCTGTGATCTTCGATATCTTCGTTAATCAATCCAAGACTATCTGCCAAGTCCTTCATCTTAGTGACATAATCACTAATGCTTTGACTTTTCTTTTTCTTGAATGTTGAAAATTCTGACCATAAGCTAGCCTTTCTAGCTTTAGTAGTGTTTTGGAAGTGATCTTCCAACGCTCTCCATATATCCTCTACTTTTTCCAGACCTCTAATGTGTGGTAACAAATGATCTGTGATAGCATTGTAGATATACGCTCTTGCCGTTGCATCTTTCTTTTGCCACAGCTTCAAGGCTTCTAATTCTTCTTTCTTAGGTTGACTGTCATCTTCAAAAGTCGACTTCTTTTCTTCTCCTGTCACATATATCATTAAGTCTTTACTCACAAGTAAAGCTTCCATTTGCATTACCCATGCGGGATATTTATCTCTATCCAATTTGTCAATTGAAATATGATCTGCCATGATCTTCTTGTTTCTGTTACTTCTGGTGAGCGTAACATTAAAGGATTTTACCTTTTGTAAACCTTTACCTTGAGAATGACTTCGGAATACTTCTTGATGCCGTTTGCTGTTGATCTCTTCAGCATTCATCTTTCTTTATGAGAATTCTTCAAATTCTCTTTCCCTTTCTTCTTCTAAGAAACCTTTTCTACTCTTTAGAACTTTTTGTGTTCTGGTACCATTTGTTGATCTTACTGCTATGATATCACTTGTGGATATTTCTGCTCTGATATCACTTGTTGGTGCAACATATATTGCGGAATTTGCTTACACCACAAGAACTAAGCTAAAGTGATGTTAGAACACCTCTATAATCATCAGTAGCTTAGCAAACTTTCTGAAACTAAAAACTTTATAACTGTGTTAGTGAAAAACTGAAAATTCACTTTACAGAAAGTTTTGCGTTTCCTTCAAGCTTCAATTCTGAACTGATTTACTTCAGACTTTACACTATTGTGTTTGCTTACATTTAGATAATCTCTCCATTACTTAACTGTGCCAAAACTCTCTTTTTAACTCACCAAAATTCCACCGGAACTTCACCGGACTGTCATTGGACTGTCACCGGAATCTCACCATAATTGTACCGGAATACTACCGAAATCAACTGCAATTTTGTTTGTAGTTACTTCAAATGTGTATACATGAAGTAAGGAAGTGATACGTGAACTTCCTTCACTGAATGAACTCTATCTGAAGTTTAAGAAAAAACTTCACCACTTTTGGATGTCTTTTCCGGTCAGACATTATACTGTGTATATGTGTTTCGTTTCACAAAACTCTTTGATCAGTTTATAGTAGAGACTCATAGCTACAAGATAAGATATGTCTCATACAAAACTTTACACTGTACTTCAAGATCTAACTCGTAGAAGTACCGGAAAATGTTTACAAAGAAAATTGTAACTGTTAACTAACTTTCACAGTAACATGAAATCACTTAGACTTGTTCACACGAAAATAATGCGCTCTTATATTTCCACATGAACATGTGTTTTCTATTAGAGAAGATGTGTACAAAAATAGCTTGGACTCACTTTGCTCATAGCTATGGAAAAACTCTCCTACTCTGAGTAGTTATTCCTTACCATCTCTCTCAGATGAATACCCGACATTTCAGGTTTTGTTATTCATCTCTATGTACGCAATCTCTAGCATCTTCTACATACATCTACTTATCCCTACGGGAATCTTCTCATCTATTAAGTTCTATACAAGAGAGTCTTACATTTCTACTCTATCTCTCTTATATACAATTTTTGATCCGGGTTTCAAAAAACTCAAAATTCTGGAAGTTTCTTTGCTGTATATTACAGGCGTGAATTTGTCCCTTCACTAAGGCTTTGATTTTCTGACTGCTTTATTTCTTCTTCTCTTTGTCTTTATGTCGTTATGCCTAATTAGTGAGTGAATCTCCAACAGTTATTAGGGTTTCTATGGTAATATGTTTTTCCTTATTACCATCTACCCTGATTATAAGTATGTTCTACATATTCATTTCTATCTTTCTGGGTGAGGCTCTAAAAAGCTAGAACTTACATCAACTATTGTTGGGTCTACAAGTATGACAACTATATTAGTATTTCGTTTAGCATATTGGGCTGGTATAGAATTTGGAGGCTCTGTTGGTCCAAAATGGGCCTTGTTCTCATAGTGCTTCATTTTGATCAAATTGCTATGCAATGGCTCCCTCTAGTCTTTGTGATAAGAATTATCCATTTTCTTTTGATGGAACACAAAAATTCAAAAAATAGGATTCCTACTATTTATTTAGAATATGATGTTATTACCAAGAATGGTACTTAGCCTTTATATGATATTCCTCTAGGCAAAAAGTCTATTGAAACCTAATGGTTATACAAGCTAAAACATAAGCTTGATGGAACATTTGATAGGTATAAAGCTAGGCTTCTTTCCAAAGGTTATGCTCAAGAAAGAGGCATTGATATTGATGAGAACTTTTCTCCCACATGTTAAATGACCACCATTCATAGCATTTGTGCACTGGGAGCACATCATGGTTGGAATATACATTAGTTGGACATGAAAACTACATTTCTAAATGGTGATTTACATGAAGGTGTATGTATTTCATCCTCATGGTTTTCTGCACAAAGGACCTCAAAACTAAGTGCGCAGGCTCAAAAAGGCATTATATGGTTTGAAGCAATCACCACATTCTTGGTATGAGTTCATCTGGAAAGATCATAGGCACCTAGGCTAGGTCCTAAAGTGGTCTATGATTTCTTGTGGCTTTTGTGCCTCTAGCCTCTAGTCTCTTCTCTTTTTCCACTACAAGCTTACACATCTATAAGTTAGTAATCTCATGCATCCATGAAAGATATGATCCTATTGAGTGCACGGATTGAGTATTTTCTTGTGTTTTATGGCCAGTGTTCCACTACATGGGTGGTATATCTCTTTGTGTATAGTCTTTGAGATATGTCTTGGTAGTTACCCCTAAATTTTATAAGCACAAAAATTGGTTTACCAATCTTGCAATATTTTCAATTGTCTCATGAATGGTCTACCCAAAATCATTTCATAGTTATGGTTATTCCTGAATTAATAGCACACATTTTTTCATAGTTCCTTGCAACCATATGAAAAGTTGTCCAACATAAGCTAGCAAAAAAGATTTTCTTGGATATTCATTCATGAGAGAAATGTCATCCTGAAGCACTTGAGTGTTTCATTTCTAAAATACGTGAATGTTAGAATTCAGAGGTTTTTCCTACTTTTAAGAAGTTCTTAGCTATGGTTGAAATGAAATTCAATCAAAGATTCATATTTTGAGAAGTGATAGAGGAGGAGAGAACATGTCAAAAGACATTAAGTCTTTTCTTGAAGACAAAGGTATCTCTCGTCAACTCACTATTGCTTATATGCCATAACAGATTGGTGTTGTATAGAGAAAGAATAGGATACTTGTTAAGATGACATTGAGAGGGGCACTAAAGAAATGGCCTCTAACACTCCTTTAGTACTCAAGCTCATAAGCACAGATGGATATGATGGAAAGGAAGGATTCTTAGCTCCTTACACATTCACTTCACACATACGCACACAACACAAAGAGCACTCTTAGGGTACGGGTGGTCGGCATTACCCTCTTAGCACCCACATAAAATGAAAATGCTCTTAGGACATGGGTGTTATGCACTACCCTCTTAGCATTTACACAGGTAACACATACACATGTACATTCACTCTTACACCAAATGCTCTTACAACATGGCTGTTTTGCACTACCCTCTCAGCATTCACACAACAAACATTTAAAGACATAAAAATAAGGAGCAAGTTAATCTTACTTCTGAATGGATGTAAGCTTAAGGGAAATGATGAGGATTTGGAAATAAAAAGAATGTAGAGAACGAATTAGAAGAAGTAGAAAGGGTGGGAGATAGAAGAAGAAAGAAGACATCATTGGATTCAAACGGAAGTAAAGCTTACATTACAAAATATAGCTACAAAGGATATGGGACACATAAAAGAAGAGAATGTAGCACCTCTCTTGTAGCCAAGATCTTCACTTCAAAAGGGATAGCACTATGATGACCGTAGTGTTCATAGCATGTACCTACACACCACTTGCTTATTTTGAGGGCACCCAAGAGGGTCTTTTTATAGGCCTTTGGGGAAGATACTTGGAGATGATATTATTAGGGAGAATCTTCTAGATGTGACACTTGTGTGGTAGAAAATAAAATATTGAGAAAATCCTAGAAGATTTTTGGCCATTTTAAGGTGTGCATCTCATCCCAATGTGTTGGAGTTAGATGTCTTTTGAAGCATGCAAACAACACAAGGAAGAAAAAGAAGCTTGGAGCTCAACACACAATACTTAATGTATTACCACTAGAATTTACAAAGATAAGTAACCCGTTAGGGATATGGGCATATATACAAGCCAAGGGAAAAAACCTCCTAAAGAGGGGAAAAAGTGCCCTGACAGTCCTAGTGTGTTCAGACACATCACTACCTAAATATATCAACAAATCCCCCTTGGGAGTGATGCGGTCAACAAGGACGTGGAACTCACGTATAAGGAAGTGCCAAGCTATGTGGAATCAATCCACAAAAGGAAGTAAGCACAAAGCTTTGCAGAAAGCTTCAAACTTCTCCATAGGCAAAGCCTTCGTGAAAGCGTCTGCAATGTTCTTCTACATGGGCACATATGCCAAGCTGATCTCTCCAGCAGAGAACCTCTCCTTGACATTATGATAATGCACTTCAATTTTCTTAGTGCAAGCATGGAACACAGGTCGCCTCGCAACTCCCAATGCGCTCTAACTGTCACTAAAGATGGTGGTGGTAGAAGACTGACCAACACCCAAATCAGCCATAAGGCATCTGAGCCACACACACTCAACAGTCGTAGTGAAAGCTCCCCTATACTCAACCTCACAACTAGAAGTGGCCACAATTGGCTGCTTCTTGCTCAGCCAATATATGCATGAGCTACCAAGCATGAAGCAAAAACCACTAGTGGAGACACGAGTGTCATAGCAACCAACCCAATCACTATCAAAAATGCAAATCTGGTGGTAGTGATCCCCCGTTGGAATAAAACAACCCAAGTAGTTGGGTACCACTCAAGTAGAGAAAGATGTGCTTAATTGCCTACCAATGCTTGACACCTGGGCAATGCATAAACCTTCTCATATGTGAGACAACAAACTAAATATCTGGTCAAGTAATGCAGAAGTAAATCAAGCATCCAACAACTTGCTGATAGAGAACAACATCAACTGCATCTCAGCATCATGAAGACTCAATCAGCATTTTATGATCATGGAGACAAGTTTATTATTGAGTTTTCATGATGCTGGAGATGCAATTTATACTTTTTACTAATCTTCTATCTACATTTTCACCAAGTAAAATTTCTTTTTCTTATCTCTAGAGCATTGTTGGGTCATGAGATGGGGAAGAAGATGAATCATCCTCTTCATTAGAGTAATCTGCTTCTATCTACTTGGTTTTTGTGCATTCATAACTTGAAGAGGGGCTTCCCATTCATATTCAATTCCACTTCCAATAATTTCCACCATTTTAAGTGGTGTGTGAGCAGTGGTTTATGGACTTTGTGAGAAAATCCTTCATCAAATGATCGTCCCCACAATCTTTTGAATAGCTTTCTATCTTCCAAGTGATCCCTTTAGAGGGTTTAGGGAAACCCTTTAGGAAGTGATCACCACCAAATTGGTATAAAGGACCTTTAGGAGTAGGGAAGTGTTTAGTGCATTGTCTTTTTAATGATGCTCCTTGTTGTATATAATACACATCACTTATCTATCTGATTTAAGTTCTTATTAGGGTTTCTATGGTAATGTGTTTTTCCTTATTACCATCTACCGTGATTATAAGTATCTTCTAGATATTCATTTCTATATTTCTGTGTGAAGCTCTAAAAAGCTAGAACTTACATCAACTATTGTTGGGTCTACAAGTATGACAATTATATTAGTATTTCCTTTAGCATATTTGGTTGGTACAAAATTTGGAGGCTCTGCTGGTCCAAAATGGGTATCCTTCTCATAGTGCTTCATTTGGATCATATTGCTATGCAATGGCTCCCTCTAGTCTTTGTGATAAGAATTATCCATTTTCTTTTGATGGAATACAAAATTCAAAAAGTTCGATTGCTACTATTTAATTAGAATATGATGTTATTAGGAAGAATGGTACTTGGCCTTTATATGATATTCCTCTAGGCAAAAATTCTATTGACACTTAATGGTTATACAAGCTGAAACATAAGCTTGATGGAACATTTGATAGGTATAAAGCTAGGCTTCTTTCCAAAGGTTTTGCTCAAGAAAGGGGCATTGATATTGATGAGACCTTTTCTCCCACATGTTGAATGACCACCGCTCATAGCATTCCTGCACTTGGAGCTCATCATGGTTGGAATATACATTAGTTGGACATGAAAAATATATTTCTAAATGGTGACTTACATGAAGGTGTATGTATTTCATCCTCATGGTTTTCTGCACAAAGGACCTCAACTACGTGTGCAGGCTCAAAAAGGCATTATATGGTTTGAAGCAAGCACCACATTCTTGGTATGAGTTCATCTGGAAAGAGCATAGGCACCTAGGCTAGGTCCTAAAGTGGTCTATGGTTTCTTGTGGCTTTTGTGTCTCTAGCCTCTAGTCTCTTCTCTTCTTCCACTACAAGCTTACACATCCATAAGTGAGTAACCTCATGTGTCCATTAAAGATATGATCCTATCGAATGTTGCAGGGATTGAGTATTTTCTTCTGTTTTATGGCTACTGTTCCACTACATGGGTGGTATATCTCTCTGTGTATAGTCTTTGAGATATGTCTTGGTAGTTACCCCTAAATTCTATAAGCACAAAGAATCGGTTTACCAATCTTGCAATATTTTCAATTGTCTCATGAATGGTCTACCCAAAAACATTTCATAGACATGGTTATTCCCAAAAGTATGCTCAAAATCTACACCACAAGTAGTGAGAGTGATTCTTTCTAACAATCCTAGTGGCTTCTCTATGTGTCCATCCACCATTTGGAACTTCATTTTCATGGGTCAAAAAGCTATTTTGCCCCAAACTTTTCATAAGGAGGTGGTAGCAATGGCATCACTTGCTCTTGAGTCTAGGACTGCCTTCATTGTGTATCCTTGATAGGTGGTAGGCATTTAGGTGTTTCATTCTTCTCCTTAACTCATATCTCCTATCTTGTCTATGGTTATCTCTAGTACTTTCCTTTGTGATCATACCTGAGAGTGGGAACTAGCAATTTTTGGCAATCCTGAGAGTGGGAACTAGCAATTCTATAGAAGATTAGCAGACTCTGTTTTTGGTGTAGAGGCCTCTGCAACAACCATTCTGACCTCTTTCTTCTTTGCCTCTTTAGCAACCCGTTTAGGACAATTCTTAATGACATGCTCATTTGCTTTATAGTATTTGCAAAACAATTTCGACTTTCTTTATTTCTTCCCATCTTTTTCTTCCTTCTTCGAATGTGCAACGTTTGTAGATTTTTGCTTACTACTAGATGAGCTCCATTTACATTTGCCCTTCTGACTAGCCAAGAAAGCTCGATTTGCAACATGCATAATGGACCTGTTCTATCTAGACTAATCTTCCCGCAATAGAATTGAAACAAACTCTTCAAATGGTAGGGCATTTGGATTGCCTTTCATCACCAAACGAAGAGTAGAAGCAAAACTCTGATATGAGTCAGAAAGGCCATTCAGAGCGGTCTGCACAACTGAGCTATCTGGTATAACTTCATCAGCAAAAATCAATTGTTCCTTTGAATCCTTGATCTTTGTCAAAAAACTGTCCATAGAATCACCTTCATTCATATTCTCTCTCTCCAACTTTTTTAGAAGGTAAGCAATACAAGCCTCATTCCTGTACCAATGTGGTAAATGTATCCCAAGCATCGTTAGCTATTCTACAGGAGCAAATGTGAGGAATAATGGCACGTTTGACAGACAAGGCTATCAATGCATGTGCTTGAGCATCTCTGCCATCCCAACGAATTTGCTCTATAGTAGTTGTAGAAGAAACAACAACACAAATAGGAATCTAGAGAATATCAGCATCTTCAATGCCATCTGCATCAGCTTCAATACTTGTATTTGCAGGTGTAATAGGACATATTTCAACACCCTGCACAATGTTCCATAGTCCTTTTGCAACCAATACATGTCACATCATATAAGCCCACAATGGGTAATTGGTACTGTCCAACTTATCCTCAATAGCCAACATACAGAATACATCAGTCCTTTCAACCATGGCCACTCACTAAAATACCCTGATGCAAAAAACTATTATATCTAAAAAAGTTGAACATAAATACCCTGATGAGTTCTACTAGACTTGTAGTAGACTTCGAGATGCTTATACTAGAAAACCGAAACCTGTATATATCTTTGGCACAAAAAGAAGAAATAGCCTGGAGAAGCACTATGATGGTCCATTTGTAGGCCGAAATGAGCTTAGATCCCAATTTCAACACCACAGAGCAAAGATGTTTTGATCTCCTAATCACCTTGAGTATTCTCACGAAATTTCATTCCATTCTGAGACTGTGACCAGAGGGGTGTCGACGATGTCCTAGATGAAGCAGCGACTTGCTCTGATACCAATTGTTGGAGTTAACGTCTGTCCAAGCACATGAACAACACAAGGAAGAAAAAGAATCTTGGAGCACAACACACAATACTGAATGTATTACCACTAGAATGTACAAAGATAAGTAACCCATTAGGTCTATAGGTGTATATACAAGTCACGGGAAAAAAACCTCCTAAAGAGGGGAAAAAGGGCCCCAGCGGTCCTAGTGTGTTCACACACATCACTACCTAAATATATCAACAATATGGTCATATGTTTGATATTTTCATGAAAAATCATAAAAATACTATAAATAGAACCTCCATTTTGTAGGAATGGTCTTGATATCTTAGTTTGGGCATTTGGAATATTATATCCTTGATTTTAGGCCCAAAGTCAATCACATGTGTCCCATTTGTCAAGAATTTTTGTGTAGGACTCAAAAGTCTATGGTGGGGCTTGAGTCTTTGAAACGTTGTTTGGACTCTTTCAAACGGGAGAGTGGGTCAAGCTTAAATATTTGAATTTATAAAAACTACTTGTCCCACTCCATATTTAACTTAGGATTTGATTCTAGCATACACTACAGGTAAGGGTGGCTACTTTACTAGGGTGGGATCCACTTTATTCTTGGCTTTTGATTTCCTTCAAATACATATATTTATGGTTTTCATGAACGTTTGAAAAATAAAAATACTATAGGGATACATATCTATACATAAGGTATTATTAAGGAGGGGTTTCAAAAAATATTCCCTCATACCTAGCCCTCCCCTTGGCTAGAGGCATTCATGTCTCTAGCCTTCAAAGAGTTTGTTGATGCTCCAAGGCAGGTCATCTTCTTGGAGCACTACTCATATGCATTTTTCCCCTTCATTGGTCGTGTTGTTCATTTCTTTCTTCTATCTTCTACTAATTTTTCTTTAACCTCCATTTGTTTACCTTCTTCTTGTGTAGTTTCCCAGATATATTCATGAGTTGATAGCTTCCATTCTTGAACTTTGTCTTGATCAAAAACAGTCTTTCCCATTGTGGTTGGAACTTTGTATCATGCATGTTATCAAAACGATTATCACACCTTAGAAAAAGAGTTCCTTCTGTTAACCCTTTATCCTTTAGTTTTTTGTTAGATTCCTCCCTTCTTTTCTCTACTTGATTGATGTAATGTTCCACTGCAAGCTCCCTTTTCATACTCAAGTGTTGTAGATCTATAAGATTCTTTTGGATTACCTCTTCTTCACTTTCTACACTTTCTTTTGGCAGTACACGAACTTGGGATTTCCACTTCTATTGGTAATAAGACTTCTTGTCCATACACTAAATGAAAAGGAGTGACTCCTAAGGATGCCTTGTAGGATGTGCATATGCCAATAATGTTGTAGTGAGGTGATTATCCCATTCCTTAGAATGCTTCTCTACCTGTTTACTAATGTTTTTACAAAGAATTCCATTAGTCTTTTGAACAAGACCATTACATTGAGGATAATAGGGTGTGGAGTATCTATGCCTTATGTTTAATCCACATTTAGAACATCTGATCTAAAATGCGGACCATGACCATACATTACCTCTAGAGATATTCCGAATCAACAACATATGAAATCATAAATGAACTTCCAAATATCTTGTCTTGTTGTCCTTTTGTGCTAGTTGCTTCCGCCCATGTAGTCATGTAGCCCACTAACACAATGATGTACTCTTTCCCTGACCTTGTCCTTGGTAGGAGTCCAATTGCATCGATTCCCCTTTTCTCGAATGGCCCATAAGATATGACTAGTGTCCTTTTGTGCTAGCCGCTTCCGTCCATCTAGTCATGTAGCCCACTGCCACAATGATGTACTCCTTCCATGAGCTTGTCCTTGGTAGGGGTCTAGTTGCATCGATTTCCCATTTCTCGAATGGCCCATAAGATATGACTAGTGTCCCTAGCTCATACATAAGCCTCTTATTCCTTGTAATATGATATTTATTGCAGTTTTTACACCAATATTGAAACATCTTTATGAAGTGTAGGCCATGTGTACCTTGCTTGAAGTACTTTCCTTATTGTTATTTCATGTGAGAAGTGTCTCCCACATGCATGATCATGACATGATTCCAGAATGGTCTTTATTTCATCGGATGAGGGGACCCTTCTAAGGATAAGATCCTTACCTTTCTCAAAGAGATTATCTCCTATGACTTGGCATTGTAGAGCGTTCTTTACTAGCCTATGCCTTTGTACCTTGTTTAGATGCTTGGGTGGTTCTCAAGTTTCAAGAAACTCAATGATATCTTTTAATCCTTTTTGACCTACAAAACTGTTGTCTCCAAGCTTCATGGATGCTATAAAACCATCAAACTGCTCATTTGTTAATGCATCTGCTTCCTTATTTTGGCTCCTTGGTACATGACATATTTGAATATTATCAAATTGTTTCAATAACACTCTTACCCTTTTCAACATCGCTTAATTATCAACATTAAGTCTCCTTTGATAATCAACCTCTTGGTACCATGTTGGACACATTCATGCAAGGCCTCACATAGTGCTCCATATTCTGCTTCATTATTTGAATGAGCATTAGGAAGAGCTATACCTTTCTTGAACATGAGTTGTTTGTTTTGGTCATAGATAAAAAAACCCTTCTGTTGCTTTGTTGACCTGCTTCTTATATGCACCATCAAAAAATAGAGTATGTACATCTTCAATATCTTCTTCATGCAAGGTTTCTCCCCTGTCCCTCTCATTGGATATTTTCTTCTCCCACCTCCTATAGGTGAGTATGTCTACAAGACTGGTCCGTGTGCTTTCCTCTACTACAAAAGTATAGTTGTATTCTTGAAGTTCAAGAACCCATTTAGCTATTCTAGATGAGATACTCATATGTTGTACCACATATGGGAATGCATGATCTATTTTAAGAACAATGGAAGGCCTAGCAAGAAGCTAAAACCAAAACTTCCTTACTCCAAACATAAGTGCATACATGAGTTTCTCTGCATCTGTGTATATCTTCTTATTTTCTTTCATTACCTTGCTAGCAAAGTAAAGATGATACATGTGAGATATTTTCGTATCCTTCTCGAGTAAGACTACTCCTATTGATTCCTCATCTGTGCTTGGACACACATAGAAATTCTCTCCCATATTTGGGGGCATCAATGTGGGTAGAGTGTTGAGTACTCTTCTGCTTTCTTCAAAACATTCACTATGGATATCGTCCCATGCAAAGACACTATCTTGTGCAAGCTATTGTAATGAAGATATTATTTCATATAGAAGGTGGATGAACTGTGACATGTAGTGTACCTTTTGTACAAAAGTGAGGGTCTACTTCATTGTTGTTGGAAGAGATAGAGCCAATAAGGCTTCCACTTTGGATGGATGAACTTGAATCCACTTTTCTAATATGAGATGTCCAACGAGAACTACTTCTTTCTCAACAACATGACACTTATCAAGATTGAGTTGACCTCCGAGCTCATATAATCTCTTTAAGCCTTCTTCAACTTTTTGACAATGCATAGATCTAGTACTATATATGCAAAAGTCATACCTGTAAACCCTTATTGATGATCCAAAGAATGGTTGAAAAACATAGTTCATAAACCTTTGAAATGTTGCAAGTGCATTGATTAGGCCAAAAGGCCTTACCCAATAAGCAAAGCATCCCCATCGCATAATGAATGTGGTCTTCTTTTGGTCTTCCTCAGCTATTCAAATTTGAAAGTATCTAGAGCATCAATCACATATAGTGTACCTTTCATGACCTGCCACTTCATTTAGAATTTCATCTTGGAAGGGTAGTGGAAAATGATCCCTCTTGGTTGCAGCATTCAAGGGTTTATAGTCTACACACATCCTGCATTTACCATTCTTCTTTCGGGTAACTCCTATTCAAGACACCCATTCTGAATTTGAAACAGGGTAAATGAAACCAGCCTTTATGATTCTATTTACCTCATTGAGAAGAGCCTCTTCTTGAAGTGTTCAAATCCTTCTAAGCTTTTGTGCCAATGGCTTCGATTCTAGCTCGATTTCAATATGATGTTGAATAGTAGTTACACCTTGTATCTCATTATAATCTTTAATGAATAATTTGGGGTACCTTTTGCGCATGTTGATGTACCTAGTCCTTTCCTCTGAGGTGACATCTTCTGCTAGCATCTTTTGGAGATCCACCTCGAGTGTGGAATCCTCACTTTATGGTTGTTTTAGATCATCCTCTTTGCCTCCATCTTCCTTTCCTTAAAAGATCACACCCATGACTTCGAGTATTGATGAATCATTTTTGGTTGTTGATCCCTCACTGCTAGAATCACTATCAAAACATGAGCTCTCTTCATCTATAGTTGTTTCATATCTATGATCTTCCTTCTTCTAGTCCTTCAAATCATAGGTAAATAACTTTCTCTTATCATTTGGTTTGAGAATTAGGAAGCCAAAACCCCATTTTTTATCTGCTTTCACTACGATTAACCATGGATGTCCTAATATGATGGGGTAGCCCTCCCCCTTGGTTGCAATTACATACATATCCAAAGGAACCTCTATATCACATACTATAACTCTTAAATTTTTTAATACACCAATACATTTTAACACTATTATTTGCCATTTTAGTTTGGTACACAGATGGTCCTGCCACGTCCAAGCCTAACCTATGCATTGTTTTTCTATCATTACACACATCTATGCTCTACCATCCACATACACATTTGAAATTCTTTTTCCTTTTACATATGCACCCACTGTGGGTACCACATCATCACATGCATTGGCTCTTATAAGGTTAATTTCCTTATTTTAAGTCCTCCTAGTGCTCACTAGCTTGGACCATTCCCTCCTAGTTTTTGAAGATAATTGCAGTAATTGTGGCCAAGTGATATTTGGTCTTTGTGTGGAGATATCCTCAATCAGATCATAAGGTTCGATACCCTTACCTAGAGGAAATTCTTCCATCGTGATCTTCCTCCTCGACCTTCTCTTTCTTTTACTACTTTCCCCTTCTACAACTCTTCCTCTCTTTGTTTGTGTACCCATGCAGGAATCTTCATCTTGAGATATGTCTTTGTTTTGCACCCTTGTCCTCTTGATTGGCATCGTATCCCTGGTCTCTTGTTCGTCGGTCAGCTCTCAAACATTCACTTGCCTTTGGTCACCTTGATCCATTGGGATAGGTGGAATATTTGCTTGTAGTTGTTGTTGTTCCTACACGTATTGTGGTGGCCTCCTCAAAGGATACATATCGTGTGGGTTCCTTTGAGGGTGAGGAAAATTATACATACCATGACCATGTTTGTTGCAATTGTAGCATATATATTCTTGTGCTTATTGTTGTTGTCCCCGATTTTGTTCCATTTGTGTTCTATCTTGCTAACTTCTCACCAAGTTGAGTGTCAATCGTTCTAGCTATTGTGTGAGTTTCTACAAGATATCTTGTTGTGAAGCTTCTTTGTTCTCTAGTGGTGTAGTTAGTACAAGGGGAATAGCATCCATCTGTTCTACTTTTTCAACCTTTGAAAATTGAAACTTTAATTTTCTACACTTTACTCTTGCTATCTCTAGTGCTTCTTCAAAGATCCGTAGATATTGTGACTCCGCCTTTTGTTTGAGATAAGGGAAGAGCCCTGAGATGAATCTATCCCTTTTCAAAAATTGTGGAGCTACCTCGTTTGTCCCTAGGCTACTTTCCCAATTATTCCACACACAATGAAACTTGGACTCATAATTTGGGAAGTCTTCAAGAGTTACTTGCCTTAGTGAGAGCAATTGTTGCAACAATCCTTCTAGTGTATCCTTTTTTCCATATCGCATTATGAATGCTTCACGAACTGCTTCCTAACTTCCTATTGCCTCGTTTGATAGGTTTTTGTCCCATACTCTCGCTTCCTCCTTTAGGAACAATGGAAAAGATTTTATCTTGATTGCTTCTTGATCCCTTCCTAAGATGAGGTATGCCATTTCCAAGTTGTCCAAAAACTCTGCATCATTTTTGTTGGGTCTCCCATAGAGATGTGGGAAGATTGATGCCATGGTTGAACTTGAAGGTGGCTTCCTTACAGGAGAATGAAGATCCACACATCAAAGCTAAGGGTATACTCTCAAACTAGAAAGATAAATGTTTCTTGAGATGCAAGGATTTATCCCAAACACTCGGCCCAAAATGATAGGCTATGCATTCTTGGAAGAAAATCTTCCTACTGTACGTGATATGGAAGGAAAAAAGGGGTCTTGGTTGATAAAGTTGGTTGGGACGAATGGGATGATTTTGGTTATTGGGGTTTTGGAAATTCATTAAACTAAGTTCCTCAGGGTGGGCACCAAGTTATGAGAGGGCCACTAAAGAAATGGCCTCTAACACTCCTTTCGTACTTAGGCTAATAAGCAAGGATGGATATGATGGAAAGGAAGGGTTCTTAGCTCCTTACACATTCACTTCACACATACACACACAACACAAAGAGCACTCTTAGGGTACTGGTGTTCCGCACTACCCTCTTAGCACCCACACAAAATGAAAGTGCTCTTAGGATATGGGTGTTCCACACTGCCCTCTTAGCATTTACACAAGTAACACATACACATGTACATTCGCTGTTACACCAAATGCTCCTAGGACACGGGTTTTCCACACTGCCCTCTTAGCATTCACACAAAAAACATTTAATTACATACAATGAGCAAGATAACCTTACTTCCGAATGGATATAAGCTTAAGGGAAATGATGAAGATTCAGAAATGAAAGGAATTAGAAGAAGTAGAAAGGGTGGGAGATAGAAGGAGAAAGAAGACATCGTTGGATTCAAAGGAAAGCAAAGCTTATATTACAGGATATAGATACAAAGGATATGGGACATATAAAGGAAGAGAATATAGCACCTCTCTTGTAGCGAAGATCTCCACTTCCAAAGGGGTAGCACTATGATGACCACAATGTTGATAGCATGTACCTACACACCACTTTCTTGTTTTGAGGGCACCCAAGGGGATCCTTTTATAGGCCTTTGGGGAAGATATTTGGAGATGATATTACTTGGGAGAATCTTCTAGATGTGACACTTGTGTGGTAGAAAATACAATATAAACAAAATCCTAGAAGATTTTTGGTCATTCTAAGGTGTGCATCTCATCCCATATGGTCATTTCTTTGATATTTTCATGAAAAATCATAAAAATACTATAATTAGCACCTCCATTTTGTGGGAACTCCTATCCAATTTTGGGCATTTGGAATATTATATCCGTGACTTTGAGCCTAGAAGTCAATCACATGTGTCCCATTTGTCAAGAAGTTTTATGTAGGACTCAAAAGTCTATGGTGGGGCTTGAGTCTTTGAAAAGTTCTTTGGACTCTTTCAAAAAGGAGAGTGGGTCAAGCTTAAATATTTGAATTTATAAAAACTACTTGTCCCACTCCATATTGAACTTAGGATTTGATTCTACCATTCAGTGCAGGTAAGGGTGGCTACTTTACTAGGGTGGGACCCACCTTATTCATGGCTTTTTATTTCCTTCAATTACATATATTTATGGTTTTCATGAAGGTTTGAAAAATACAAATACTATAGAGGTACATATCTATACATAAGGTATTATTAAGGAGGGGTTTCAAAAAATATTCCCTCAATGTGTAGTATGATGTCCTCCAAAAAGCTTTCTCCCAAGTTTTGGTTTGATGCAATACATATAGCTAATCACATTCTTAATAGATCTTCTACAAAATCTTTGAAGATAATTACACCTTATGAAGCGTATTATGGGAAGAAACCCAACGTGAGTTACTTTAAAGTTTTTTGCTCTCCACATAAGGTTCACATTGAGAAAAAGATATGTGGTAAGCTTGATGTAAAAGCCATTAAAGACCTCTTTATTGCTTATGCAATTGAAAGCAAAGGATACAGATTCTATGTTCCAGATATAGGTGATATCCTACTCTCATGTAATGCATATAATGTAGAAAGTCAGATCTATGATAAGAAGGAGGAGCTTCTAGAATTCATAAAGGCAGATGATGAGGATTTTTTTAGAAGGAATTTGGATTCTTATATTGAGCCATACAAGGGGGGTGATGAACCTACTCAAAACCTTAGAGATGGGGATGAAGAGAGAATTTCATTACCTAGACTAATACCTAGTCCATCATCAGTATCTCTTGAAGTTTCATCTTAAGAAGTTGGAGAAGGTTCCAGAGTTCCATAAGAAAGAGATACTATAGAACCAGAAAGGATATCACCACTTTTCAAGGATACACCAAAGTGGTTATATCAAACCTGGAAGAATGGTGGCATAAAGTAATACACTGGAAGAACCAAAAGTAAGACAAGGAAAGAACAAGAAGACCAAGTAAATTATGTAAAACATTAGAATCATAATGTTTTAGCTCTTACTTCAATTGAGAATGACGTAGTTAGTGTTCAAGATGCACTACAAAGTGATACGATTATCATAGGTCCCAAGACTCAACTCTTCAATCATTTAAAGGGAAACTTTAGCATACATGTGATATAAATGACTTAGGTATTTTATATTATTATCTTGGGATTGAATTCATGTACAGAGATGAGTGCAACTATATACCACAATGGAAATACATTGAGAAATTATTGTAAAGGTTTGAGATGAGAGATTCCAAGCTTATGTAGATACTTATGGATGTCAATGTTGTGAAGAGAGATAGTGGATGCAATCCAAAGATGAGTAGGTGCTGCTACAACCAGCTTCACACCAGCCAATTGAGACTTCAGAGTTGATTAGTAGACCCTTTGAGCTTCCTAAATCCACCAAAATATCAGCCAAGTAATTTGGAACATGTATCCCAAAAGTTTAAGTCAAGACAGATTAGTTGCGAAATGACTAGCTCCCAAAACTTGCTATTTTTGGACATACACCTACTCAAAAAAATGAACAGTGCTCTCAACCTGGTAGGAATTAGATAAATTCCTTTTGGGCATAAGAAATATACTTAGCAAGCTTCCCAATCCAAGTTAAAACACTTCAAATGATGGACTGAGCACTGAGAAGAAGATTCATCAATTTCTGGAACATGCCCACCATTCTCGGGGCTCTGCAGAGATAGACCAGTGAGTAGTAAAATGCAGATATCTCCAACACTGTAAATCCAATGACCTTGAAAATTTATATGCAAAAAGAACACAGTAAGAGCTATCCAACGCATGTTAAAACACTGAAAAAAATGCGTAGAACTCGAGATATGACCTTCTGAAGTTATTGCTCTGAGTGAGTATAGCGGAGAACAAAACAGAGAAGTAGATGATGATAAATGTATAGATTCACATATGATTACAACCACATTGGCAATGAATATTTGCACAATGGGAGTAGAATGATAGAGCTATGGAGTAAGCTCTTCAATCTCTACAAAATGACATGAAGTGGGCATGTACAAGGCTTGCTAATCGCCTCTTCCTTCTTCCTCTTTTTATAGCTATTCTTGGATGGATTTTTGAATTCGAATTAAAATGGCTCCACCTAAAAGTGATCCCCAAAGTTAGGAGACATTCCGTCAGCTCAAAAAGTCTTGGTTTTAGGTAGTTAGAGCCACGAGTTTGCTTTTACATCATGGATGAGGTAAGCCATCCTTTTCCTTTTTCTTTCTTTCAATTACAAGAGATAAAAATGAACTCTTTTACAAGAGGGGTTCACATGACTACACATGTGACTTACAAATGATCATAATATCAAGCATATCAAGCATATCAAGCATGTAGGCTTGGGTAAAATGCACCAACAGCTCCCCCTCAAGCCTAACATGCTTGGCCTCCAAATAAGTCTTCAATTGTCCTTGATTTCCTGCAAGCCAATCATCAACTTGAATCTACTTAACTTTGTACCATCAAGAGCTTTAGTCAACATGTCTGCACATTGCATATCTATAAAGACATAGGATAGTTGAATATCCTTGCTCATTAGCTTCTCCCTTACATAATGGTAGTGGACTTTAATATGCTTGGTTCTAGCATGGTATACCGGATTAGCTGCAAGATGTAGTGAGCTTCTGTTGTCACCAAAAATGTGAGGTGTTGAAGAATGAAGTCCAAGATATGTGTACAAAAACTTTAACCACATGATTTCTTGAGTTGCATTAGCCAAACCTCTATATTTGGCTTCGGTAGAAGATAATGCCACGGTTGGTTGCTTCTTCGATGACCAAGAAATGATTTTTGAACTTGCAAATGATATATACCCGGATGTGCTTCTTCTATCATCTCTAGGTCCGGCCCAATCTACATCTGAGTAGACCTTTAGCTCAATATCTGAAGTATATGAATAGAACAAACCTTCATTCATGGTCCCCTTTAGGTACTTGAGGACTCTCTTGGCCGCTTCCATATGTGGTCTTCTCGGCTTATGCATAAACTGACTCAATATGCTAAGACTATAGCATATATCCACCCTTGTGAGTGTTGCATAGTTCAAACTTCCAACCAAGCTTTGATAGCTTGTGATGTCTTCAATAGGCTCTCCTTCATAAGCACTAAGCTTATGATTTTTCTCCATAGGTGTACCTGCACACTTGGCATTTTCGTAAACGAGCTAATCTTCGCATGTTTTCATATTCTTCATCAACTTCTGATCGTGGAATTTCTGTTGTGTCAATGAAACTCTCGTCGACACCTTCTTCACCATCATGATCTTCGTCCATCTCATAAAATGCTTCAAGCATCTCTTCCATATGTTCATTCTGTGTAATATTATTAGTGCTTGCTTCTACGTCTAAGTGCTTTTTTGCTCTCTTTTGTCCACGAGATGTTATCGGTGCAATGTCGTTTGGATCCATCTGCTCACCTGGGGGACCATGCGAATGATAGCGTAGGTTTTCCAGTTGACTCCTATCAAAGGATCCATACTCTCTAACATGTGCAGTACAAATCCGTCGTTTTCGATAAATTTGATACTTGCACTGTGTGCAAGGACATGCCATTCTCCCTTCAAGATCCAAAGAAGCCATCTGCTACAATATGGACATTTTAGAACATTTCTTTTTTTATTAAACCTAAAAATCTAACTCTTAAAGACCTAAATACTTAAATACCTAAAAAAACTTAAAATCCTAGTTTTAAAACCCTAATCTATATAGCTATCCTATTTTATCTATATATTTGGATTTTTTCTTGATTGATCCTATTTTATATATATATTTATTTATTTATTCAGATTTTTTCCTCTTAATAAGTTATATGTATGCCTAAACCCTAAAACCCTAATTTTAAAGATCTGGACCTAAATTATGTATATTTCTATACACATGTGTATATACATGTATATATGTATTATATGTGTATGTGTATGTGTGTATATATGTTATGTACGTGTTAAAACCCTAAAACCCTAATCCAAATGACCTAAAACTAAAACATGTATATATATGTATGCATGTGTATATATATGTGTATATGTATATATATGTGAATATAGATAGGTACATAAGTATGTGTGTTTGTGTATTTATATTTATTTATATATTTAGATTTTTTCTTTACTTAATTATATTTAATTATATATATTTAATTAAATAATTTAAAACACTAGTTCTTTTTATATTTATTTATGTATATAATTATCTTATTATATATATATACATATTTATATATTCAGATTTTTTTTCTTATGTAATCCTATTTTTATATATTTAATTTTATATATTTAATTATAAATATTTAATTAAATTATTTAAAACAATAGTTCTTTTTATATTTATTTATGTATATAATTATCTTATTTCATATATATTTATTTATATATTCAGATTTTTTTCCTTACGTAATCCTATTTTTATATATTTAATTTTATATATTTAATTTTATATATTTAATTTTATATATTTAATTAAATTATTTAAAACACTAGTTCTTTTTATATTTATTTATGTATATAATTATCTTATTTTATATATATATTTATTTATATATTCAGATTTTTTTTCCTTACGTAATCCCATTTTTATATATTTAATTATATATATTTAATTAAAACCCTAATCTTAAAATTCTAGATCTGAAATACTAAACCCTAAAACCCTAATCTTAAATATGTAGACCTAAAATATGTATATTTCTGTATACATGTGTATATACATGTATATATGTATTACATGTGCATGTGTATGTGTGCATATATCTTATGTAGGTGTTATAAACCTAAAACCCTAATCTTAAAGATTTAAATCTAAAATATGTATATTTTTGTATGCATGTGTATCTACATGTATGTATGTATTATATGTATATGTGTGTTTGTGTATATATGTAATCTACGTATTAAAATCCTAAAACCCTAATCAGAAAGACTTAGACTTAAATCTGAAATACTAAACCCTAAAACCTTAATCTTAAATATCTAGACATAAAACCCTAAAACCCTAATCTTAAATATTTAACCCTAAAACCCTAAAACTCTAATCTTAAATATTTAACCCTAAAACCCTAAATCCTATTTTTTTATATTTGATGTAAAACAAAAACTTCAAAATAAAAATAGGATTATATGTGTGTATGTATGCATGTGTGTATATATGTGTGTGTATGTATGCATGTGTACATGTGTGTGTGTATGTATACATGTGTATACATGTGTGTGTATGTGTATGTGTGTGTATGTAGGCATGCATGTGTGTGCATGTGTGTGTATGTATGCATGCATGTATGTGTATGTGTGTGTATGTGTATGCATGCGTATACATGTGTGTGTATGTATACATGCATGTGTGTATATGTGTGTATGTATGCATGTGCGTATATATGTGTGTATGCATGCATGCCGGTATATGTGTGTGTATGTATGCATGCATGTGTGTATATGTGTATATATATGCGTGTGTGTATGTATGTGTGTATATGTGTGTGTGTGTGTGTGTATGTGTATGTATGCATATGTGTATATATGTGTGTGTATATGTGTGTGTATGCATGTGTGTAAATTTATGTGTGTGTGTATGCATGCATATGTGTATATGTGTGTGTATGTAAGCATGCATGTGTGTATAGGTGTGTGTATGTAAGCATGCATGTGTGTATAGGTGTGTGTATGTAAGCATGCATGTGTGTACATGTATGTGTGTATGTATGCATGTGTAAATTAATGTGTATCTTCCTTTCTCTTCTCTCTCTCTTCTTTCTCTCTTTCTCTCTCTTTCTCTCTCTCTCTCTCTCTCTCTCTCTCTCTCTCTCTCTCTCTCTCTCTCTCTCTCTTTCTCCCCTTCTCTCTCTATCAATAGCGAATAAAAGAATCACTTACAAGTATGTCTCTTTTTGAATCGTTGTCGTCAAAGCGTAATGTAGGTCGTCTCTTGTCCAATTCCAAACAATCGACGCCAACGAACTTCTGCAAAATCAACGAAAAGAGAAATTAGAAACCCTAAAGCATAGAGAAACACAAATGCTAATAGTACGCGCAACACTTACCAAGATGTGAGAGCTAAGCCGAGAGAGAGTGCGTGTGTGTAGAGAGAGAGATCCATGTGTGTGTGTGTGTGCACAAGACAATGCAGGTTTGCGTGCACAAGTTCGACAGTAGACCGAGAGTACTCAAACACGCGCAGAAATGTGAAGTTTTGCTCTCAGGTTCGCGGTATGTTTAAAAATTCACTGTCGGTATAGGCGCCGGTATGGACATCGGTATACGCGTCGGTAGTTGCCAGTAATTTACCGACGCTTATACCGATGCTCATACCGATGCATATACCGATGCCTATACCGAAGCTTATATCGGCGGCTGCGGGCCACACCGACGATCCGTTTAAAACGGTCATACCGACGGTCACTTGACCGTCGGTATCTCTTAGTGAGATTTTCTGAGGGCTATATCGATGCCGACTATGACCGTCAGTATATGCAGCGTCGGTATGCCCCTCATATGTTGTAGTGACCACCCCACTTCTAAGATATCAATAAGGATGATAGGGAAATGAAAGTGGAAAGAGTAGGATTTGATATTCTCGAAACCAATTAAATTTTATCTAATCTATGATCTATGTATCATTTGAGGGAATCATGAGTAATTATACAAGTGATCAAATCATCCAAAGGTTTATTAAGTTGTGAAACATAAATTACACTATCTCTTTGAACGAAATCTAATAACATAACCTTGACAACTTCTCGAGGTCAAAAATGTATAGGGTATCTATGCATTTATTAATAAAATAAAAATGAAAGACCTCTACAAAGAATAATTCTTGGAATCTATCATAACTAAAAGATCCATTTCGAGTACTCCTTGAAAATTTTATAAGTATGAATATTGAAGTTTATTGTAGGAGGATAAAAATGAAATGTAAACTGAATTCTTCCTAAACAACCATGCTTATTATTTTAATGGGATGAAATAATTAGTGATCTCACTATCAACTTTGAAATATATACAATGATCTTGGATTACATTTGCACTTTACTAGTAAGATATTAAATTTTGGAAAGTTCAACAACCATTATTCAAGATTCCCTTAATTAGATCACATCTAAGGTAGGTTTCTTAACATCTAAACGAGCTTGACTTTTACAACAACCAAGTTTTCATCTTCCTCTTATCAAGATGTAATGAAAGATAAAACCTTCTTCATGATTAAGATTTACAGTTTGAACTAAGGGTAGTCTAAAGGAAGGTAGCTCCAACTTCGTTTCATTTAGCAATTTTAAGGATGATGAACTTTCAAGAGTTTTTTTGGCATCGATAAGTCTTTTTGACATTTTTCAAGACAAAGTATATTTCAAAATAGTTGGTAACATAGAGCTAGTTTTAGAGAACCTAGAGATAGTTCATAGAGTTGACTTCATGAAAATAGGGGAGGTTGCAAGAAAATATAGGTGAACACTTGAAAGGTAAATTTTAGATTGCATGTTATCACTCCTAACTAAAGCCTAAGGAAAGTATTATCATCTTTGAAACAAAAACCATGAAAATCATTTCTAATCTGGTAGATCAAAAGTAAGTAATTGCATTGGATTTTGGGATGCCTATTAGATTTGTTTACAGAATCAAGGAATGAGGTGATCAAGATGCGTTTTGGGAGGAATCATCAAAAGAGTATATTTTCTTTGCTTCAACATGTGAAACCTTGATATGACATTACTTGTAATAAATATATAAGTTGGGCATAGTTAGGATCTCATTTAGTCCTATTTTGAGGCACATGATTTGGATTAGCCTAGAATCTGAATATAAAGAGAGATTATTTGCATCAAGATTCTTTCTCCATCTTTGAAATACCTAGAAGTCATAATTTCACTAATATATGGATGATTTATCTTTGTATCCCATATTTTGGATGGAAACAAACTTTTATATTTCTAGTTTAGCCTCTGGGATAAATCTAATTCATGATACCTAGTGAGAAAGTTTAACTTAATATAGTTTCAACAAAATTTGAGTAAATTAGTTTTAAAATGGTCTATGTTTTTATTTTTTGCAAACGAAATCTTTCCTTACACACTTAAATTTCTTATGTAAACTTTGGAATTCTCATAATTGATAAGATTAATCAGTTGGTGATGTAAATAATAATCAATAGACTACTCATTGAATGATAATACACATTTCTTAATATTGTGGAATTAGTGTATTAATTGGGCCCAAATATTTCACAAGGCCCTTTTGAATATTATTAATTTGATCATATAGGGTAACTTGTTACATAGTTTTCTAGGCTGTGAGGTAAGCAAGTAGTTATGCAAGGGAAGAGAGTAGCGCTAACAGAGAAGATAATAGATATAATAGAATTTCAAAAAATTGATATTAATAGTAAGTAAAAAGATGATGGCATTGTCCACTTGTGTGCTCTAAAGGTAGAGCTTAAATGGTGATCTAGACAAATCTAGATAGAGAGTTACAAGGTAGAGATATGCTCGCTCAATTTGATATCTAGGATAGTACAAAGGTCATGTATATATAGGCTAATGGAGTGATGTGGCCTTTCGCAGATGACTATACATGGGCAATCATCGGATGTGTAATCCCCATATGTGGATTAGGTCGATTCAGCCAACATAAAAAATATGAATGATTTTTTACTTTGATAAGGAATATTCCATGGAATATTTCCTTTATCATCATGATGGAGGTGGTGCCCCTGGACCCATGCGAAGGGGACTAATGGACTCCTTAGACTCCCCATATGAAGCTACTCCTCGTTGCATTGGAACCCACAATTAGAGACCTTGGTAACTCCCTTTCCTTAAAATACCTTACATGGTCCAATTTCACCTTTATCCAACATGCAAGTTGGCATTCCCATCAATTGGGTAATGCACGCTTGGCTTTTTCTCATAATGGGGGCCTTACAAAATGTGCATTAGTACATACAATCATGAGGGGTAGACATTAGTCATATACTAACACACCCCTCAATGTTTACTGAATGATAAAACAAGTAGGTCAAGATCCTATGCGCATCTATTGAAGATGCATGTTGAACTGCTCTTTTCAAGTGCTTTAGTGAATATGTTAGGTTTCCTCTGTTGATCAATATTCTAGCTCCACAATTTCATCTTCAATTAGCTCACAAACATAATTGTACTCTACTTCTATATGTTTGGTGTGAGCATGAAATAGTGGGTTCTTTGCAATGGCCATACAACTTTGATTATTACATCTAACTATAGTTGCCATTTGTGATGGAAATCCTACATTTGCAAGAATTCTCCTTAACCACACTACCTCACAAGAGGCAAAGCAAGTTACTTTGTACTCTAATTTGTTGATGTATGAAACACCACAAGTAATGTGACACTAGAACACCTCTATGGTCACCATTAACTCATTGTCACTCCAAACTTTGAGAAATGATAGCCTAAAGTGAGAACTTTGCTTCTACAGAAAATCCTAGTCACCGAAATGACATACCGTCAGTATTTTGCTAATTTCTCCTAGCTCAAGTATTAGTTTTCCATGAAACTTTATAAGCTGAAACTAGAAGAGTAGAGCTCTCCAACAAGCTATCATATGCATCAAACGGATCTCTAGAACTCAAGTTATGGCTCTCACAATATGACCCTGTATGACCTTCCAAAACTCGAAATTTTACCTGTTTTAGTAAGAGCGCCTGTTTAAAATTAGAATTCGATGCCTAGCATCGACTTGCAACGAGAATTCGATGCCGGGCATCGACTTGGGATGTTTTTGGCCACTTTTCAGCAGGGATTCGATGCCGGGCATCGACTTCCCGCATAAAGTCTTGATCTTTTGGACACCAAAAACTATAGGTGATTTCATGCACACTTAGAATATGACTTATCAACTGGAATTCGATGCCAGGCATCGAGTTGCTCCAACAACATCATCTTTTCAAGAAGATTTGGCAGTAGATAAAAATCAGATATGAAGATAAGGACTTATCAAGTGAGATTCGATGCCAGGCATCGACTTGCTTGGAAAACTTCAACCTTTCAAATCATTACACAGAAGACAAACACTGGAGATGAAGGAAGAAGACTTATACACAGAACTTTAACTAGTTCTTGTCATAACTATGAAAACTCAGAAGCTTACAAGTGCTTTCTCGCTCAGAGAAGCCCGACTATACTCAGTCATACAAAAATGAGTTCTTCTCACTTTCTCATTGTCTTCCTTCTTCTTCTTCTCTCCGCGTCAGTTAATACTAACTAACTTATATAGATTTTCTCATTCCCGTGATTTTTAAAAAACTTCTAGAACTAAAGTGAACTAACTTTACAAGTATGATGCACTTGTGAATTTGTCCCTTCACATAGGCATGGGGTTTTCTTCCTAAGATTTGACCTTCAAATATATGTCTAATTAGTGATTGTTTCTCCAACAGCTCCCCCTCAATCACTAATTGACATTCCCTGTTTCTTCATATCTTCTTCTTTTCTTTTACTCCTGCCATGCTTTTGAATCTGCTGGTCTTCACACCATCCAAGCTCTTTGTCATTATGTCTGCTAACTGATCTTTAGTAGAAATGTACTCCACTTCAATCTCCTTCTCCATTACCTTTTCTCTGAGAAAATGATATTGTATCTCTATGTGCTTTGTCCTTGCATGAAATACTGGATTTGCTGCAAGATAAAGTGAACTCATATTATCTCCATGTATTGTAGGTGTACCTTGATCAATGCCTAAGCTCTTGAACAATGTCTGCATCCATATGACTTCCTTAGCTGCTTCCACAAGTCCTTTGTACTCTGCTTCAGTTGATGATAATGCTACTGTATGTTGTTTCTTTGAACACCAACTTACAAGCTTATCACCAATATATATCATGTAACCATGAGTTGATCTTCTGTCATCTTGATTACCTGCCCAATCTGAATCACTATAGGCTCTCAACTTCAAATCTGATGTAAAAGGATAATATAATCCTTCCTTTATAGTTCCTTTGATATATCTGAGAACTCTTTGACCTGCAATCCAATGTGGGTCCTTTGGACAATGCATGAATTGTGACAAAACTCCCACTGCATAACTAAGATCAGGTCTTGTTAGTGTAGCATAAATCAAACTACCCACAAGAGATTGATACTTCCTCATATCTTTGTAGTCTGCACCATCATATTTACTGAGCTTGTGATTAACTTCAAGTGGAGTTGAAGCTTCTCTGCAATTTTGCATATCAAACTTCTTCAACAAGTTCAGAAGATACCTTTCTTGTGACACATATATGCCATGATCTGTATAAGTAACTTCCATTCCAAGAAAGTATGATAACTTTCCTAGGTCATTGATCTTGAATTCTTTTTCAAGCAATCTCTTTACCTCCTTGATTCCTTCATCTGAAGTACCTGTGATTATAATGTCATCTACATAAATACAAATGTAGATTGTACCTTCCTCTGTTCTTCTGATAAGTAGACTTGAATCTGCTTTTGAACTTTGATATCCAAGATCATTGAGATACTTCACCAGTCTATAGTTCCATGCTCTTGGAGCTTGCTTCAATCCATACAATGCTCTTCTCAACCTGCAAACAAAATTTGGATACCTGGAATCTATAAACCCTTGAGGTTGTTCCATGTATACCTCATCTGATATGTATCCATTCAAGAATGCATTCTTTATATCCAATTGACTTAGGGTCCATCCTTTTGAAGCTGCAATAGCAATGATTGTCCTTATAGTTGACATCTTAGCTACGGGACTGAATGTCTCATCATAATCTATGCCATAGGTCTGGGCATAGCCTTTCACTACCAATCTAGCTTTGTATCTGGCTATACTTCCATTTGCAAGCTTCTTCACTTTATAAACCCATTTATTTCCAATTACTTTCTTACCATTTGGTTTAGGAACAAGTTCCCATGTCTTGTTCTCCTCCAGTGCATTGAACTCTTCCTTCATTGCTTCTTCCCATTGGTTCTTACCTTTAGCTTCATCATAGTTCTGAGGTTCTTCATCATCTTTGACCATATATGCATAGTTCTTCTGAGTTATGTAAGAAGTATCATAAGAATACCTTTCTGGTTGTCTTCTAGTCCTGCTTGACCTTCTTGGTTCACATTCTTCATAAGTATCTGGATACACTTCTTCATCAAATATAGGAGCTTCTTCATTTCTTCTTGTTAATCCACTTGTGGATGTACTTGCTTGCATATAGTCTTCATCTCTATTTACCTGCACAATTGATTTTCCTTTCTCACATCTTCTTACCTCTTCTTCAAATTCTTCAGCTGTATGACTTTGATCTGCATACCAACTTTTCTGTTCATCAAATGTAACATCTCTAGAAACAAGAAATTGTTTGGTTAGAGGATTCCACAACCTGTAACCCATCTGCTTTTCATCATAACCAATGAACACATATTTTGCTTCCTTTGGTTCAAGTTTATGCCTAAGTTGTGATGGCACATAAGCATATGCAATTGATCCAAACACTCTACAATGATCTAGTGTTGGTTTCTTACCCCACCAAGCTTCATATGGAGTCATTCCATTCAGAGCTGCACATGGTAATCTATTCACAAGATATGTAGCTGTATTTACAGCCTCAACCCAAAGATAATTTGGACAGTTCTTCTCCTTTAGCATAGCTCTAGCAAACTCAACCAAAGTCCTGTTCCTTCTTTCTGCTACACCATTTTGTTGTGGTGTATACCTGCAAGTTATTTCTCTCTTAATACCTGCATTCCAAAGATAATCATTGAACTCTTGGGAGAAATATTCTCCCCCTCCATCAGACCTCAGTCTCTTAAGCTTTTGACCTGTGACTCTCTTTGCATATGCATGAAAATGCTTGAAAGATCCAAACACTTCTGATCTTTCCTTCAAAACATATAATGTTATCCATCTTGTAGCATCATCAATGAAAAGAACATAATACCTTGAGCCACTGATAGATCTTTCTTTTGTTGGTCCCCATACATCTGTATGAATGAGCTCAAGTACTCCATAATGTTTGAATCCTTTCTTTTGAAATGGTAACATGTGTGCTTTTCCCATTTGACATGCTTCGCATTTATAAACCATATGTTGACTTTGCACATTTGGTAATCCTAGTACATGTTGGAGATAGACGTCTGCGGAAGCACGCGAACAGCACAAGGAAGTAGAAGAAGCTTGGAGCACAAACACACAATACTGAATGTATTACTAGAGAATGTACAAAGATAAGTAGCCCATTAGGGCAATAGGCGTATATACAAGCCGGGGGAAAAAAACCTCCTAAAGAGGGAAAAAAGTGCCCCGGCAGTCCTAGAGTGTTCACACACATCACTACCTAAATATATCAACAAATCCCCCCTGGGAGTGATGCGGTGAACAAGGAGCTGGCACTCATGTATAAGGAAGTGCCAAGCTATGTGGAAATCACTCCACAAAAGGAAGTAAGCCCAAAGCTTTGCGAAAAGCTTCAAACTTCTCCCTAGGCAGAGCCTTCGTGAAAAGGTCTGCAATGTTCTCCTGCGTGGGCACATATGCCAAGCTGATCTCCCCAGCAGAGAACCTCTCCCTGACATAGTGATAATGCACCTCAATGTGCTTAGTGCGAGCATGGAACACATGGTTCCTCGCAACTGCCAATGCGCTCTGACTCTCAGTGAAGATGGTGGTGGCAGAAGACTGGCCAACACCCAAATCAGCCATAAGGCGTCTGAGCCACACACACTCAACAGTCGCTGTGAAAGCTGCCCTATACTCAGCCTCACAACTGGAAGTGGCCACAGTAGGCTGCTTCTTGCTCAACCAAGATATACATGAGCTACCAAGCATGAAGCAAAAACCACTGGTGGACACACGAGTGTCATAGCAACCAGCCCAATCTGAGTCAGAAAAAGCATGCAAATCTGGCGGTAGTGATCCCCCCTTGGGATAAAACAACCCAAGTAGCCGAGTACCACTCAAGTAGCGAAAGATGCGCTTAACCGCTTTCCAATGCGTGACTCCTGGGCAATGCATAAACCTGCTCATCTGTGAGACAACAAACTGAATATCTGGCCGAGTAATGCATAAGTAAATCAAGCATCCAACAGCCTGCTGATAGAGAACAGCATCAAATGCATCTCCAGCATCATGAAGCCTCAATCGTAAACCTGTCTCCATAGGAGTGGCAATAGGCTTACAGTCTTCAAGGCCAAAACGCTGCAATAATGTGTCAATATATTTCGTTTGACACAAAGCCATTCCACCATCAACGTGCATAAACTGAATGCCCAAATAGTGATGCAAATGCCCCAAATCATACATCTCAATGAGGCATGCAAATCAGCCTTAAAATCAGCAATATGTGTCTCAATAGGACCAGTGAGCAGCATGTCATCAACATAGACAACAATGATCAGAAGCACATCATTAGCACGCTTAACATATAAGGTGCTTTTAGTTGGACTGTTCTCAAAACCATGTGCAATCAGATAGGCATGTATCTTCTCATACCAAGCACGTGGTGCTTGCTTTAAACCATATAACGCCTTCTTTAATCTGCACACCTGGTTTTCATGCCCTTTCTGCACAAAGCCACGGGGCTGAAAAACATACACTTCTTCATGCAAGTCACCATTCAAAAATGCTGTTTTAATGTCCAACTGATGTACATTCCAACCATGATGGGCTACAAGTGCACAAATGCTACGAACAGTAGTCATACGGCATGTAGGTGCAAAGGTCTCATCAAAATCAATGCCTCTTTCCTGCGCATAACCCTTTGCAACAAGCCTAGCCTTATACCTGTCAACGGTACCATCAGGTTTACGCTTCAGCTTGTATACCCACTTAGTGCCAATGGCCTTCTTGCCAGGAGGCAAGTCACATAAGGACCATGTACCATTCTTCATTATAGCATCATATTTAGATTGCATAGCAGCCATCCAATTTTCTGAATTTTGTGCTTCATCAAAAGAAACAGGCTCATTCTCATCACAGAGACTAGATGCAGCCATAGCATAGCAATCTGATGCAAAGGAGGCACTATGAGAGCCTGAACAAGTACGATATGACAAAGGTGCATCTAATTTGCTATCACGCAAAGTCTGCACCAGCCATTTTGGCATAGTTTTTGCCTGCTCAATATCAGCTCTCTCATCAGCAAGTGCATCATGTAAATCTGCATCAAAAATGGAATGATCTGCATCATCATATGAAACTTGCAAAGGCTGAGAAGTTGCCTCATTAGGACCAACACTAGCCTGTCCACCTGTAAAAAGAGGCATCAAAGTATCATACATGTCTTTGGAGCTAACAGATGTCTCCTTAGTACATGAAAGCAATGGCTGAATAGCATCTTCCACAAAGACAACATCACGGCTAACCAGAATGCGTTTAGTTTGTGGATGATACAGACGATAGCCTTTACTTTCAGAACTGTACCCAACAAAAATACATTTTACTGCCTTATCATCCAATTTCCTGCGATGTTGTTCAGACACTAATGCATATGCCAAACAACCAAAAACACGTAGATGAGCAACAGATGGCTTCCGGTCATGCCAAGCCTCATATGGAGTGATAGACTGCAATGCTTTAGTGGGACACCTGTTCAGTACATATGCTGCACACATGACAGCCTCAAGCCAGAAACTATGTGGTAAAGCCTGACTTTTGACCATGCACCTCGCCATCTCCATGAGTGACCTGTTCTTTCGTTCAGCAACTCCATTCTATTGAGGTGTATACGGTACTGTACACTGGTGTTTTATCCCACGTTCAGCCAGAAATGCATTAAAATCTGAAGACATATATTCCCCCCCTCGATCAGAACGGAGGGTGCCCATTTTACATACTGACAGATTTTCAGCTAAAACCAAAAACTGTTTGAAGCACATGAACACTTCGGACTTTGCTTTGAGTGGATATACCCATGCATGCCTGGAAAAATCATCAATGAAAGTCACGAAGTAAAGGTAATTTCCAAAAGAGGGTGTCTGCATAGGACCACAGACATCACTATGTACAAGCTGCAATTTCTGCGTAGCCCGAACTGAACCATCTTTTGGAAAGGAAGAACGCTGCATTTTGCCCAAAATACAGCCTTCACAAACATGTTTTCCAGGTGCCTCAAGTTTGGGCAAAGAGGACACCATTTCAGATTTCTGCAGGCGTAACAAACTAGCAAAATTCAGATGACCAAAGCGTGCATGCCAAAGCTTTGCATCTGACATAGCCTGAGAATCATGAACTTCACATGCCGAATCATTCACAGATCTTTCATAGTCTATGAGCTTATACAGCCCACGACATAAGATGCCAGAAGCAATAATCACATCGCCATTTGAGAGATCATGGACTGTACACTTGTCATCAACAAATTTCACAACCAAGCCAATCTTGGCTAATGCAAAAACTGATAACAGATTCTTTTTGATCCCTGGCACAAATAAAGCATCTGACAAAGTGAAAGAACTACCATCAGCAGTAGTCACAATGATCTTACCAACTCCCATAACAGGATAAGAGGAGTTATTGGCGCATGTGACAGTATTCCTTGTAGGGGCAGGCTCGAGTGAAGAGAAGAAACTGCGCTGTGAGGTAATATGTTTGGTCACCCCACTGTCAAAGTACCAAACATCTGAGTCTACTGCAGACATGCACTGATAATGAGAAGATGGGTCAAAACTGCAGACAGTAGTAAACGCCCATTCTTCTTCCTGCACAAGATTTGCAGACTCTGTTTTTGGTGTAGAGGCCTCTGCAACAACCATTCCAGCCTCTTTCTTCTTTGTCTCTTTAGCAGCCAGTTTTGGAAAGTTCTTTATAATATGATCATTTCCTTTACAGTACTTGCAGAACAATTTCTGCTTTTCTGATTTCTTTTCATCTTTATCCTGGTTCTTCGACTGTGCAGCATTTACAGATTTTTACTTACTAGTAGAAGAGCTCCATTTTCCTTTGCCCTTTTGACTAGCCAGGAAAGCTTGATCTGCAACACGCATAATGGACCTGTTCTGCCTGGACTGATCTTCCTGCAACAGAACAGAGACTAATTCTTCAAATGACAAGGCATTCGGATTGCCTTTCATCATCAACCGAAGAGTAGAGGCAAAACTCTGATATGAATCAGGAAGACCATTCAGAACGGTCTGCACAAGTGAGCTATCTGGTATAACCTCATCAGCAGAAATCAATTGTTCCTTCAGGTCTTTGATCTTTGTAAGAAAACTGTCCATAGAATCACCTTCATTCATGTGCTCACTCTCCAACTGTTTTCGGAGGTAAGCAACACGAGCCTCATTCCTAGCCTGGTACAAAGTGGTAAGTGTATCCCAAGCATCCTTTGCTATTCTGCAAGAGCGAATGTGAGGAATAATGGCATGTTTGACAAACAAAGCTATCAATGCATGTGCCTGGGCATCTCTGCCATCCCAACGAATCTGCTCTGCAGTAGGTGCAACAGAAACAGCAGCACGAACAAGAATCTGCGGAATATCGTCTTCGACACCATCTTCATCAGCTCCAGTACCTCCAGCACCTGTATTTGTAGTACCTGTAGTCGCAGGTGTAACAGGACGTCTTTCAACACCCTGCACAATGTTCCACAGTCCTTTTGCAACCAGTACATGTCGCATCATATAAGCCCATAATGGGTAGTTGGTACCATCCAACTTATCCTCAACAGCCAACATACGGAATACATCACTGCTTTCAGCCATGGCCGGTGACTAAAATACCTTGATGCAGAAAATTGACTGTATCTCAAAAAGTTGAACGGAACTGCCAAGCCGAGTTCTGCTAGACCTGTAGCACACTTCGAGACGCTTAAACTGGCGAACAGAAACTGGTATATACCTTTGGCACAAAAGGGCGAAATAGCCTGCACAAGCACTGCGATAGTGTGTTCGGAGGCCGAAACGAGCTCAGATCGCGATTTTGGCACCACAGAACAAAGCTGTTTTGATCTCGGAAACACCCTGAGTATGCTCACCAAATTTCGTGCGAATCTGAGACTGCAAACGGAGGAGTGTCGACGGCGCCCTAGAAGAAGCGACGACCTGCTCTGATACCAATTGTTGGAGATAGACGTCTGCGGAAGCACGCGAACAGCACAAGGAAGTAGAAGAAGCTTGGAGCACAAACACACAATACTGAATGTATTACTAGAGAATGTACAAAGATAAGTAGCCCATTAGGGCAATAGGCGTATATACAAGCCGGGGGAAAAAAACCTCCTAAAGAGGGAAAAAAGTGCCCCGGCAGTCCTAGAGTGTTCACACACATCACTACCTAAATATATCAACAGTACAGACTGATTAGCAACCATAGCTTTAATTCCTCTTTCATTGAAATGACCTAATCTCTTATGCCAGAGATCAAGTTCTGTAATCAATGCTTCACCATGTGTGAGCAAAGCTTGACCAATGTTCCCTTGCACTCTTAAAGTAAAGAGTCTACCTTCTTTCTTACCAGAGACAATCTGATTATATCCATTCTCTGGATCTTCCACAAATACTCCTTCATTTGTAAACCTGACTTGAAAACCTTTTTCAACTATCTGTCCCACACTAATCAAGTTTTTAGGTATTGTTGGAACATACAAAACATTGGTTAGCAAATCTGCTCCACTCTTGCATTTCACGTTTCCAATTGAATGTACACTATGTCTTGTATTATCACCAGTTTGAACTGTGTGACTAGAAATGCCTTTTTCCAATTCTGACATCAATTCTATGTTTCCTGAAAAATGATTAGAACATCCAGAGTCAATGTAAAATACCTTTAGATCTTCTTTATTTGATGTGTTGATTGAGTTCATCATCAATGATGTATGACTTTCATTCTGTGTGTCATTTGCATAGTTGTAGTAGGTGGTGTTGTAGGATTGATTCTGTCCCCAACTTCTTCCTCCACCTCTACCATAGCCTCCTCTTTGACTTTGTCTACCTCTTTGAAAATTACTTTGATATCTTCCACCTCGGCCTCTACTATTGTTGTTTTGATTCTGGTTTGATCCTTGTTGATTGTGCCAACAGTCATGAGCCAAATGATTACTCAATCCACAGATCCAACAAGCCTTTTTGTTGTTATTTTGATTACCTCTTCCTCTTCCAAAACCTCTTGCTCTTCCTCTGCCAGTGCCTTTACCTCTTGCATAATAAGCTTGAGAACTAGACTCCTCTTCATCCTTTGCTTTACCTTTATCTCCTTTCTTCTTGTTCTTCATGTACATTGCAGAACTTTGTCCTTTATCTCCATCTCCCTTCAAGTCTTGCTCATATGTGAGCATCAAACCAAGCAATTGGTTCAAATCTGGAACATAATGATTTAATGAAAGTTCTGTTGATAAGACAAAAGGTTTCCACCTTTCATCCCCTCTCAAACCTGCAAGTAGCTGAGCAATCAATCTGTGATCTTCAACATCTTCATCTATGGATCCAAGACTATCTGCAAGATCCTTCATCTTAGTGACATAATCACTAATGGTTTGACTTGGCTTCTTCTTGAATGTTGTAAACTCTGACCATAGACTTGCTTTCCGTGCTTTAGTAGTACTTTGGAAATGATACTCCAATGCATTCCATATATCTTCAGATGATTCCAATCCTCTGATGTGTGGTAGCAAATGATCAGAGATTGTATTGTAGATGTATGCTTTTGCACTTGCATCCTTCTTCTGCCAATGCTTTAAAGCATCAAGTTCTTCTTTCTTTGGTCGGCTTTCATCTTCAAATACTGGCTTCTCTTCTTCACCTGTAACATATATCATGAGATCCTTACTCATAAATAAGGCTTCCATTCTCATTACCCATGCGGGGTAATTATCTCTGTCCAGTTTGTCAATGGAGATATGATCTGCCATAGTTCTTTCCTTCTGCTGCAACCTGTGAGCTTAAAGGATAAAGGATAATAACTTTTGAAGTTCTTTGTGTATGAGGATACTTTTGAAGTAACCTTTTGATGCCTTGTGTCTTCAAATGCTTCACCTTTCAAACTTTAATGGAAAACTTTACAAAACTTCTCGTACCTTTGTCGTCTTCTGCTCTCGAGAATCTTTCTGCTCTGATACCACTTGTTGATGTATGAAACACCACAAGAAATGAATTAATGTGACACTAGAACACCTCTATGGTCACCATTAACTCATTTTCACTCCAAACTTTGAGAAATGATAGCCTAAAGTGAGAACTTTGCTTCTACAGAAATTCCTAGTCACCGAAATGACATACCTTCAGTAGTTTGCTAATTTCTCCTAGCTCAAGTATTAGTTTTCCATGAAACTTTATAGGCTGAAACTAAAAGAGTAGAGCTTTCGAACAAGCTATCATATGCATCAAACGGATCTCTAGAACTCAAGTTATGGCTCTCACAAGATGACCCTGTATGACCTTCCAAAACTGGAAATTTTACCTGTTTTAGTAAGAGCGCCTGTTTAAAATTAGAATTCGATGCCTAGCATCGACTTGCAACGAGAATTCGATGCCGGGCATCGACTTGGGATGTTTTTGGCCACTTTTCAGCAGGGATTCGATGCCGGGCATCGACTTCCCGCATAAAGTCTTGATCTTTTGGACACCAAAAACTATAGGTGATTTCATGCACACTTAGAATATGACTTATCAACTGGAATTCGATGCCAGGCATCGAGTTGCTCCAACAACATCATCTTTTCAAGAAGATTTGGCAGTAGATAAAAATCAGATATGAAGATAAGGACTTATCAAGTGAGATTCGATGCCAGGCATCGACTTGCTTGGAAAACTTCAACCTTTCAAATCATTACACAGAAGACAAACACTGGAGATGAAGGAAGAAGACTTATACACAGAACTTTAACTAGTTCTTGTCATAACTATGAAAACTCAGAAGCTTACAAGTGCTTTCTCGCTCAGAGAAGCCCGACTATACTCAGTCATACAAAAATGAGTTCTTCTCACTTTCTCATTGTCTTCCTTCTTCTTCTTCTCTCCGCGTCAGTTAATACTAACTAACTTATATAGATTTTCTCATTCCCGTGATTTTTAAAAAACTTCTAGAACTAAAGTGAACTAACTTTACAAGTATGATACACTTGTGAATTTGTCCCTTCACATAGGCATGGGGTTTTCTTCCTAAGATTTGACCTTCAAATATATGTCTAATTAGTGATTGTTTCTCCAACATAATTGAGTAGAGGAGAGTGTGAGTGTGTTGTTTCCTACTTACACAAGAAATATATTCCTGAACTAAGTGAGAAAGAGTATCTAGAAACTGATTTTCTAGAATCATGATCTCCTGCCCAATCTGAATCACAATATCCTTAAAGTTTATCACTTTTGATATAAAGAATGCCAAAATCCAAGGTGCCTGCAATGTACCTTAGAATTCACATGTCAGCATTCCAATGGCTCTCCTTAGGTTTGATGGAAAACCTAATTAACACTCCACCAGCATAGCAGATGTATGGTCTAGTTTTAAATAGAAAAATAAGACTTCCAATGAGCTTCCTATACTTCTTAGAATCTACATTACGCATATTATCATCCATAGATAGCTTATGATTTACCTCCATAGGTGTGCCAATTGGTTTTAAGTCCATCATTCAAAATGCCTTAAGAATTTCTTTGGCATACGTCTGTTGTGAGATGAAAATTCCATCCTTTCTTTGCCATACCCCAATTCCTAGACAAAAATGGAGTAGACCTAAGTCTTTCATTTCAAACTTGATTCCCAAGCTTTGATTGGTAAGTTCTTCATGTTCCCTTGTAATGATCATATCATTTACATATATAATAATAACAAATAGCTAGCTATCCTTTTTCATTACATAGAGGTTAGTATCAGAAGTACTTCTTTCAAAACCCATATTTTTGAAAATGTTATCTATCTGTTGGCACCAATCCCATGGTGCCTATTTAAGGCCATACAACTCGTTTTTCACTTGCAATTTTTTTTCTAAATTGGGCATCTCAAAACCTAGTGATTGAGATACATATACCTCATCCTTGAGGTGACCATTCAAAAATGGAGATTTGACATCCAACTGCAAAATAGGTCAAGCCTTTTGTCTAGCTACTACGAGTAACACCCAAATGGTTGTCATGCATGTTGTTGGTGCAAAGGTTTCTTGAGCATCAAAACCTTCAATTTGTGAAAAACCTTGTGCAACTAATATTATCTTATACTTTTATAATGTGTCATTTGCTTTATACTTAGGTTTTCAAATCCATTTAGTACCAATTACCTTCTTATTTGGCAACAAATTGACTAGCTTCCATGTATAATTTTTGCATATACTATCATACTCAGACAACATTTCCGCTCTCCAACTTGGATCATCAATGGCTTCCTTAATGGTGCTAGTTTCCTTTACTGAGCCCATGATAACTTCCATTAGATTCATGTTAAAAAACTTTCTTGAAGCTCCTCTTTGCTCATCTATTCTCTTTGATCTAGGTAATCCATATGAGGATGATTCTGGTACATCTAAGTGTGGACTGTGATCATCAAAGGGCTCTTGTGCCCATTTTGGTAGTGGCTCACATTGTGAAACTAGAATTGGTTGGCTTTTTACTAAGGAAATTTCACTATGAGATGTTTCCTCCTTCGAAAATTTAACCTATCTTTTGATAGGCACAAGGTGAGATATTTCTTCGGTTGATGAGATAGTAGATTTACCTTTATCTTCTATTGAGTGTGGTTGTCCATCAAATACCACATCTTGGCTGATAAAAATCTTCCTTGTTTTAGCTATTCCTTTTCTCAACAATTCCGTCTTGTTGAGGTGTATGAGTTGTGGTAAGTTTCCCTTTTAGACCATGCTCCTTGTAGTAGTTATTGAATTCTGTTGATAAGAATTCCCCTCCTCTATCTATCTTGAATTTCTTTGATTTCTTGCCTGATTCATTTTCCAAATACTTATGCCACATTTTATTTTTTTAAAAGCATCAACCTTCTCTCGAATGAAATAAACCCACATCTTTCTACTATAATCATCAACTAACAACAAAAAGTAGAAAGATCCCCTAAAGCAGGTGTAAATATCCTACTGCATAGATCACCAGGTACCAACTCTGAGCTTGAGCTGAATTGCTAGTCTCTAATGGAAATGCCATTTGTTGTTGCTTGCCCATCATGAAAGCTTTACAAAGTTCCTCCAACTCTAAAACTGCAAGCAAATGAGCGACCATCCCTATTCTTTGCATCTCCTTCAAAACTACAAATTCAAGATGCCCAAATCATTGATGCCATAACCTACTTAGATATTTATCTTTTGTATGATTTAAGGCATTTAACTCATAAAAGTTATCACATCTTATGCCTTTTCCTACTGCATTACCTTATCAATCCATGATTTCCACACCACTCTTGTTGAAGTGAACTTTGACTCCATGATCTGTTATTGTAGAAACTCACAACAAATTTATTTTAAGTGTAGCTACATAAAGAATGCTAGATAAATTCTTCAATATAACACCTTGAGAAGTGATAAAAGAGATAGTTCATGTTCCTTCAGCTGGACACTTGGAGTCATTTTGCACCACTACATTGATGGATTGCCATAAGGCACTAGGGAACTATACCGATCCTTTTTGTTTTTCACATCGCAAGAAGATCCACTATCTAAACTCCATGGTTCATCATCACGAGCTTGAGCAGATGAGCATACCTCTTCAATAGCTACCCATAGTTTGAGCTATGTAGTGTTTGCAGTGTTGGGATGGAATCCCTCTCGGATTAGGTATCAAGAAAATTTTTTGAAATTAATTCTTTTCTTTTTTGACCATGATATGATGTTTTGACTGCAAAAAGATGAGAAGAGTTGTAAACTGTTCAAGTATTTGAATGATTTGATTGATTATGTGATCAAAAGTTTTTATTTTGTACTTTTATGTGTGCTTTTGACCTAGCATAACCCTAGAAACTTGTATATTTCCTTGTATAAAGTCTATTAACCCTCAAACCATTGTTGTACTTTGACAATAAACCATCAAAACTTCCATGTGTGTATTCAAGAGGAAATAAAAAACCCATGTATATTATAGCCCCTAAAGAACCATGATAGTTTCACCCTTAGAAACCCCAGAACCTATGAAAACCCTAGCTCAAAAACCCTCAAAAACTGATGTTTGAACCCTTGGAAATCCTTGATTTCAAATCCGTGTGAATGGAATTTTCCAAAATTGGAAAAGAAGAAAAAGAAGCTGTTAAGATACAAAAGAAGAGAAAGATAAGAATCTAAGAGAATTCTAGAGAATCGTCTAGATTTAGAAACTTGGGACCCTAGAAACTTATAATTAAGAGCTTGATTGTTCATTTGGTTTTCACATTGATAACCTGAAAATTCTTTCATCTTTTCTTTGTACCTTGCGTTTGGTGAGAGAGTTGAGATGAAATGAAAGAGAGAGAGAGAGAAAGAGAACTCCATCTCTCTTCCCTCCACCCATCTCCTAATTTTGTTACAATTCACTATTAATTTTTTTTTACTCATAGAGAGAAAAGGAGAATGAGAAAGAGAGTACTCTATCTCTCTATTTTCATCTCCTTCTCCAAAAGATTGTGTGTCACATAGAGACAGACAGAGGGGGAGGGGGAGGTGAATCTTGTGTTTATGTATACATGGGCCTTCGCGTGTGTTTCAACGACGGCTGAATACCTTAGATGTCTCACTTAAATGGTCGACTAGAGAGCTTTGTCGTCAGTTTGTGGATAGCAGTTGATTCCGTATTACATGTGCTAAATAAGGTAGACAACTTGCTAGAGAGAGAGAGAGACTAATGATTGTGTAGATGTCGACTTGCTAGAGAGAGAGAGAGAGAGAGAGAGAGAGAGAGAGAGAGAGAGGCCAATAGTTAGGGAGATCGAGAGAAGGATACAAGCGGAGACAGGCGCTACAGATCGATCAGAGATAAGCGATAGTGGATGGACTAGAGGGCAACAAAAGTGGAGAGAGAGAGAGAGAGAGAGAGAGAGAGAGAGAGAGAGAGAGAGAGGGAAAAACAAAGAGGGTGATAGAGATTAAAGTTGCAACAGACTTACTGGAGGAGAGAGAGAGAGAGAGAACTCGGTACTGAACGATGTTAGAGAGAGAGAGAGAGAGAGAGGAAATTGATGCAGATTCGCAGAAGAAAGAGAAACGTGTAGATGGCTATGGGAGCAAGAGATATTGAGGACCTCGACTACTACCTTGAGAAACACGGAGAGAGAGAGAGAGAGAGAGAGAGAGAGAGAGAGAGAGAGAGATTGTGGAAGGATTTTATGGTAATCGAAGAAGATATAGCGCTGGAAAGCTAGAGTTTTAGAGAGAGAGAGAGAGAGAGAGAGAGAGAGAGAGAGAGAGAGAGAGAGAGAGAGAGAGATCTGTATGCGATTTCTGATATGTATGAAATTGGAATACCCATATGCACGAGAGGGCAGATTTTCTTATGTGCACTTCTCGAGAAAGGAATGATTCTTTGTAATTCTATGGCTTTTGGGCAAAGATGGTGATAGATGGAGAATTGTTGTACATGGTATATGTTAACGTAGCTATTTCTGAAAGTCACGCCTGTCTGTTGATAAAAAGGAATTATGCACAAACATCTACTGAGTTGACAAGGGTTTGCCAAGAATCACGTCCTGATGTGAATAGTCAATCATGTCGATGTGTGTTTGCAGAGATTAAGGAGGCAACAAACGTGTGCATAGTTACAATGTTTCAAGTTTTCACTTAAATGATGGGACGTGATGAAGTTCCTAATGTCAAAAGTTGAGAGAGAGAGAGAGAGAGAGAGATTGTCATACGCTAGCAGAGTAGAACATTCTATATGACTAAGAATCATCTTTTTGTATGGAAAGGTCGTAGAAGATAATAAACGGTGTAGTAGTATGCAAGACCAGTTTTGTACTAATTTCTAGTCATATAGAATCAGATCCTTAGAGTATCCAAATCGGTAGTTGATGAAAGCACTCATATTTCCTCCTATAATATGGGTCCTTTTTCAAATGCAAGATGTATCTTCTTAATTTGTTCAAAATACATATACATGTTTCATTATATAAACAGACCATGGTGTAAAAGTTCAAATCGATGTGAGAAAGCAAGAAAGATTATAAAGAAAGAGAGAAAGGGACTGAATTCTTGGGGGAATTCGATATTTGCTATAAAAAGAAAAGAAAAGGGATAAATATAAAAAGTAAAAATACAATAAAAAAAGGGAAAGCATAAATAGAGTATTGAATTTCATTCATGAGAGTGTTTTGTTTAAAGTTTTTTCCATTATTGATTATTTTTTCCCATTGACTTTTTCAAATTGAAGTGAATATTTTGAAGTAAGGTTAAAAGATTTTCGAAGTTTGAAGTAAAGGGAGAAGTTAAGAGGTGGCCTTTTCTGCACTGTAGCCGAAAAGACCGATGCAACATTTTGTTTGCTTGACCTGCAGTATAGCGGTGTATTCAATTGTTAGCATTGTATCATTCCTGATCACTTGGATTGTAATTCACTTTTGTATTTAGGTTTCCTGATCGATCTTTTCACGATGAGTTCTGATGTATTAGTCTATTAGTGGATCACCCCATTGATTGTATACATTTCATCTAGTTCTTGGGTATTGATGAGGATGGTGTTTTCACATTGAGTTATTCTACTTTCATTTCTCGATCACATGCTTCTTCCTTGATGACCGCACTTCTTCTACATCGATTACGATCATGTGTGAAAAGTGTTTTCTTCTCCCTCCTAAAGTGTGCATGGCAAGCCTCCCATCATACCATTCCCCTAGAAAAGGCACCCAACATGTGAAATTTGCCCACTGGACAAGAGCGATGTAATGCACCCCTGTCACTCTAGTACAATGGTGAGTACCAACATGAGGAGTTCCACCTCATAATTTTCAATTCGTAGAGAGGGTAGGCCGATATGAAGGAGAGCAAGTGAAGTGCGTGAAGGCGATGGTGAGAAACGCAAATGCATACACACATACGTACACGAGGAAAGTGGCAATGGGGATCAATGGAAAGTAAGAAAGGAACTCATATTCATCACTAACTAGTTGCAATAGTCTACTAGCCCAAAAGCTACTAGTTTCCAAAAGTTACAAGTTTCAAAAGTCCCCAAAATGAGCTCTCTAGCTCTATTTATAGTTATTGCCTAGTTTTGACCGGTTTCACATCTAGTGACTGGCATAGTTTAAAACTAGGTTCTACAACTAATTTGAGGTACCTAACGGCTTCCAAAAATTATGAAAATTGGTATGAGCTATCTACTTAGAATCCTCAAGCTCGAGGACTCCTTGGCTTGTAGAAAATGGAGTCTTACATGTGGTAATCGGATGTATGTACATATATTACATTATTTTAAGGTGATAAAAATCACTTTTTGGGTTATGAAATGACCTATGTGCCTCCTCTGCGTATGTGATGAGATCTTGTACTTGGTCCTATGGCGTAAACACTCCCCTCCTCCTTGTTCCTATCATCCCTGACAAAACTTGATCATGCATGGGTAATGTAGTTATTGAGGAGGTTTGTCGCAAGGGTGTGTTCGTTATTCGAATACCCCTGATAAGATCTTTTTGTAACTTCTCCCAATGTGTTCGCATGCAAACAAATGGAATATGTAAGTGGTTCTGCTAAGAACTACTTCTGAGTGGTACTCCCAAAATCCAGTAGTGAACATATCTTCAAACGTCTGCTTGTAGCAGGCAGGCATATATTTCAGTCGGCAATGCCACGCATAATATACCTTGATTGATGGCATCGTGCTCATATAGTACACTAAATACAAGTTTCCATTTCGAATCTGGGGGTGTTCACTGTTGGAGCCTTGACATGCATGAATGTCTTGAAGGCCATTTGCATCATATCAAAAATTTTCTCTATCATTTGTGTGGCAACGTCGGGCATACGATGCAGGCGGGGTAACCAATGGTGAATGGTAGCCATCATGTAGCCCATTATAGGTGTGCTATTCGGAGGAGGTGCTAAGTAAGAGTAGTTGAGCCAGTCTTGACATTGTCAGTTGTTCTAAACTTTAATTGCAAAGGTCTTCCAGGAACGTTTTCTAGGGACCGGTCCATAGCACAAGTTGTATTTGAGATGGGTGGGTGCACACAACCACGTATGCATCATCTTTGGATATTGTTGTAGTAATTCCATCCTCCATGTAGGTTGATAGATATGAACCTTTTTAACTTTTGATGGGACATCTTCTGGCTCGACTTGAGTGGCATGCGTTGGTCTCTTTGTAGTGATGCTCTCAATTTGTGAATTATATTTGGTAAGCAATAGGAAGTAAGGTTTATATTGTAGCTTACTAGTAGTTATGTGTCGACGTGGTATGATAGCAGCGAAATACGGAGACTTTAAAAAAACTTCTTCAATATTTTCCATCGCATGTAACTGAGCATCAACTCTCATCAAATGTGTTTTGTCAAGTTCTTCAATTGTCTTCAACCATGCCGGGGGAGGTAACTCATACGTATCTTGACCTGCTTCTAAGGATCTGCCTCCAACCATGGGCAATGGTATGTACTCTTCTTCAAATATGTCATCCATTGGGATCGGTATGGTCTCATCTGGTTTCAACTAATTAGGTGGGGATTCCAATCTAGGAGGCTCCGCCATGCTAGATACCTCGGCTTGCAACTCCTGGACTTTCGTTCCTAGCTCGTTCAATTCTTCAAGGATGAACGATGGTGTGACCACTTGCACAATTGTAGGTCCTAACAAATCCTTTAACATCAATTTCTTGTTTGCTTCCTTGAGTGTCTCACACTCTACTTGTACTTGGTCATATCTTCTAGCAAGCATGCGTGGTTGTCCAATAAAATTTGCATGAACTCAGAAGGAACTGCTCTAAAGCGTGAGGGACGTATAGGTGTCTCTGGATGATCCAACATAGCCTCGAAGTTTTCACGGTTTTCCTGTTGGAGTCATTGATTTTCTTATTTCGATGCATTGAGGTGCCTTCAAAGAAGGAGTGCCATGTTGCACGATAATTGAGCATTGTGCATTAAATGGACGTCTAACTGATACTCGATATCTTTCACATGCTCCTATAATTGTGCCTCGAGGGTTTGTTGTTGCTTTTGGTGCTCAACTTCCAAGGCTTGATATTTCAGAGTGAGTTCTTGATTCTATAATGCAGTGCATCTAGCTATTTCTACAATTCTTGGGTCGCCTGCTGAGGGCCACCCTAACAAAGAATACTCGATGTTAATTTGTTGAAGGCACTGTATCATTTGCTGAATGGCAGCATCAATAGTGGAAGATGATGCTGCTGCTGATGTTGGAAACGATACATGCATGGTGGGTGGTGATGCAATGGGTATGGGAGTTGGGGTTGGGATGGTAGATGCTATGGCGAGTGTGGCATGGTGTACGGTGATGGGTGTGGAGTGGAGTGTGCTAATTGATGTGGATGATACTTGTGCATGTGCATCCGATGAGGGAGTGAGTGAAATCTCCATGTCACTGGAGGTGCTTTCGGTGACGGCAATGTGAAATAGTGAAGTGGGTGCAATTGTAGGAGGAGGGGGGTACAATGGTGTTGTGAGAGGTAAGTGGGGTGGTGTGATTGGTGGCCCTAAGAAAGAAATCTATGAACTAAATTCTTGTGAAGACGTTATAGAGCGAAACGGGGAGGTTTGGATATAGAAACAATGTGAAAGAGGTGTAGAATGAGGGTACTTGTGTACACGATGTAAAGGTATACAATGGTTTTGTGGTGTACAAATGGAAATGTGGAGGTGGGGAAATGATTGTTGGCATAGGGAAAGGTGGAGTGAAGACAAATGTATTGGGAGGGTTAGTCGTCATCGTCCTAGAGATCGGGGGTCAAATGGAAACATGTGATGGAATGCGAATGTCGGGACTTTATACATTGTCAACGGAGGGTTGGGTTGGTGCTGGGGAAGAAGAAGGGGTGGTTTCAGTAGTGGTATATACAAGGGTTGTGGCTTTGCTCACAGTTAGGTCAATGATTGAAGAACTCATAGTGGGTGTGAATGTGACAAGTTCCATTGATACATGAATATATTCGCTAGGCCGTTTGAGTATTCTGACTCATCAAGGATCAAACTTGGGAAGCGATTTCCACTTCAAGTAGAGCAAAGCTTCTGGTACACCTAATGATTGGACCAATTCGTTCATAGCTCAATGAATATCTCCTCAAAGCCACCGCTGGACAATTCTTGCTGCAAAATAGCTTGACTTTGTTCCTCAATTACCCTGCTCCTCTCCCAAACTTTATTCATTGTGTCATGTAGTCATCTGATGGCTATCATGTATGGAGCTACTTTTGCTAAGTCCTCTTCATGTGTGTTGGTGTTCCCTTGAGCTTCGGCTTGTGTCTCTTATCGATGCTATACCCCCTCACTATCCTCAGTGTTGTCTGCATCATCATCGATCACAATGCGCTTATCATCATCTTTTTCAAAGTCAAAGTCCTCGCCCCCTTCCGATGTTGTTGTTGGGTAAGCAGGTGGTTCATATTCCTGAGAAACAAATTGATTGTCCGAAAACTAGAAGTCATTGGACAACACCTATGGTATCTCAAAGTCAAAGGTGGTATTGATATCTTTTGTACCCAAGCTAGCGACAAGAAAAGTAAAAGATTTGGATACAAAAGTGGTGGTCACAATGGGAACCTCAACTGTTGTGGTGGCAGTGATGGGGATGGCAATAGGAATAGTGGTTGTCACCTGTGAGACCTCATTCATTGTAGCGGTTTGAGTCAAACGGATTCTGAGTGGTGGAACTAGCGATTGCGATTGAGCTGAAGATCACTCTGGGGAGGTCTCCAGCGTGGTTTGTGGTGAAGGCAAGCCTGCAACTTGTAAACAAGGGATTGTACCACATATTTGCTTTACTCTCTTGGTATTTGGAGGCCAGTTAGTTTTCTTTGAACCCTTGTATTGTTCTAACTCTACTGCTGGAAGAGATCTTTCAATGGTGATATCATAAGCTAAGCACATATAAATAATGTGTGTGAGAGCATAGCAACCGTGGACAACCTTCTTCTTTTCCCAATGATGTTCTGCCAGTACAAGCTGGTCCTGGATGTAAGTTGCAATGTCAATCATTTGAGGGTCCATAGTAGCGAGGTATAATCCAAACCATAAGCGCTTGTGGGGAATCGTAAAATAATCATGTGCTCGAAAAGCAAAATGCTGGAGACATATCCTCAAAGGAGTAGTGAGTTGACGAGTGATTGCTGAGATAGCAGGCCATTTGTCCACATCACTTCTCTCCATAGCCTCGGGAATGAGGCGCTCTTTCTCCGTGGGCATATGATCACCATGAATCTTAAGAGCTATTTTGATTAAATCTAAGGACAAAGTGAATTTCTTGAATGGGAGTCATTTACTAAGGAAGGCAGTATGAATACTGTGAAGAGATGGATAGGTATGTGCTTGAAGATGAAGAGGTGTTGCAAAATCCTTGATCTACACTAGCCAAATAAACTCCAAGAGTATATGGTGGGCCATTTTAGCTTGCCAATGGATGTATTAGACACCCTATGTACCTTGGAAGATCACTCTCAAAAAGATAGATAAAAATAGATAAGTTGGAGTTAGCTTAGAGGTGAAGAACTTGCTATTTTTGGTTCATACACCTGTCCAGTGTTTAGCATAATTCTTTGAGCACAGCAGCAATTAAATTAATTCCTTTTGGGGAAGTATAGTTAACTTAAAGAGCTAACTTTCAAGAGTAATCTCATCAAAACTAATGAACCACACACTGAGAATGAGTTTTAACAAGTGATGACATCATCCCGATTTTCACGGGCTGCTACAGTTTGAGACCAGTGAGCAGAAAAATGAACATAACTCAAGATTTAGGAATCCAATGATTATGAAAATTTGTATGCTTATACTAGACAGTAGGTTGAACTCCATAAGATTTAAATAATTGAATTTGGGTAAGTACACACTGAGAACCAGCTCTAACAAGATGAGTAAAAAATTCGGGTACCTGACAGAGAAGTGAAAACGAACAGACAGGGTTGACTTCAACTGAACATAATTGAAGATTGAAACACCCAAATGCAATGAAAATTGGTGAGCATATAGTAGACTTATAAACTTTACCAAGTTAAATCACTGAAAATGATGCACCAAGCTTAGAGAAACCATCTCTGCAATCTGACAGAGAAAACTAAGAGATATGGCAGTGAGTAGTACACTTCACAAGAACATGGAAATATGAACTCAAATGATCATGAAAATGAAAGTATATTGCTTCTAAAATACAATGGACTTACTGACACATATGTGTGCCTTGGAATTACACCTTGATATGGCATAAAGCTCAACTCTTGGAGGTCTTCACATAGGTCTCTCTAACCACGACTAAAGCTGCCATCTATTTATAGTTGAGTTTTGGGAGGCTAACTTCCCTCAATCACTCTCCAATCAATTAGTGATTGATTTGATTCTATATCTACCACAAATCATGAATTCGTGGCTCCTCTTTCCCTTTTTGATCAAGTGGACTCAACCACTTAAGATTCTTTCACTTTTACATTAAGTAAACTCTTCAAAAGTTACAAGAGGTAGTTCACAAGTGAACTTTAGATGGTCTTCATTTTAAGGCTTCTTCTATGACTTTGTGGGACTCAAGCCAATACTTAGGCTTGTCATAGACTTGCTCCAAAAACTCCCCCTCAAGCCAAGTATGCTTGAGGTCTTCAATCTTCCAAGATTACCTATAAACCAATTATAGCCTTGAATTTGCAAAGCTTTGTACCATCCAATGCTTTGGTTAGAATATCTGCACATTGTTGATGAGTGGACACATATGATAATTGAATCTCTTTGCTTAGAACCTTCTCTCGTACATAGTGATAATGAACTTCAATATGTTTAGTCCTTGCATGAAAAATAGGATTAGCATCCATTTGAATAGAACTCATATTGTTACCAAAAATAGTTGGAGTTCCAAACTCCAATCCAAGATCTTTGAATAATGTCTTCATCCACATAGCTTCCTGAGTAGCTATGGCAAGACCTCTATATTCAGCTTCACTAGAAGAGAGAGCAACTGTGGGTTGCTTCTTGGATGACCATGAAATAAGCTTTGAACTTGCAAAGGTAAGATAACCCGAAGTGCTCCTTCTATCTTCCTTGGAGCCAGCCCAATCAACATTAGAAAATAGCTTCAAAACCTAAATCAGATACATAAGGATAATAAAGTCCTTCATTTATGGTTCCTTTGAAATACTTGAGAATCCTTTTGGCAGCATCCATATGTGGTTTCCTTGGTGTGTGCATAAATTGACTTAGCACACTCACACTGTAACATATATCTACTCTTGTCAATGTGGCATAGTTGAGACTACCCACTACACTTTGATATGATGTAATGTCCTCTATGAGTTCACCTTCATGTGAGCTCAATTTGTGATTGACCTCCATTGGAGTACCTGCAATCTTACAATCTTGCATCTTGAATTTTGCCAACATGTCCTTAATGTACTTTCTTTGAGTGAGAAACAAACCATGATCTTTGTAGACAACTTCCAAACCTAGGAAGTAGGTAAGTGAACCCAAATTACTCATCTTGAACTCTTCTCTCATCTGATCTTTGATCTTCTTCATACCATCTGCATCATTTCCTGTGAATATAATATCATCTACATATACACATAGGTAGATGACCTCAGAGTTACTCTTTTTGAGAAAGAGTGAAGGATCAGCCTTGCTTGGTTGAAAGCCTTTGTCCTGCAAGAATGAAACAAGCCTAAAATTCCAAGCTCTTGGAGCTTGCTTGAGACCATACAATGCTTTGTTAAGTTTACACAGATAATCAGGATAAACTTGATTCTCAAAACAAGGTGGTTGTGCCATATATACCTCTTCTGTTATCCAACCATTCAAAAATGCATTCTTTACATCTAGTTGAAGTATCTTCCAATTCTTGGAAGAGGCAATACTAAGCAAAACCCTAATAGTAGGCATCTTTGCCACAGGAGAGAAGGTCTCCTCATAATCAATTCCCTGAGTTTGTGCAAAGCCTTTTGCTACAAGCCTTGCCTTATACCTGTTAATGGAACCATCAAAATTCTTCTTGAGTTTATAGACCCATCTTGAGCCTATTACCTTCATGGATGAAGTCTTGGGCACCAAATCCCAAGTGTTGTTTTCCTCAAGTGCTTCACTCTCTTCCTTCATTGCATGCTTCCATTCTGTTTTTGCTTTGGCCTCTTCAAATGATGATGGCTCCTCTTGGTTTATGTCATGTGCTATGTAGATAGAATGTTTAGTTACTAATGAGGTGTCAAACCCATACCTTTCTAGTTTTTTCTTTTCCCTCATAGATCTTCTTATGCCATGATGTGATGATTCTGCCTCATGTCCAAGTTCTTGCAATTTTGCTTTACCTTTAGACTTCCATGCTTTGATCTCTTTTCCATCTGAGATTCTTCATCATCCTCTGAGGTGTCTTGTTCTTCAATCTTTGGTTGTTCTCTACCAAGCTTTGGAAAATCTTCTTCAAGATCATATGGTAAATTGACCTTCCTGCATGAATCTTCATACCATGAATTGTTCTCATCAAAAACTACATCTCTGCTTACCAAGAATCCTTTGTTGGTAGGGTTGTATAACCTGTAGCCCTTTGGAATGTTGTCATATCCAATATATACACACCTTTCTGCCTTTGGATCCATCTTGCCTCTAACCTGTGAAGGAACATGAGCAAAAGCAATACATCCAAAAATTTTACAATGATCTAACCTTGGTCTTCTTCCATTCCAAGCCTCATATGGAGTCATCCCATCAAGGGATTTTGAAGGCAACCTATTAATCAAGTAAGTGGTTGTAGATACAGCCTCAGCCCATAAGTAATTAGGTAAATGCTTTTCATTTAACATAGACCTTGCAGCTTCAACAATTTTCCTATTCCTCCTTTATGCCACTCCATTTTGCTCAGGAGTGTACCTTGTAGTTACCTCTCTTTTGATTCCTCTTTCTTGAAGAAAAGAATCAAACTCATGGGAGAAGTATTCTCCCCCTCCATCTGACCTTATCCTTTTTAGAGATTTACTTGTTTGATTCTCCACAAGAGCCAAATATCTTTTGAAACATGAAAAAACTTCATCTTTGTGTTTCATAAAGAATAGGATAGTCCATCTGCTGCAATCATCAATAAAGGAGACATAATACCTTGATCCAGATATCGAAGCTTCCTTGCTAGGTTCCCATACATCTGTATGAACCAACTCCAAGAGATCCCCATGTATATAACCTTTCTTCATGAATGGTAACCTGTGAGACTTTCCAAATTGGCATGCACTACACTTATAAATAATATGTTGTTTTGACAAATTAGGGAGTCCAAGTACACTTTGGTCCCTACAAATTTGCTTTAATGACCTTTCACCAATATGTGCTAACCTTTTGTGCCATACTTCCAATTCTGTGAGTGTCTGACTACCATAATTAAAGAGAGCAATGTTTCTAGTGTCTTGTAATTCAAATGTGAACAATCTACCTGTCTTTTCACCTTTTGCAATTCTTTTGAATCCTTGACTTGGATCTTCAACAAATGCTCTTGCTTTTGTGAACCTGACTTGCAACCCTTTCTCTACTATCTGCCTAACACTTATCAAATTCTTTGTAATGGTAGGGACATAGAGTACCTTACTAAGTAGGTTGATGTTTCCATCAGGTGCTTTGACATTGCCTATTTTCTCCACAGGATGTTTTGTGTCATCTCCTATTTGTACCTCATGCTTATTCCTTGGATCTTCTAAATCTGATAGGAGTGCCACATTTCCTGCCACATGATTTGAACAACCTGAATCTATGTAGAAAACATGCTCATCAGATTTACCTTGTGGCATAGCCATGTTCATGATCAATAATGAATCCTCTTTGTTTGAGTCTTCTTTGTAGTTATTGAAGTCTCTCCTTCCTTTCTAGCCTCCTTGATAGTTTGAATGATTGTAGTTGTTGTAGTTTCCATGATAATTGTTGAACCTTCCTCTATTGTATCCTCTGCCTCTTTGATTCTTGGAATTCCTAAAGCAATTTTCAGTTGTATGATTAGTTAGTCCACAAATAGAACATGAGTTGGAGTCTTGGGATCTCCCCCTACCTTGTCTACCTCCTCTTCCTCTACCTTTGCCATGTCTTCCTCTACCTGCATAGTTAGCTTGATATGTACCTGCTTCATCATCCACTTTCTTTGCCTTTCCTTTGTTATCTTTGGACTTGCTTTTATCAGTGTATAAAGCTGAAGATTGATTACCTTTAGAGATTTCTCCATTTTTTATAAGCTTTGCCTCTTGAGTAAGTAGTTGTCCAATGAGTGTATTGAAATCAGGTACATGCATGTCCATGTACAAATCCATAGCTGTGGTGAATGCTTCCCACTTGTCATCTGCCTTCAAGCCATTGATGACCTGCCTTACAATTTGCTCTTCATCTATTACCTCTCCAATGCTTCCCAACTGATCTGCTATGTCCTTGAGCTTTGTGACAAAATCAGTCACATTTTCTTTGGGAGCTGTCTTGAGAGTTATGAAATCCAGCCATAGTTGATGCTTCCTAGCTTTGGTACTTGAAGAGAAGAAGGCTTCAAGTGCATCCCACACTTCTTGAGATGTCTTACAACTTCTAATGTGAGGCAACAAAAAATCTGAGATAGAGTTGAGGAGATAAGACCTTGCAAGTGCATCCTTGGAGCACCATGTGCTCAACCTTTCTTGCTCTTCTTGTGTTGGTTGACTTTTGTTCCTGAAACTTGGCATAACTTCATCTCCAGCCACATAACCATATAGACTTCTACCTTGGAGATAAGCTTCAATTCTTAATGACCAAGCTGAGTAGTTACCTCTGTCCAATTTGTCAATTGATGAAGGAAATCCATCTGCCATGTTATCTAACCTTGCTCTGATACCACTGTGAAGAGATGGATAGGTATGTGCCTGAGGATGAAAAGGTGTTGCAAAATCCTTGATCTACACCAGCCAAATGAACTCCATGAGTATATGTTGGGCCCTTTTAGCTTGCCAATGGATGTATTAGACACCCTATGTACCTTGGAAGATCACTGTCAAAAAGATAGATCAAAACAGATAAGTTGGAGTTAGCTCAGAGGTGAAGAACTTGCTATTTTTTTGTTCATACACTTGTCCAGTGTTTAGCATAATTCTGTCAGCACAGCAGCAATTAACTTAAATCCTTTTGGGGAAGTATAATTAACTTCAAGAGCTAACTTTCAAGAGTAATCTCATAAAAAATAATGAACCACACACTGAGAATGAGTTTTAACAAGTGATGATATCATCCCGATTTTCACGGGCTACTATAGTTTGAGACCAGTGAGCAGAAAAATGAACATAACTCAAGATTTAGGAATCCAATGATTATGAAAATTTGTATGCTTATACTAGACAATAGGCTGAATCCAATAAGCTTTAAATCATTGAATTTGATGTACACACTGAGAAGCAGCTCTGACAAGATGAGTAAAAAGTCGAGTACCTGATAGAGAAGTGAAAAAGAACAGACAAGGTTGACTTCAACTGAACATAACTGAAGATTAAAACACCCAAATGCAATGAAAATTGGTGAGCATATACTAGAATTATAGAGCTAACTTTAGCAAGTTAAGTCATTGAAAATGATGAACCAAGCTCAGAGAAACCATCTCTACAATCTGACTGAGAAAACTGAGAGATATGGCAGTGAGTAGTACACTTCACAAGAACATGGAAATATGAACTCAAATGATCATGAAAATGAAAGTATATTGCTTGTACAATACAATGGACTTACTGATACATATGTGTGCCTTGGAATTACACCTTGATATGGCATAAAGCTCAGCTCTTGGAGGTCTTCACATAGGTCTCTCTAACCACAACTAAAGCTGCCATCTATTTATAGTTGAGTTTGGGAGGCTAACTTCCCTCAATCACTCTCCAATCAATTAGTGATTGATTTGATTCTCTATCTACTACAAATCATGAATTCTTGGCTCCTCTTTCCCTTTTTGATCAAGTGGACTCAACCACTTAAGATTCTTACACTTTTACATTAAGTAGACTCTTCAAAAGTTACAAGAGGTAGTTCACAAGTGAACTTTACATTGTCTTCATTTTAAGGCTTCTTCTATGACTTTGTGGGACTCAAGCCAATGCTTAGGCTTGTCATAGACTTGCTCCAACAAATACTAGATCCAAGTCCTTTCGCTCTTGTTCCTTGATAGATGCAACCAAATAATAGCACTGATAGAAGTCAGGTTTAGGAAGTGGTGCGCTGAAATAGGTTGCAAATCCTACTCGCTGCCAAATAGGCATGAGTTCTTCAATATTCTAGAGGGCTTCAAACTCTTGAGAGAAGAACTGATATTGGTGCCAAAAATTGGCTCCGTATGTCAGATTAGCCTCGTAGATAAAATCTACTTCGCCAAGTGGTCCAACGAGTCCTTCGAACCAATGCACTTTATTGCTCACTTTCTCTGTTTTACCCATGGGTGGGTCTTCAATTGGCATGGGACCTGTGAAACCTTGGAATTCTTGTGGCACCGCTGTTAAGAGGTTCTTGAATGGAAGGGCTCAGAAATCAACTATTCGGCGTCCAAGTGCCGCACTCGTGGAACGTTTTGGTTGCATGTGGAAGTCTTGTGAATGAACCTAAACTTGAGTGAAGAGGAAAACACATTAGTCATGGAAAGTAATTAAGATCCCAAGGAGATGAGACCTCCATTCGTTTCCACCACCAACATGCTTCCCGTGCAATGTGTATGGTTTGAATGATGAGTGATTGTGAAGAGAATATGAGTAGTGCATGATTTTACTGTCAGTGATTGTGTGTGAGGTGCATGGTTTTACAATCGAAAACTTGTAAGCACTCCCTAATAAGTTAGTGTAAGTTACAAGTGTGGTAGTTAGATGAGTTGACAAAGCTTGAGATGGATGGAGTAGGCAGTGGGTGCTTATCATCACAAGGTTGTCGATAAGGATGGGCTTGGTTAAGTGCGGTTATGGTTAACGGTCTTGGGGAATCCATTTTGTAAAATACGACGCGGTACAAAAGATGAAGTGGAATATACAAAAGAAGGTTTGTAGGGTGTCTGGTTACTAGCAGCAAAGGTTTTTTTCAGGTTCACTAACTTTGATTTATAAGTTGCACAGATCTTGGGTATTCAAATCGGGCGAGACTTCGATTGTGCCTTCACTAAGGTCTTTGGCACCAAATCTGTCGAATGCACTATCATTGTTGTGAGTGAAATTGACAGGGTTGTTCGAAGATTTAGAGGTGTTGACTTGTTTGATGATGTAGCTTTTTGTACCCACATTGGGTGTGGGATTGGCTTAGTAGACTATTCAAGGGGCCACCCTAATGTGCTGCTCCTTTGAGTACATGGGTGAAGTGGCCGTGCTATTCATCGAGGGTGAGATATCATGTCAACACTTATCTTTGGAACAGAAGGGAGATCCAATGCTAATGTGTCCAACCCGTTAGAGAATGAGGCATTTTGTACCATAGATCTAGGTGGATACCGTGTTAGCAAGGGTGATCTGATGGAGGTTCTTGAATCCTCCCATGTGTAACTGCCTGATTGTGGAGCTCTTGGTGGCCTCTCTAGCTTCCCTAGAGTTTATGGGGGTTCATGCCTAGCTTGAGGTTAAGCCTTATGCCACCATACTTGTCTGGATCCTGACTGCTTACTTGGTTTCACCTCCTTGAGGGGTGGTGTCTCCTCCTTCTATTCGCTAGAGCCACTTAAACCACTCATAGTTGGAGTTAGGCCACTCATAGTTGGAGGGTGCTCTATTAAGTCCAATACTTTAGGGCACTGACCTCTGAGTGGTAGCTCATGGCACTGTCCTGCATGTTCTAGCTAGAGCACACTCCTGTGAAGATTTAATTTCTCGGAGTAGTTGTATAACCATTCCAGACCTAGGATCATGGGTTCTATTAGGTCTTCGTCATGGCAAACCAAAAGCTTAACTGTCATGGTCACCTTCTCGATTGAGATTGGTAACTCCACCTTGCCTATGCAAGGGGTTTCTAATCCACCTAATCCTATGAGATAGGCCTCAATAGGTTTCACCTCCTTCTCCTATCCTTGGCAATGAGAGAGCCTACATGCATTCGTTGTAGCACCAAAATAGATTAAAGCCCTAATTTGCATATGCATGGGGTCATGACCTAGAGTGATGTTAACAAATGGTCTCCTCTCAACAATACTAGGGATATCCTTTCCTTTGATTTGACACATTGCCACTGGATATCATGGAGTGTCCTCCAATTAAGGTTCTCTACCTAGTCCTTTCCTTCTTAATCGCATGTGCCTATTGCGTTCGAAAGCTTCCGCTTGGGCTTTTGCTATGATGCATTCCTCCTCTTCCTTTCACTTCTTGGCAAGAGTTAGTTGTTTAAGCATATCCTCTGGCAAGAGTTAGTTGTTTAAGCATATCCTCTAGCAAGGGTTCTTGATATAGCTTAACTCTACATCCACTGATATAATTAGGCATTACCTCTCCTTCTAGAGTTGCTAGTTGAACAACACCGCTAGTCGATATCCTATTGATAATCATAGGTCCATATCCTCATTTCTCTAACTTATGGGCATGTTGTTTTAAACTAAGACCAAATCTCCTACTCGTAATCCTTTGTCCTTGATATGAGCATCAAAGTAGGCTTTCTGTTTTTTCTTAGTGGCATACATTCCTGCTACTGCACGCAATCTAGTCTTTCCTAGTCATTCTAAGTGAAGTATTATCGAGGAAAGTTCATGACCTATCCACTCATGCTCCTGAGCTATCTTGAGGGTGGGTATCAAAAAATCCAACGGCAACACAACATTCTGACCAAATACCATTTGGATGGTGTGGCATTGAGCACTGTTTATATGCCACTTGATAGGCCCATAAGGCATGGTGCAATTGCTGATCCCAATCTAAATGCTTATTGTTCACAATCTTGGTTAGTATGTTGCATAAAATTTTGTTAGTACTCTTAGCTTGTCCGTTGGCTTGTGGATGATACGGTGCAGATTTCTTGTGTATTACCATGAACAGCGAGTCGTAACAAACGAGAACTATGTCGTAAAAAGAGAACACTCTCGTCAAATATCAAGCAAATGGCAGCTTATGTTTGAGATTCCTTTATACCAGTATACATATATTACAAAAACGAGGTGAAAACATGTGATTTTTGACATTTTTTGTCATTTTCTCATAAAAAAAGAGCTCAAAATGTAGTCAAAATTTCACTATATAAGGCATTGACATGTCCCAAAATGTATATGATAAGACATTGACATGTCTAAAATCTATATAAAGAATGTAGAACTGAATAGTTCTTATACAAAAATAACATTTTAGACATATTTTTAATGGGTGGATATCTGATTGTTATTCAAAATTGCTACAAAACATGGTTTCATTAACCAAACTACTTCGAGGCATTTACATAAGCACTAAAAATGTCTGAGAGCTTCAATGCAACTCACAACTTTGTCAATCTATGTCTACACCCTCATCATCTGATGCACTTGATTCAGTCTCATATTGTTGAGAGCTCTCTTCTTCTTCTTCTATATCCACAAGAGCTCTATCTTCATCCACGTACATACCAAATTCTGCAGGATCATGCATAACTCTTCTTGTTTGCCTATGATTTCCTGTACCACATACATCTGGAAGCTTTTGTTTTATCATGTTGATGGTTGCTTTCCTCAAGTGACCTGTTTTTGTCAAGGAAAAATCATAAACAAGAATATCTACATCATCCATTTTAAGAGTGGATGTGCTTTGAATATTCTTTTTCTTTTTTGAACCTGTTCTTTTAGTATCACACACCATTTCTAAGTTATATTTACCTGTGAATGCATTACTACTTTTAGTGTAATACCAATGCACCATCATGTTGGAGCAAGTCTATGACAAGCCTAAGTATTGGCTTGAGTCTCAAAAAGTCATTAAAGAAGCTTCAAAATGAAGACTATGTAAAGTTCACTTGTGAACTACCTCTTGTAACTTTTGAAGAGTTTACTTAATGTAAAAGTAAGAGAATCTTAAGTGGTTGAACCCACATGATCAAGAATGGAAAGAGGAGCCACGAATTCGTGATTTGTGGTAGGTAGAGAATCAAATCAATCATTGATTGATTGGAGAGTGATTGAGGGAAGTTAGCCTCCCAAACTCAACTATAAATAGATGGCAGTTTTAGTCGTGGTTAGAGAGACCTATGTGAAGACCTCCAAGAGCTGAGCTTTATGCCATATCAAGGTGTGATTACAAGGCACACATATGTATCAGTAAGTCATTGTATTGTACAAGCAATATACTTTCATTTTCATGATTATTTGAGTTCATCTTTCCATGTTCTTGTGATGTGTACTACTCACTGCCATTACTTCAGTTTTTCTCAGTCAGCTTGCAGAGATTGTTTCTCTGCACTTGGTTCATCATTTTTAGTGATTTAACTTGGTAAAGTTAGCTCTATAAGTCTACTATATGCTCACATATTTTCATGTCATTTGGATGTTGGAATCTTCAGTTATGTTCATTTGAAGTCAACAGGGTATGTTCATCTTCACTTCTCTGTCAGGTACCCGACTTTTTCAGTCATATTGTCAGAGCCATTTCTCAGTGTTTACTCATCCAAATTCAGTGATTGTAAGCTTGTTGGATTCAGCTTATGGTTTAGTATAAGCATACAAATTTTCATGATCATTGGATTCTTACATCTTGAGTTATGTTAATTTTTCTACTCACTGGTCTATTTCTGTAGCAGCCCGTGAAAATCGGGATGATGTCATCACTTGTTAAAAGTCATTCTCAGTGTGTGGTTTGTTATTTTTGATGAGATTACTCTCTAAAGTTAGCTCTTTAAGCTACGTAGCCTTCCCCAAGAGGAATTAATCTAATTGCTGCTGTGCTCAGAGAATTATGTAAAACACTGGACAGGTGTATCAACCAAGAATAGCAAGTTTTCACCTCTGAGCTAACTCCAACTTATCTGTTTTGATCTATCTTTTTGAGAGTGATCTTCCAAGGTACATAGGGTGTCTAATACATCCATTGGCAAGCTAAAAGGGCCCACCATCTACTCCTGGAGTTCATTTGGCTGGTGTAGAGCAAAGATTTTGCAACACCTCTTCATCTTCAACACATACCTATCCATCTCTTCACAGTGGTATCAGAGCAAGGTTGGACAACATGGCAGATGGATTTCCTTCATCAATTGATAAATTGGACAGAGGTAACTACTCAGCTTGGTCATTAAGGATGGAAGCTTATCTCCAAGGTAGAAGTTTATATGGTTATGTGGCTGGAGATGAAGTTATGCCAAGTTTCAGGAACAAAAGTCAACCAACACAAGAAGAGCAAGAAAGATTGAGCACATGGTGCTCCAAGGATGCACTTGCAAGGTCTTATCTCCTCAACTCTATCTCAGATTTTTTGTTGCCTCACATTAGAAGTTGTAAGACATCTCAGGAAGTGTGGGATGCACTTGAAGCTTTCTTTTCTTCAAGTACCAAAGCTAGGAAGCATCAACTATGGCTGGAGTTCACAACTCTCAAGAAGGCTCCCAAACAAAATGTGACTGATTTTGTCACAAAGCTCAAGGACATAGCGGATCAGTTGGGAAGCATTGGAGAGGTAATAGATGAAGAGCAAATTGTAAGGCAGATCATCAATGGCTTGAAGGCATATGATAAGTGGGAAGCATTCACCACAGCTATGGATTTGTACATGGACATGCATGTACCTGATTTCAACACACTCATTGGACAACTACTTACTCAAGAGGCAAAGCTTATCAAAAATGGAGAAAGCTCTAAAAGTAATCAATCTTCAGCTTTATACACGGATAAAAGCAAGTCTAAAGATAACAAAGGAAAGGCAAAGAAAGTGGATAATGAAGCAGGTACATATCAAGCTAACTATGCAGGTAGAGGAAGACATGGCAGAGGTAGAGGAAGAGGAGGTAGACAAGGCAGGGGGAGATCCCAAGACTCCAACTCATGTTCTATTTGTGGATTAACTAATCATACAACTAAAAATTGCTTTAGGAATTCCAGGAATCAAAGAGGCAGAGGATACAATAGAGGAAGTTATGGCTACTCAAGAGGAAGGTTCAACAACTACCATGGCAACTACAACAACTACAATCATTCAAACTATCAAGGAGGCTACAAAGGAAGGAGAGACTACAATAACTACACAGAAGACTCAAACAAAGAGGATTCATTATTGATCATGAACATGGCTATGCCACAAGGTAAATCTGATGAGCATGTTTTCTACATAGATTCAGGTTGTTCAAATCATGTGGCAGGAAATGTGGCACTCCTATCAGATTTAGAAGATCCAAGGAATAAGCATGAGGTACAAACAGGAGATGATACAAAACATCCAGTGGAGAAAATAGGCAATGTCAAAGCACCTGATGGAAACATCAACCTACTCAGTAAGGTACTCTATGTCCCTACCATTACAAAGAATTTGATAAGTGTTGGGCAGATAGTAGAGAAAGGGTTGCAAGTCAGGTTCACAAAGGCAGGAGCATTTGTTGAAGATCCAAGTCAAGGATTGAGAAGAATTGCAAAAGGTGAAAAGACAGGTAGATTGTTCACATTTGAATTACAGGACACTAGAAACATTGCTCTCTTTAATTATGGCAGTCAGACACTCACAGAATTGGAAGTATGGCACAAAAGGTTAGCACATATTGGTGAAAGGTCATTAAAGCAAATTTGCAGGGACCAAAGTGTACTTGGACTCCCTAACTTGTCAAAACAACATATGATTTATAAGTGTAGTGCATGTCCGTTTGGAAAGTCTCACAGGTTACCATTCATGAAGAAAGGTTATATGCATGGAGATCTCTTGGAGTTGGTTCATACAGATGTATGGGGACCAAGCAAGGAAGCTTCAATATCAGGATCAAGGTATTATGTTTCCTTTATTGATGATTGCAGCAGATGGACTATCCTATTCTTTATGAAACACAAAGATGAAGTTTTTTCATGTTTCAAAAGATATTTGGCTCTTGTGGAGAATCAAACAGGTAAATCACTAAAAAGGCTAAGGTCAGATGGAGGGGGAGAATACTTCTCCCATGAGTTTGATTCTTTTCTTCAAGAAAGAGGAATCAAAAGAGAGGTAACTACAAGGTACACTCCTGAGCAAAATGGAGTGGCAGAAAGGAGGAATAGGACAATTGTTGAAGCTGCAAGGTCTATGTTAAATGAAAAGCATTTACCTAATTACTTATGGGCTGAGGCTGTATCTACAGCCACTTACTTGATTAACAGGTTGCCTTCAAAATCCCTTGATGGGATGACTCCATATGAGGCTTGGAATGGAAGAAGACCAAGTTTAGATCATTGTAAAATTTTTGGATGTATTGCTTTTGCTCATGTTCCTTCACAGGTTAGAGGCAAGATGGATCCAAAAGCAGAAAGGTGTGTATTTATTGGATATGACAACAATCAAAAGGGCTACATGTTATACAACCCTACCAACAAAGGATTCTTGGTAAGCAGAGATGTAGTTTTTGATGAGAACAATTCATGGTATGAAGATTCATGCAGGAAGATCAATTTACCATATGATCTTGAAGAAGATTTTCCAAAGCTTGGTAGAGAACAATCAAAGATTGAAGAACAAGACACCTCAGAGGATGATGAAGAATGTCAGATGGAAAAGATCAAAGCATGGAAGTCTAAAGGTAAAGCAAAATTGCAGGAACTTGGACATGAGGCAGAATCATCACATCATGGCCTAAGAAGATCTATGAGGGAAAAGAAAAAACCAGAAAGGTATGGGTTTGACACCTCATTAGTAACTAAACATTCTATCTACATAGCACAGGACATAAACCAAGAGGAGCCATCATCATTTGAAGAGGCCAAAGCAAAAACAGAATGGAAGCATGCAATGAAGGAAGAGATTGAAGCACTTGAGGAAAACAACACTTGGGATTTGGTGCCCAAGACTTCATCCATGAAGGTAATAGGCTCAAGATGGGTCTATAAACTCAAGAAGAATTCTGATGGTTCCATTAACAGGTATAAGGCAAGGCTTGTAGCAAAAGGCTTTGCACAAACTCAGGGAATTGATTATGAGGAGACATTCTCTCCTGTGGCAAAGATGCCTACTATTAGGGTTTTGCTTAGTATTGCCTCTTCCAAGAATTGGAAGATACTTCAACTAGATGTGAAGAATGCATTCTTGAATGGTTGGATAACAGAAGAGGTATATATGGCACAACCACCTGGTTTTGAGAGTCAAGTTTATCCTGATTATGTGTGTAAACTTAACAAAGCATTGTATGGTCTCAAGCAAGCTCCAAGAGCTTGGAATTTCAGGCTTGTTTCATTCTTGCAGGACAAAGGCTTTCAACCAAGCAAGGCAGATCCTTCACTCTTTATTAAAAAGAGTAATTCCGAGGTCATCTACCTATGTGTATATGTAGATGATATTATATTGACAGGAAATGATGCAGATGGTATGAAGAAGATCAAAGATCAGATGAGAGAAGAGTTCAAGATAAGTGATTTGGGTTCACTTACCTACTTCCTAGGTTTGGAAGTTGTCTACAAAGATCATGGTTTGTTTCTCACTCAAAGGAAGTACATTAAGGACATGTTGGCAAAATTCAAGATGCAAGATTGTAAGATTGCAGGTACTCCAATGGAGGTCAATCACAAATTGAGCTCACATGAAGGTGAACTCATAGAGGACATCACATCATATCAAAGTCTAGTGGGTAGTCTCAACTATGCCACATTGACAAGAGTAGATATATGTTACAGTGTGAGTGTGCTAAGTCAATTTATGCACACACCAAGGAAACCACATATGGATGCTGCCAAAAGGATTCTCAAGTATCTCAAAGGAACCATAAATGAAGGACTTTATTATCCTTATGTATCTGATTTAGGTTTGAAGCTATTTTCTGATGCAGATTGGGCTGGCTCCAAGGAAGATAGAAGGAGCACTTCAGGTTATCTTACCTTTGCAGGTTCAAAGCTTATTTCATGGTCATCCAAGAAGCAACCCACAGTTGCTCTCTCTTCTACTGAAGCTGAATATAGAGGTCTTGCCATAGCTACACAAGAAGCTATGTGGATGAAGACATTGTTCAAAGATCTTGGATTGGAGTTTGGAACTCCAACTATTTTTGGTGACAATATGAGTTCTATTCACTTGGCTGCTAATCCTATTTTTCATGCAAGGACTAAACATATTGAAGTTCATTATCATTATGTACGAGAGAAGATCCTAAGCAAGGAGATTCAAATATCATATGTGTCCACTCATCAACAATGTGCAGATATTCTAACCAAAGCATTGGATGGTACAAAGCTTTGCAAATTCAAGGCTATGATTGGTTTGCAGGTAATCTTGGAAGATTGAAGACCTCAAGCATACTTGGCTTGAGGGGGAGCTGTTGGAGCAAGTCTATGACAAGCCTAAGTATTGGCTTGAGTCTCAAAAAGTCATTAAAGAAGCTTCAAAATGAAGACTATGTAAAGTTCACTTGTGAACTACCTCTTGTAACTTTTGAAGAGTTTACTTAATGTAAAAGTAAGAGAATCTTAAGTGGTTGAGCCCACATGATCAAGAATGGAAAGAGGAGCCACGAATTCGTGATTTGTGGTAGGTAGAGAATCAAATCAATCATTGATTGATTGGAGAGTGATTGAGGGAAGTTAGCCTCCCAAACTCAACTATAAATAGATGGCAGTTTTAGTCGTGGTTAGAGAGACCTATGTGAAGACCTCCAAGAGCTGAGCTTTATGCCATATCAAGGTGTGATTACAAGGCACACATATGTATCAGTAAGTCATTGTATTGTACAAGCAATATACTTTCATTTTCATGATTATTTGAGTTCATCTTTCCATGTTCTTGTGATGTGTACTACTCACTCCCATTACTTCAGTTTTTCTCAGTCAGCTTGCAGAGATTGTTTCTCTGCACTTGGTTCATCATTTTTAGTGATTTAACTTGGTAAAGTTAGCTCTATAAGTCTACTATATGCTCACATATTTTCATGTCATTTGGATGTTGGAATCTTCAGTTATGTTCATTTGAAGTCAACAGGGTATGTTCATCTTCACTTCTCTGTCAGGTACCCGACTTTTTTAGTCATATTGTCAGAGTCATTTCTCAGTGTTTACTCATTCAAATTCAGTGTTTTAAGCTTGTTGGATTCAGCTTACTGTCTAGTATAAGCATACAAATTTTCATGATCATTGGATTCTTACATCTTGAGTTATGTTAATTTTTCTACTCACTGGTCTATTTCTGTAGCAGCCCGTGAAAATCGGGATGATGTCATCACTTGTTAAAAGTCATTCTCAGTGTGTGGTTTGTTATTTTTGATGAGATTACTCTCTAAAGTTAGCTCTTTAAGCTACCTAGCCTTCCCCAAGAGGAATTAATCTAATTGCTGCTGTGCTCAGAGAATTATGTAAAACACTAGACAGGTGTATCAACCAAGAATAGCAAGTTTTCACCTCTGAGCTAACTCCAACTTATCTGTTTTGATCTATCTTTTTGAGAGTGATCTTCCAAGGTACATAGGGTGTCTAATACATCCATTGGCAAGCTAAAAGGGCCCACCATCTACTCCTGGAGTTCATTTGGCTGGTGTAGAGCAAAGATTTTGCAACACCTCTTCATCTTCAACACATACCTATCCATCTCTTCACACATCAAAGCCTCTATTCTTCTCTGATCAATATCTTTAGTTATCTCTAAAACCTTTGCAATCCAAAATGGTCTGGTAGCCTCATCACCATCAGCAAGAACTGCAATAAGTGTTCCAACATTTATCTCTATTAAATTTCCTTGCCATCTTGCTTCTGCCTGTTTTGTCATCCTTGGGCCTACATAAATATTTCTTTCTGGTGGATGTATAAAACTTTGAAGTGCATCTGCATTACATGCTTGGGCCACATTCACGGATCTTTGTGTACAAAAATCCCATGTGAATGGAACATCAACTGGCCAGTGATCTACAATTGTATATTGTATAATCTCTTCTTGATGATTGAAAAAGTCCTCCCACCAAGATAGATCTTGATCTCCATCATATTTTTTGCACGCTCAATATGTCTCTTCTTTTCAATGAGTGCATGCATCCAGCTTTTACTTTGATCAACCACATTTCCACATCTTTCTGTATTGTTTTTATCTTCATATGGTGGTTGTTCTGCACCATACACTGTTACAGTAGACAAATTAGGCACCTGCAATAAGAATCTGCATCCATCTTTAGGCTCCCACCCAAGAGAAGATGAATACTGCTTTGCAAATAAAAGGGTTATTTCATCAACCCTCCTCATCAAGAATACATGGTTGAAACTAATATTGTGCAATGGAGCCAAAACCTTAGCATTGTTATCAAGGCCCATTGAGCAAAAGTGCTTAAAGTCATAAATCTGTGTGAGGTGTTGAACTTCTGGTTTTGGAGTATATGCTTCTGAAATCAGCTCAGATAAAATCGGAAGAGTAAAAGCATTGTTACGTGCCAACTTCTTAGAGAAAGTACTGAACATTTGATCAATGTGATCATGAGTGTGGCCAACCAAAAGGAAATTTACCTTAACCTTCTGAAATACCTGTTTTTCAACAAGCATGCTTAAATATCCAAAGACTGTAGAATTTTTATTCTCTCTTGCAGTATTATCTAGTTGCAAATATAGAGTTGGTGGCAAAAGACCCTTCCATGATTTCAAAACACGATGAATGACAGTAACTGTAAGGTTTGGATCATTATGCACATTCGGATATGTGAAGAAAACCTTGGACATTACAGTTCCATTGTATACCAAAGCACCAACCAAATGCATTTGCACAAGGACTTCATCTCCAATGTCCTTAGGGATGCGATAAAAATGTGGCAAACAAGTTTTTTTTTGATCCATACCATCGATCAACAAACACATATAACGCTCCGGATTTCTGAGTGCTTTACTTCGATGATGAATTGCTTTCTTTCTCTCTTAAGCTTGACTCTCATGATGGTTGTTAAGAAGGTTTTTAAAATTATTCTTTTCTTGTGGTGTTGTAGCCCCTTTTGCCATGTTTTTCAAAGTGGCGCAAACTGAACATTCACCCATTCTAACTTTACGAGGAATAGAAACATTGTTAAACTCTTCCTTCCATAATCGAGTAAAGTGACGATACAACACATACTTCTCATTTCTATTTTCCATGTCTTCTCTATATATTTGAAATCCCTCTCAACGAGTAAAGTTATCTGACAAGTGCAACCTTCCAGTTGTAGGCATAACCTCACAATGCAAGCTAAAATAGTTCATCATCCAATTCATTGCATGACGTCCAACAGATCCTTTGGTCCCAACATGGAACGTATCCAAAATGAGATCCCCATTCAAAAGCCCTTGTTGAACCCTATGTATTCTAAAATTTCCCACACCCATTGCAATTTTAAATGCAGCCCTACAGCATCGCATCCCTTGACTAAAGAAATATTCAAAACCAACACGCGTTACTGAAATGTTATCCTCAATCATTTGCATGCGAGAAACAAGGTATATATCCTGCCTTTCACTATCTAAATGGAGGAATTTTTCTCTTAGGTGCTTTAGTTTCTTCATTCCTAAATTGTACAAACATTTCAAACCACAACAATGCTTCACAATATCCAATGCAATCTGTCTATCTGAAGTAAGAAATTTAAATCTTTTTTGACTTACTTCACGAGGCCTTCTTTTAAATCGTAGATTGAGCTTGCTTTGCTTTTCCATTGCTCCACATGCACTTGAGTCACAAGGGAGATCAATGGTTGGATCAAATGGGAGATCAAGAGGTGCATTTGGTTGAGCAGCATTGCACTGTGAATTGGATAACTTAAATGACTCAACAGAAAACATGGAATCATCAGCACGTTCTAAATCATAGGGATCATCACTTCTGTGGAAAGGGTCAACTGAGAACAATGAATCCGAAACTGTATCAATATGAGCAGAGGAAGTTGATGCCCAAGCATCCACTGAAAAGATTGAGCTCATCTTCACTGAGTTCACATAAGACTGAAGATTAATGACCTTTTTAAATAAGTAGAAATCGGAGATCAAGTGAAGATGTCACATCAAATGTCACATCAAGAAGATATGAAATCAAAAGTTTATTAAAGTACATTAAATAACATTAAACATCAAATTACATCAAAACACTTAATTACTCAAATATACACTAATAAGGGAACCAAAGATTTGATTCACTTTTGAAATGAGAAACACAGTTGATTTCTAACTAGATATGATTCATTGAGACTTAGCATTGTGAGTGAATCAAAATATATCCAAGTTGAGTTCCAACTGGATTATATATTAAGGATGTTTGGAGTAGTGCCATTGAAGACTATACAAGAAGAAATTTTACCTTTGGTAAATAAGATTTCAAGGATTAGGTTTTATTGTGGTCTTGGCTAGATCTCAAAGAGGTACACGGAATAAAGTATATTAAAAAAGAATTATGTGTAAAAGAGGTACACGGAATGTTTATGATAGATTCATACATTGATCTTCCATTTCAACAATGTATTACAAGATAAATGTGACAATGAACTAAAGTGAGGAGGATAACACTATAAAGATGTCATTAATCTCCCATATTCAACACAACTTAGACTTGATTTTCTCCCAAGCAAGAGATTCTAAGAACAAATCTCTACATTGAAGTGTACATACCATACTCTTGCCATTGAAGTGTAATTTCCATGTACATACCATACTCTTGCCATTGAAGTGTAATTTCCATGCAAATGTATATAAATAGTTGCAAGGTTCTTTACTTGAATGTTTATTCATACATTGATTTTCCATTTCAACAATGTGTTACAAGATAAATGTGAATATCCTCATGTACATACCATACTCTTGCCATTGAAGTGTAATTTCCATGCAAATGTATATAAATAGTTGCAAGGTTCTTTACTTGAATGTTTATTCATACATTGATTTTCCATTTCAACAATGTGTTACAAGATAAATGTGAATATGAACTAAAGTGAGGAGGATAACACTATAAAGATGTCATTAATCTCCCATATTCAACACACCTTAGACTTGATTTTCTCCCAAGCAAGAGATTCTAGGAACAAATCTCTACATGAGATTAGACATCCTCATGTACATACCATACTCTTGCCATTGAAGTGTAATTTCCATGCAAATGTATATAAATAGTTGCAAGGTTCTATGAATATTTCATTAAAGTGGCTTTGAAACAGCCTATTTGTGTGGGTGGTATTCCCTGGTTAGATAAGTTGATAGATATAGTTAGCAACTGGACTCATTTAGTTAGATCCAGTTAGTCTCTGGTTCAAGTTACCCAATTGCCTATAAATAGCAGAGGAGGAGATCATTCTCATTTTCAAAATCCACGAGCAAGAGAGAGTAACAGAGCACAGACAGCCATGGAGCACAGAGCTCAGCATACCAGCAAGGCAACTCTGATGGAGAAGAAGAATGTTGGCAAGAGTACCAAGAGGTAAGACAAAATCATACCATAAAAAAAGATTCCTAAAAGATTCCCTTTGTATGTTTGTGTAAGGAGTCTGCTTTCTAGGTTTTTGTTTTTCTTAGCTCTAAAAATATAGATCAAATGAGGGTACAGCTCGATGCCTGGCATCGACTTTTAGGTGTAAGTTGATGCCAGGCATCGACTTGAGGCTGCAAGTCGATGCCAGGCATCGACTTGCAGGTGCAACTCGATGCCAGGCATCGACTTGAGGCCTCAAGTCGATGCCAGGCATCCACTTTTGGGTGCAAGTCGATGTCTGGCATCGACTTACACGTAAGAGTCGATGCCAGACATCGACTTTGTGTGCAAGTCGATGCCAGGCATCGACTTGCAGGTGCAAGTCGATGTCAAGCATCGACTTGCCTGGCATCGAAGTTGCCCTGAAAGTCGATGCCAGGCATCGACTTTAGGGTCCAAAGTCGATGCCTGGCATCGACTTTTGGGTTCAAGTCGATGCTAGGCATCGACTTTTAGGTTCAAGTCGATGCCAGGCATCGACTTTTAAGTGCTAGTCGATGCCAGGCATCCACTTTGTGTGCAAGTCGATGCCCAGCATCGACTTGAACCTAAAAGTCGATGACTGGCATCAACTTGCACTTAAAAGCCGATGCCCGGCATCGACTTGAACCTAAAAGTCGATGCCTGGCATCGAGTTGGACCCCCAAGTCGATGCCTGGCATCGACTTGAACCTAAAAGTCGATGCCTACCATCCACTTGGGCCTTTGAAAACCACATTTACGTATGAGCTGATATTTCCAAGCGCCTTGAGGGATGCGGAGTCCAAGAGTGAGAGGCCCTTCAAGAAGCTGAGAGTGACCATGGGCTCTGGTGATCAGCAACGTGACAAAGGCATTGGTCACCAAGCAAAACCAAAGAAAATTATCGCATCCTTATCCTCTGAGAAGGCCAGCAACCCGCTAGGAATATCCTCTGGTGGACAGAGTAGCATCAAAATTCCTGAGGATGATACAACTATGAAGGATAGGTCGAGGGACGCTGAGGTCTTCAGGACAGATCGTCCACTGCGGGACATGACAAATCTGGAGTGGTGCTTTCAGTATGTTGAAGAAAAGAATGCAGTCCTTCTTGTGTTCGCAGGGGCATATGGGAGAGGAAAGATCACGACAACACAAGGTTTTCAGTATGGCCTTGTGTACAAACTCGATTATGAAGATGAGGATTCTGACAACCTCCTTTTCTTGGTAGAGACATCGAAAGGTTTAAGAAATGTTATATGCAAGATGGATTTCTTGTGCCCAGAGTGCTGTGTTCCAGATGGGCTAGCTGAGATATGCAGGGACTCAGTCAATTTTATCAAGGACTTGATGCCATGGATCCAGGGCAACATCATGCCAACACAACAGAAGATGACAACCCCTGTAAAGGCAAGGGGTAAGCAGAGAGTGCAGAAAAAGTTCCAAAAGAAAAAGAAGAGAATTTCAGAAGAGGAGTCTTCTGACTCAAGCTCTAGCTCTGAGGATATAATTGTTGCACCTGGTGGAGAGCTTGCCTCGGGTGTTCTTGGTACTGAGCAGAACAAGATGAGGGAGGACATAGCTAGAAGAAAGGTAGTTAAGAAGGGGCAGTTGTTCCACCTGCGAATCAATATCATCCACAGGCCACCAATAGATCCAGTCACAGGGAGGAGGCCCCTTGAGATCAGGGAGCCACACAATTTGCACGTGCAGAATCTTAAGAAGAAAATGAAAATAAATCCTCATGCTACTGTTGTGCCATTCCTTGTCATGGTAGATCCGAATGAGTGCAGCTCTGTGGACGAGTTCAATGAGGGTTTGTTTGAGGATTATACTTATTATGTGATTGGAGGTTCACACTCTGCAGAGGCCCGTAGACAGCTAGTGAAGGAGCACCCTACCACATTTTTCTTTAGGTATGCAGAGTGTAAAATATATGCTGGTCTTACTACTGAGGAAGCCAAGCTTCTTGCTTGGGATCACAACAATGACAATGACTACAGGCAAAAAATGTCCACCATAGAGAGAATTCGGTTCTTCCACCATGAATATGAGGATTGTCTTGTGAAGGAAGCTGGAAGAATACATCCCAATCTACGAAAGCAATGCCTTATTGAGGTTGGAATTGCACTGGATGAGAATAGAAAGTCTGATGCTTTGAGGAAATATGATCCATGGTTTCAACTGGCATTCAGATCAGGTGAGATCTGGGATCTACAGGATAAAATTTTCACAATGTGGGAGAACAAGGAGGTCAAGGGCCAGAAGCAACGAAAGTCGAGGCCAGACCCACAGGTTGATCTGAAGGGAAAGGGAAGGAAAGTTGACCTCTCAATTGAAGAGGCTCCTGAGGACATGAAGCTGACACCATGGAGGGCCCTTCAAGGAATCAAGGATGATACATTGATTATATCAACTTTGTCAAGGGTAATCTCCAAGGAGTTAAGCCTGGAGGAGATGGTGACTGAGCTCAATAAGTATGTATGTTATTCTCAGATCCTTTTTCCCTCCTCCCATGTTTCTGGTCTAACCTAGTCTCTTTTTTATTTCTTTGACTGTAGTCATAAAGTATACATGAAGATTCAGGAGGTGATGATGAAGAGGTTGGGTTGCTTTTCTTGGACAGAGGTCCAAGCAGACTATCCAACCACATCATCCTACAAAGCTTTATCAGAATATTTCATCCTGTTTCGTGATTGGGTAGGTTCTCTTTCTGAAGTTGTGCCTGGTTTACCATTAGGTTAGATGCCTTGATTCACCTAACCAATTTGATGCCAGGCTTTTAGTACGAATTCGATACCTGGCATCGACTTACGGCTATATTCGATGCTTGGCATCGAGCTGCAGCCAAAAGTCAATGCCTGGCACCGACTTGGGGGCATAACTCGATGCCTGGCATCGACCTGCAGCATAACTCGATGCCTGGCATCGACCTGCAGCATAACTTGATGCCTGGCATCGACCTCGTGGCATAAGTCGATGCCAGGCATTGACTTGTGTCCCAAAGTCGATGCTAGGCATCGACTTTCAGTAGAAAGTCGATGCCTGGCATCTACCCCCACACGAAATCGATGCCATGCATCGGTTCCTTATGTTCTGTTTGCTGTATTGAAGAGCACATTTAATTGTCTTTCCACTTTTGTCTGCAGAAACCAAAGAAAAGTAAGTCTGCAGAGCTACTAGATGATTGCCCCCCTGTATTCTTGGCTCACATTCAAAGAGCAAGGCATGAGAAATCTAGACTGAAAGCCAAGGAGATGGATTTTGATGATGAACCTGATCTGAAATGTTTCTCCAATCCCCTAGACCCCCTTAGGCCTGTATATTACAATGTATTCTGTAGTGATGTAAATAATATTTGTTCTGCTGTGCCTAGAAAACATTTCTCCCTTCTCATAGCAGACATACCCTATGGATTTAGAATGTTGGGATCCGTTAATGATGATGAACCCTTCAAACATCCTCAGATTTAGAAGATGGTCACTGATTTTGCAGAGTTGACTATGTCTCCTCTTTGGAGGATAGTAATTTTCCATAGTAGAGACCAGTCTTTCTTTGTTTCAACTGCTCTGAAGGCAAGATGTGATGCTGTGGAGTGCCTCATGTGGTAAGTAATCTTCTTTCTATCTCCATGGCTTTAATGATGCTCTCTGTGACTCATAGTTCTTGTTTGCAGGGTGAAGACAAACGTAGATTATACTCCTTTTCATAGGTTTGTGAGCTCCACTGAATGCATTACAGTTGGCTATTATGATGAAGTAAGCAAAAGGAGAGTCAGGGAGCATTGCAATGAGAATGGGATCTCAAATGTGCTCATGTTCCCAGCCGTTACCAAGAAACTTCGTCATGTAGCTGGGGACATGACATTGGTTAACCCCTATCAGAAGCCACAAAAGCTCATAATGAGATTGCTTCAGCTATTCTCCAATGATGATGACTGGGTCCTAGACGTTTTTTCGGGCACAGGTAATTTCAATTTTCACAATTTTAATTAGTCATGGTTGATTGAAGCCTCTAAGTGGTTTTCTGCTGTTTCAGGAACGACTCTGGCTTGCTCCTTAAAGATGTTCAGGCACTGCATAGCTGTGGAGAAGGATGATGCTCAAGTGAGCTTCATTAGAATGAGAATCAATGGGTTGAATGAATGCCCAGATGAAGACCAAGAGGTTGGAAGGAAGCACATTGTAGAGACGGAGAGATTCCAACCGGCTTCAAGGGAGCCTGTTCCCCCACTTGCAGATGAACCGGGGGACATGGCTGACCTTGAAGAGCCAATCTTGGAGCAAGCGAGGCAGGATATGTGTTCTACTGTTCCAGAGGATCCCAATATCCTTGAGCCTGAGGAAAGCTATGATCAACTTCTATTGTAGATTCATATTACTCTTGTACTAGGACACATGAAATGTAAAAAATCATTTTAATAGAAATATAATGTCGAGTTCTGCTTCCACTTTGTGTTCAGCTTGATTTATCTTGAGCATTTCTCTGATCATGTGTGAATGTTTCTTAGTATAATTTTGTTGATTATTATCTTCTCCTTGGAATGCTTTTGTGAAATGTATTTTATATTCTGTGAATATGGCCAGGCATTCAATGAGGATCCTAACCATACAAAGGGGATGATCTTAATTGGCTTGTTAAAATGTTCCGATTTTTGCAACACATGTACTCTAATTTTTGAGTAACTTTTAATCAGCTATAATCTGTGCTTCTTGAGGTTATAGATGTAATGAAGGAGCTTCCCAAACTCTTACTTGTACCTTCAACTCTAATCTATTTTCAAAGATCATGATGTGGGATTCTTGATCATGCTGAACAACTAGTTTTCATGGCAACAAGAATTTTATTATATCTATCTTGACTACTTGGGATATGAGATCAAGCTTCTAGTGACAATATTTACAAGCAAGAACAAGTGATGCTTTCTAGATATTGTAAAATGCCCACTTTATTGCTTGATATAATGGTCTTTAGGTAAAAAGGAATAGAGAACATGTCTTTGTTCTCCTTTGTTGTGAATCAGTGTTCATGAAATCTTGTAGTAAATATTCAATAACCTCGTTCAAAAAATGAATACCTAGCATTTCATATGCTTGATTCTTCCCAAAATCGCATATCGCAAAAGTGTGATCAAATTATACCCCATAGGTGGACATGGTAATTCCTTCCGGTATTCCTAAGGGTCTTTCTATGTGCTTGCCTGCCATCTGCAACTTCATCCTAGTAGTTCTAAGGGATGGTTTACCCCAACGCTTCCACAAAGAAGTGGTAGCAATAGCTACTACTGCACCTGTGTCTGAAATACCATGTAACCTTTGTAAGTGATAGGAAAATAAGCACTACCTTCTTCTCCCTCACTCACATCCCCCACTTTGTCTATGGGTATTTCAGGTACCTTCCCTCGTGCTCTTGGTAGAGGAAGTTGTAGCTATCTCTGGAGACAGGTTTGCTACATGTTTCCATAATTCCGGTTTGATTTTCAATAGGTCATCCAAAGTCAAATGGCATTGAACTCTAGTGTTGTTAATGGCTTCTGTGTTTCTAGGAAGAACTAACACTTCTCCCCTGACTAGAATAGTGGGGGTTGTCACTTGGATTGATCTGTCTTCCGAAGGTCCTGTGAATTGAGGTAACTCTTGCAAGGAGTTCGATTCAAAACTCATGTTCTCACTAGACCTATCATCTACGTGATCTCCATAGATAGATGGGATGTCGATAGGGAACTGTTCTCTTGAGTCATCAATCTCTTTTATAGGTGGCCGTGTTTCATGTTCTTGCTTCCATCCTTCCTCTTGAATCTCTCTTAAGATGGCATGTGAATCCATGTAGCCCATTTGATGATTTTCTTAGTTCGACCTAGCCTTTAAGATAGAGTTGTCTCTAAGGTGTCCTGTAGCCTAGTTTGGGTGCTAGAGCTAGTTTTTTTTGTGCTTGATACTAGTTTCTCTAACTTTTCTAGTAATCCTTGGAAATGTAGCTCGGGTTTATCCATCGCTCCCCAATTGAGATATTGGGATGCCTCTGTTGGAAGTAGCCAGAGGCATAGAAGACGCAGAAGCATGTAACGACGGAGCAGGGAGCCAGTCGAATCTTTTTTCAAAGAATCATGTTTTAGAAATACTTTTCAAAGACCTGCAACAGTGATTTTCATCACTAATGTAACATATGTAACATAGAAAAACCCTTTTCTTAATTTCTAGCTCCATTTTGTGCAAGCCAAGGAGTCCTTGAGCTTGAGGAGCTTAGGTAGAACAAGCGTATCAATTTTCGTTATTTTTAGACACCGTTTACCCTTCCAAATAGCATCTAGGACCTAATTTTTAACTATGCCGGTCACTAGATGTGAAACCGGTTAAAACTAGTCTAGAAACTATAAAAAGAGCTAGAGAGCTCATTTTTGAGGTTAGCTTGTTGGAGTAGAGAAGAGCTTAGAGCTATTTTGAGCTTGTAAGAGTGTTCTTGAGTAATAGAGCTAATTTCCCACCTTCCATTGTGTCTTGCTTGTCTCGTCACTGTGTGTGTATGTGTGTGTGCATTTGGTGCTTCTAACCTTCACTCTCACATCATCTCACATTCACGATCTTCATATCACTCCTATCTCTTCCGCGGATTGACAATTAAGGAGGTGAAGCTTCTTAACGTGGTACTTACCATTGTGCTAGAGCAATACCAAATTTGGCACCGTTGCCGGGGATCGAGTCTAGGACGAATGTGTGATGGTAAGAGTATAGCAAGAAGTGGCATTGGAAGGTAAAATTTTCAGTTTTTGTTGTTGTTTTTACTTAGTTTTTAGTGTTTTTCACCTCCCCCACACTCCATCTTCATCACCGCATCACCATCTTCATCTCCAAAAAAATCAGAAAATTCACCATATCCACCCATTCTCCTCATTTCCCCTCATTTGTGCATGCGAGAGAGTGAGAGAGAGCTTTTGTGCTTGTGTGTACTTTTGTTTTCTTGAGTTTTCTTGCAGGTACAGAGCTCCAGTGCATCAGGAAAGCTTGGAAAAGGTAAAATTTTCAGTTTCTGGCAGAAATTTCCGACTGTGTCAGACCATCGCGATGGTCTGCAAAGTTCGGATTTTGAGGAAGGCGAGTTCACCACCATGTAGGCGACCCCTGCGTGTATAGGAATCCATAGCTGCATCTCAAAAAATTGCATTTTGGTGGACCATCGCGACGGTCTCAGATCATCGCGATTGTGTCACACCATCGCGATAGGCTCACGCCATCGCGACGGCTCGGCCGGACCATCGCGACGGTCTCACGCCATCGCGACGGTTCATTTGGACCATCACGACGGTTCGCGGACCATCGCGACTATTCGGTTGACCCCACACCATCGCGATTGGCTCACGCCATCGCGTGCCACGTGGCAAGCTAGACCATCGCGACGGTTTGCACTTCATGCCATCGCGACGACACCCTTACACCATCGCGACAACTCGAATTTTGGACCATCGCGATTGGCTCACGCCATCGCGCCCTGACCATCGCGATTGGCTCACGCCATCGCATCTGTGACCATCGCGATTGTTCACGTTGACCGTTGACTGACGCCATCGCGATTGTCCGCCTGATCGAGCCATCGCGACGGTTCACATTTACGCCATCGCGATTGTCCGCCTGATCGAGCCATCGCGACGGTTCACATTTACGCCATCACCATTGTCCGCCTGATCGAGCCATCACGATTGCTCATATTTAGACCATCGCGACCGTGCACTTCAGACCATCGCGATTGCTCACCTTCACGCCATCGCGACGGTCCCAGACCATCGTGATTGTCTCACGCCATCGCGATTGTGCACCCCCATCGCAAATTTTAGGGTTTCATTTTTTGGCCAATTTTGGGGCTATTTTTGGGAAATTTTTTGGGTGATTATACTCATAGGAGACCCCTTAGCTCATATTTGGAGAAAAACCTGTTTGTCAGTTTTTACCCCCCACGGCCTGAACGGTTATAACTTTTTCATCCGAAGTCCGTTTTTTGAGCTTAATAGCTCGTTAGAAAGGATACGTCTATTTTTAGATAAGCTATTTTGAGGTTGACCTAGTTTGGGACTAGAAAGCCAGGGGGCAAGCATTAAAAATTTGGGCAAAAGGGAAGGGACTTAAAAGGTGTATATACTCAAGTGCTTGATCATCCATTCGTGAATTGGTCTAACATAGAATTTTTCCAGGTCTAGCAAGGGCAGTCAAAGGCAACCAAGGCAAGGCTGTGAAGGGCATAAGGCTTGGGAAGCGCGGCTTCTTGGGCATCAGAGCACCCAGAAAAGCTGACTCGAGGTTGGAAGATTACTCAACCCCCTCAGTCAATTCTTAGCTTAGGATAAACGGTAGTATTGTAGATTAAAGACGATAGGAACGCCTCAAGTTCAAGAGAATTAAATTTATCAAGTCGAAGACTAAAGATAAAGGTGTGTGACACGAAAACCTAAAGGAAAGAACATAAGTCTGACGGAACGGGAACTCAAAGTACCACGAAAAGTCAAATTCCTGACGCATACATAAAGACAAGAATCTAAAGAAATCTAAAAAGAATCAAGAAAGTAATAACAAAGAATCATTGACGGTCTGAGCGTGTACTGAGTGTGCAAGGAAGAAAATTAATGAACCTTAGATCGGGCAAACATATAGGTAAGTCAGACCGACGAAGCCTTAGATCATCAGAGGCAAGTGTAAGAACTACTGCACGATCGTGGGCTCAACAATTGAAGTTATCCCTACGAGAGCTCAGATACTAGCGAATCAGAAATGGCATTTAGCACAGAAAGACCAGAAGTAGGGTCAAATGTAGCATACTTAGAAAAACCAGAAGGACCCTATAGAACGCAACTAGAGTTTCTCCGAACCAACCGATTAGGTGCTCGCATCTATGAGGATGGTTTGCGAAGGCAAGTGGTGCAAATGCACAACCCCGATCAACCCATTGGATTGGAACGTCCAGTGGTGAAATTTGAGAGAGACGCGTACATAGACAAGGAAGACAATGTACATCTTAAGTACGCAGCCAAACAATACCAACGAGTTTGGTGTGATTCAACTAGAGACGGAAACTAAATCTCAAGGAAAAGAACCATTAGAAGAGCCTAGAACACCTAGAGGGAAATCTGTACTGACACGAGTACTAATCCCAGAATGGATCCCTCAGGACAACAGAAGCATAGAGTTGTTTGTAAATAAAGAAACTGATGAAGCCTTTTGGAGATACAAGACAAAACTACTTAGTGAAGTAGGTATCATCACGATATACGAGTTCAAGGACCCGGATACACCTGGAAAGGTTGTATACCTGGATGAGACTTCTGAAAGAGTCTTTGTGGTGCCTGACCACGCTAAAGACACATACACATGGAGAGGTGAATTGGTATTCCCTCTATCTAGAACGAACATGAATACAAGCCAACAAGGGGCAGGAACATCATCAGCCCATGGAAATCAAAGAGAGAAAAATAAAGAGAGACCCGAAGTAAGCTTCACTCATCCCGTAGGGAGAGATAGAACAACCACGGACACTAATAGAGCAGATAGACAGAGATTATGGAATACCTGGTGGTAGAGATGATTTTCCTCTACCTAGACCACGTGAACACGCAAGAATATTGAGACCACTCAGTTAGTGAAATCCATGAAAAATTATTTTGATGGGACAAGAGATCCCTATGACCATGTAGCAGAATTCAAGCAAGTACTAAGAGCAGAACAAGTCGAAGACATGTTCACGCAATACAACGCATTTGGACTAACGTTAAAAAATACCGCTTTAACTTGGTTCCAACCATTGCAACAAAGGCAATTTAGGGACATCCATCACTTTTTAGAGTCATTCATCACTGAATTCTCTAAAAGTGGGATTAGACATGACACGTCTTCGTTGATTCATAGCTTTAAACAAACCCCTCAGGAAACAGTCAGACTGGCAGGACGTAGGTTTAGACAATATGTTGAACGATGTCCAATGCAAGAGCTACCCTCACAGGCCAAGCAAGTGTCATTGTTTCTAGATGGCTTGTTGAGCTCTAAACTACGCTCCTACGTGTACCTAAAACAACCCAGGACGCTAGAGCAATGTGTAAGAATTTGTATAGACATTGAGGACAACTTACGAGACAAATTGGAACTCTCAAAGGTCTATAAGGACTTAGACTGTTCATCTCTAGCATCCACAAAACTGTCTAACTCGATAGAAGACCTAGCAGAAAAAGTGGCCCAGAAACTAGGAGTTTCTAGTAAACCTAGGCTACTAATGAACAAGCGTTGTTACACCTGTGGTGGAAATCATATGGCAAATGTGTGCCCCAATGCACCACAACCTCAAGCCAACCCTAGTGGCCAATACTGTACAATTGAGAGAAGATACACGAATCATACGGCTCAGGACTGCCCGTACAACAAACAGACCGTGAGACAGAACTACCCGCAAGCATACGCACAGCCAGGTAGGTATCAAGGCGAATACAATGGTCAGCCTTATTACTATAGGCCTCCTCAGAACTACCCATACCAGGCTCAACAGAGACCTCAACCCGTCTTAGCTCAGCAGCCACCCCCACCACCAAATGTCATCTCAGTCAAATACGCTGCTGCAGAAGAGAACCTAAGTAGAGCCTTAGTGCCTTCTTCACCTCTGATCACAAGGAGTGACCCGAACTCAAACAGTTTTGACTCTACGCATGTAGATAGTCCACCCGCTTATTACACGGAGTCACCAGAACACGTGGAGACATATCATTATGATAGTCCACCAGTGGAACCTAGTTGGGAGCCCGACTACGCTAATGTGATGTACACAAACCCAAATCCACGGCCCCAAGTAAGACAACAGAGACCATAGGGCCCTAGAGGACCATGCTTTAGGTGTCAAGGAGATCACTTCATTAAGGATTGTCCACATCCTCCAATAGCAGGACAATCACAATACTATAACATCCAAGGCTTTCGTGCCGATTGTGGCAAAGAGCACATAATCAAAGATTGTCCTAAGAACCCTGTTAATGCTTCGAATGTGACACCGATCAACGTGATAGGTATTGTAAATAACGCAGATGGATCCAACCCTACGTACGTGCCTATCCAAGCTATCACCAGAGCCCAGGCGCTCTTACAGAACCAACAACTTAATCAAGAGAAAGCGGCCGGAAGTAGTGAAGTTGTAGAATCTAGCAGTAAAAAGACGAAATCTTGGAAAGATTCTAGAGAAAGAATTAAGAGAAAATGGAGTAAAAAGATAACTGAGTTGGAAGGAAGTCTAAAAGAGTCGAGAGCCAAAATCCTAGAATTGACTTCACAGGAATTGAATCAAGAGAATCCAGCTCAGAAATCAGGATCAGTTTTAGCGGAACCCATACCAGAAAATCTAGACATGATGTTTCATGCATATCAGGCTAGATTAAAAGAGGGACCTCAAGAAGCTGAAATGAGTAAGAACTACCCTCGAGCAGACTTAGAAATTGAGAGAACTAAACTTTGCATGAAGATGGTAGAATTAGCACAAGCTTTGTTCGAAGCCTCTAGATATCTTAATTGGAATAACATGGCGAAATCGGAATTACACTTTCAAGGACTAATGGAGAGGCTAGAATACTTGATAGAAAGCAAAGAGAAAAAGGATCAGTGTAGGAATCCTAGCATTCCAGAGACACGTGAAAGGAATGCACCATCCCTGTCTCAAGTACCCAATACAGAAAGTCAAGACAATTTGTCTTCCATACATAGGTACTCACAGGAATTTTTGAGAGAAATCCAAGAAGAGAAGTGGAGAAAAGAACAAGGAACTCATCCTCCTATTCAAGAAATAGATGACTTGCAGGAGCAATTTCCCCAAGACATCCCCTCTATTTACAATGAGGTAGAGGAGGAACAACTGAGTGAACACACAGCTTTTGAATCTAATTCTTTACAAGAATTACCTCAGTTCACAGGACCTTGGGAAGCAAAGTCTATTAATATGAGAGCACCCACGATAATAGTGAGGAATGAAGAATCAGTAATCCCTAGAAACACGGAAGTGATCAAGAATACCAAAGTACAATGTAACCTCACTCTAGAGGAGTTGTTAAAGGTAAAACCAGAACTGTGGAAACATGTAGCAAATCAATTCCCCGAGCTTGCTACTACTTCCTCACAAATAGGATCACATAAGAAGGTACCAGAGATACCTGTAGAAAAGATTGGAGATGTAAGCGAAGGAGAGGAAGGTAACACTTATCTTCTGATAACCCATCAGCGCTACACCACGAAAGCCATCTTAGATTCAGGAGCCGGAGTAGCCATAGCTACCACCGCTTTATGCAAACGTTGGGGTAAGCCAGCACTCAGACCTACCAGGATGAAGCTACAAATGGCTGACGGACACATAGAAAAACCATTAGGCTTACTAGAAGGAATATCTCTCACCACTTGTGGTGTAGAGTTTGAGCATACCTTTGCCATTTGTGACTTTGCAAAAACTCATGCTTATGAGATGATATTGGGACGACCATTCATGCGTCAGTTGCAAATTGTACAAGATTGGGGAACTAATTCTTTGTACTTGCAACATTTAGGAGTGACTACCAAAGTCAATCTTAAAGACTATTCACATAGAGACGTACCCCCAATACAATGGAATACCATCCATAAGACACAAGTAGAAACAGAATCTGTGCACTCATTAGAGTCAGACCCCTCATGGTTGCACGAGGACACTCATCTATGGATGTGTAAAGTAGCAAAACAAGAGGAAGAAAGGCTAGAAGCAAGGACCTTAGGTGCAGATCAAAATCCACGAACCCTTCAGGATCCTGCTTACGCACCTGTAGTATTTCCAGATGAAGAGTTTGAACCCCATGGTTGGGCAGAAATCCTAGCAACCATGGATGTAGCCATCAATGAAGAACAATGGACACCCCACTGTGACGAGGATGGCTATGACATTTCAGTTTTCACGATAGAGCCAATCATGTGCGATGCAATTTTACAAGAATGTGAACCTAACACTGATGCATTTGAGGATGCAAGTGATTTTGATTTAGAATCAATTATCATGAACCCACCCTTTGCATCAGAAGAAGAATATTTTTTCAAAGTAGAAACTCATCCTCAAAGACACGAAGAAATTATGAATGATGTGAGAACAGCCACTCAAGTGACTAGCAAAAGTGAAGGCAAGAAAAGAAAGAAACCATGTCAGAAAAAGAAGAATCTTCATTTGAAGTACCCGAGAATTTCAAGAAATATGAAATCGAAGATAGAAGAATCATGGTACGAATGCCTAATAGAAAGGCGAATGACGGACAAGTATATGATAACCGAGAGAAAACCAAAAAAATAATAGTTGCTATAGAAGGAGAAGAAGAAAAATGTACATACATAGGGCATGATTTGACGAAGGAAGAAGAAGAAGAATTAGTTGCCCTATTGCGCGAATATAGAGATGTGTTCGCTTGGAGTTACAAAGATTTGAAAGGAGTAGATCCAGATATATGTTCTCATAGAATCCCTATGACTCCAGATGCAAAACCTACGAAACAGAAACCTTACACGTACAATGATAACTACGCTGCGAAGATTAAAGAGGAGATAGATCGGCTGATAGAAGCAAGATTCATCTATGAGATTGAGCATACCGAATGGGTATCTCCCATTGTGGTTGTGCCCAAGAAGAATGGAAAATTGCGTGTGTGTATTAACCTTAAAAAAGTTAATGCCGCCACGATTAGAGACAGTTATCCTCTTAGTATCACAGAACATCTATTGGAAAGAGTTGCGGGCAAGGAAGTTTACAGCTTCCTTGATGGTTTTTTAGGCTATAATCAAGTAGCCATTGCTCCAGAGGACCAACACAAGACGGCTTTTGCCACTAAATGGGGCATATTTGCATTTCGTGTAATGCCATTTGGCTTAACAAATGCACCCGCCACTTTCCAGCGACTCATGTGTCATGTTTTTAAGGAATTCTTACGCAAGAGTTTGGAAGTTTATGTCGATGACATATGTGCTCATTCTAATATCAGGCAGACGCATATCCCAGAGTTAAGACAATATATTTGACAAATGTCGAGAATATCAGGTTTGTTTGAACCCAGAAAAATGCGTTTTCATGGTCAGACAAGGCAAAATTCTAGGACACATTGTGTCAAAAAATGGAATCTCTACGGATGAGGAAAAAGTAAAAGTAATTGCAGAATTACCTAGACCAACTAATGTGAAAGAGGTACAAGCATTTATGGGCCATTGCGGTTATTATAGGAGATTCATACACATGTATGCAATCATAGCCAAGCCTTTGTACTCTCTTTTGACTCATTTTGAATGGACAAATGAATGTGAAAATTCATTCAATGAACTTAAACGACGCTTGTGCTCAACACCTATATTGACTACCCCAGATTGGAGTAAGCCATTCCATGTACATGTGGATGCATCCAATTACGCCATAGGATGTGTGTTAGCACAACCCACGAATGAAGGTAACATAGATCTCCCCATAGCTTACGCAAGCAGACAATTGAACGCAGTAGAAAGAAATTACACCATTACTGAACGAGAAGGATTAGGGATGATCTACGCAGTAAAGAAGTTTAGGCACTACTTGTTGGCCAAAAAATTCAAGTTCTTTACAGATCATCAAGCCCTATTGTACCTAGTCAACAAACCCTGTAACACGGGACGACTAATACGTTGGTTTCTATTACTCATGGAGTATGATTTTGAAGTAGTAGTCAGGAAAGGAAAGACACATCTTAGAGCTGACCACCTTTCGAGATTAACCTCAGGAGAAGCTCCTCAAGGAGTAGTGGATGAGTTACCAGACGCATATTTGTTTAACCTTGAGATAGCACCAGAATGGGCTAAGCCTATAGTCCCTATTCTGACATACGGACCCAAGGATCCTAGGATGAAGATCAAAGAAGGAGAGATTACCAAATCTCAGAGATATCAAATCATAGCAGGAAGCATATATAAACAAGATAATCAAAAGATTCTTGCTTGTTGTGTAGATGAATCAGAACATGCAAATTGGTTGCAATTAGCACACATAGGTGCACTAAAGCAACATCATTCGAAACATCGAACATTGCAGACTCTGCATAGATTAGGAGTATATTGGCCTTCGATGGAAGCAGATGTCTACAAGTTGTGTAAAGAATGCCATGTTTGTTGTGAAAGACCACCAGTAGAGCATGCTACATTATATCACGTGTCTCTCACACCAGACTGGAGTGAACCTTTAATGACATACTTGAGGATGAAGACATTCCCTCAAGAAATGACCTTAGCTTGACAACGCAGTCTGGAGCAGGAAGCTCAAGACTATTCACTTATTGGCGATAATCTATACAAAAGGGGACGAGATGGATATCTAAGAAAATGTGTTCATGAAAGCGATTATCTGAGCATACTAGAGACTGCACACCAAGGTGTTGCAGGAGGTCATTTTGGACCTGAAAGGATAATCAAAGCCATCCTCTTTGCAGGATTATGGTGGTCCACTCTTCACATGGATGCTCATACCTATGTTAAGAGATGTGATGTGTGCCAAAGAACTCAATTTCCTACTCGCAGAGATGGAATGCCATTGAAACCCATGATGGGCGGACGTGCATTTTCAAAGTGGGGTATAGACTTTGTAGGACCCATCAATCCCCCCACAAAAGGTACACATGTGGAATACATTATTGTGGCCATAGATTATCTTACGAAATGGGTAGAGGCAAAAGCCACAAAAAAGAATGATGCACACACAACTGTAAAATTCTTATTTGAGAATGTCTTTACAAGATATGGATTGCCTATAGAGTTAGTGAGTGATCGCGGAACTCACTTTCTAAACCAAGTCGTTGAATATTTGTTACAGGATTTTATGGTGATTCACAAGAAATCCGCACCATATCATCCTCAGGCCAATGGTCAAGCTGAAAGCACTAATAAGATCCTTTGTAACGTACTGACGAAACAACAAACGTTCAGATTGGGACAAACAGTTACACCACGCTGTTTGGGCATATCGAGTGGCCTACAAGACCGTACTCAATGCAACTCCCTTTCAGATGGTTTTTGGTCAGAATGTTGTGCTTCCTTTGGACTTCTTGATACCGACCCTTAAGGTTGCACAAGAACATCAGTGGACCGGCCATGAATTATCAGCGAGAATAATGGACTTGGAACAATTAGGAGAAACCAGGCTGAAAGCAACAGCGGGAATATATGCGGCAAAGAAACGACAGAAAGCATATTTTGATGCGCATGTGAAAGATAAGGGCTTAAAAGAAGGAGATTTAGTTCTAGTATATACGTTGAAACAACACGCACGAAAGTTAGAAAAGCGAGGTTATGGACCTATGATCATTAACAGACTCTCGACAAGTGGAGCAGTACAGTTAGCCACCTTAGAAGGAGACATAATGCCTAATTACATTAGTGGCTGTAGAGTCAAGTTATATCAGGAACCTCTTACTGAGGATATGCTTAGACGACTCACGTTGGCAAAGAAGCGTAAGGAGGAAGCAAATAGAATACGAGCGGAAGCTCAGGCAGAAGCAATAGAACGCATTAAGCGCATGAAGCTAAGAAGACAAGGACTAGGGAGAGAACATTATAACCATCTAGAAACTACACCCAGATATCCCATGGCCATGTGTCAAGTAAAGTCAACCACTCATCCTAGTATAGTGGACAGGAGACCATTCATTACAGTCAGGCTAGAGCACGGCAACCCTTGCCGAGAGCTCAGGGCTCTAATTGACTCAGGTGCTGCGACTAGCGCGATTAGATGGTCCCACTATAAGGATTCAAGAATAGAAATGCGGCCAATTGAGGCATACCTCATAGGGCTAGGAGGCATGGAAACCCCTTGCATGGGTGAGGTGGACCTTCCTATCCTCATTAAGGATGTGACCAGGACAGCGAAGCTACTAGTGTGCCATGATGACGACGTGATAGAACCCCTAATCCTTGGCCAAGATTGGCTATACGATCACTCAGTGGACCTAAATCTTAGACAAGGATCCTTACAGATTGGAACCTTAGATCAGAAGCGAGTGATACCGCTTGACTTCCCTAATGGCATTCTAGTTGAGGTTTGTAAACCTAGACCCTATGAAATACATGCGACGGAAGACCGGAAGATCTTTGTTCCGATCAATCACGTTACATCTACACCAACCCACTCGGGCTTGGCTATGGACGGTTGTCAATCAGAAGGACGACAGGAGATCTTCCCTGGGGCTTCCTGCAAACTAGAAGGGGTAATTACCCAACCGCTAGGGCAGATGGACACAATCAGCGGTCAGGTGGGTTGCATCAGCGGCCAAATGAGCACAATACCCTGCGGTGCTCATCCTTCCAAACTTGCTGCGGACTGGCCTAGATTAAAGATAAATAACGAATCACTTCCTAATGGGCAGGTCACGCAAGTGTTGGATCTCCCTTCTTTTCCAAAGGAGAGCATCCAATGGACCTCTCAAACCCAACCACGAAGGAGTTTACCACGACAGAGGAACCCAGACCGACGACACCACCAGACGAGGCAAAGAAAGCAGCAGTATCAACATCACAGAACAAGTGGCACGAGACAAATATGGGTGCCAAAAGGACAGCCACCACAGCCTATTGGCAACACTGCAGACAAGAACAGGACAAAGTTTCAAAAAAAGCAGAGTCAACATCCAAAGTCCCCTCGATCTTCTTCCCCAAGTACAAATACTCGATAGATTTGGATCGCCAAGAAGTATCTTATCAATTGACCCACACCCACGCAGATTTGGGTACCCAAACAATGTATTATAGCCCAACCCTCTAGCCATGTAATATATACCCCTCAGAAATCTTTTCATCCTTCAATACCACCAAACCCGATACCACTTTTTGTCCCTCAGCAGAAACACACCACCCACTCAAAGACTCTTAGGAAATGGCTACCGAAACGTATCTAGACGTCTTCTTGTACCCCCTTATCTAACAATTCTCCCACCCCGTTTAAACTCCACCCTTGTAATAATTCACCCTCAACCAAACCTTGTATGAATTCATACACCAAAACCCCACATCAGGCATAATAAAAGCTCATCAAGAAATGTATGCATAATCTGAACCATGTAGGTGTCTAGAGACCTGCATTAGCTCTGCAAAGAATCATTGCATCAATCACTTCACGACACTTGGCTACACGGGTTACACATCGGTTATGGAAAGGGATTGCGGTCTCACCTTAATGGGATCATAATTAATTTCCATACTAATGTGTTAATCTTTTGTAGGAGATCTTTTCCATTAGCTCGTCAGTCATCATGCAAACCGAAGAAGGACCATCAGAAGCTGGCTCAAGCACACCAATGGCCAATATTGGAGAATCACTCGCGGAATCTTATCCTACGGTGCAACCACCAGAGTTTCAAGGTTTTCCAGGACCCATGCCAATCGACGATCCTCCTAGAGGATATACCGAGAAGATTCATTGTAACTCTCACTGGTTTCAAGGCCTAGCAGGACCCTTAGCAGACGCTGATTTCATATTTGAGACCAATTTGGCATTTGATCTTCGCACATGGGCCAAGTACGAGTTCTTTTCAAGAGAATTTGAAGGACTACAGAATACCCAAGATTTAACGCACGTTTGGGCACGAGCGGGCTTTACAGAATATTTTAGTGACCCTCTGCCTAAACCTGATTTTTATAGATGCTTTTACCTAGTAACCACCTTGACAGCTTCAGAGAACAAGGATCTACCCGGCACATTCATGTTACCATCCTTGGTAAATGACCCTCCATTCAGAAGGTTTTATTTGTCTACAGATTTAATTCGCGTAGCTCTCAAAATACATGGAACACACACTCCGACGGAGAGAGAACGGCTAGTTCTAGAGCCGATGAAACGTGGTGATGTAACTAAGTGGGAGGACATTTCAGCTATAACCCCTAAGCTCTCCAAGCCATTACGGATATGCATACAGCACTTTGCTTTCCCAGCTCAGGATCGTTTTACCATGCCCCACAAAAGAATCTGGTTTGGATTATACTTAGCATGCACTGGCCCTCAAACAGTAGACCTTGCAAGCTGGATAATTGATCAGTTGTACTTAGCACAACCTAGGTGGGAGCGAAAGAAGGTCATCAATGGATGTTGTGCGCTTACGAGAATTATATATATGTGCTTGGCGTATGACTTACCGATTGAGCGTGCCATGACAAGTGAGGAACTGAAAGCATTCAAAGGGACCACTAAGAAGGCTAGAAAGTCTAGCAAAGGCAGAGCCGGAAAACGCATGAGCCACTCCCACGGTACCACCAATTCATATACGGTTATCAAGACCAGTTACGCCGGAGGGCACCACCAGTATTGTTGAACCTCAAGCAGCCACAACCCCAGAACCTACAACCACGACAACAGAACTTCCCACCACCATTGGTGCGGACGCTTTCTCTTTTCCAATACCCCATTTAGAAGCAGAACAAACAGCACCACTGGATCCAACTTTTGATTTTGAGATGCCCGATGCATTCTCCAATGAGTTCCAATTTTCAGAAGGACAACTGTTTTCTCAAGAATATGAAAGGCCCAGCTATCCCACCACACCCCGGGATCAGCCACAAGGACAGATTGTATCTAGCTCCGATGATGAAAGAACAGCAACTGATGACGATGAAGGCGATGACGAAGCCAGCCAAGGCACTCACGAATCCCAAGAACATGAACAGACAGATGGCCAAGGCCAACAAACAGACACACATGGTGATACAAGTACCCATGAAGATGAAACTTGTGAAGCAGCAGCTTAGACACTGGCTATTAAGAAGTTGTATAGAACTATGGAAAAAGTTTGGGCACGCAAAAAGCTGACTGAGGAAGAGAGTCAAGCGATAATAGAGCAAGAACTTGTCACAGGTGGATTCGAAGACACATACATCAAAGGATTCCGAGAGTTAGTCAAATCAGTAGGCTCCAACGAAGCCCTCAGGTACTTGCAAAGAAAGCCACTACCACAGTTTGACCCCCGCCGTGTACGACTACTTTCAAAGCCCGGCGAATACATTCGTGTACCAACAGGAGCACAGTCTTCAGAACAAGCCAGGGAGGCACGCCTTGTCCCCGAAAGTTCGTTGGCAGCAGAAACCATCCTTGTAGATTCCCCACCCCGCGCTACAACTGTACATACCTCAGTAGTCACTGAAGTACCGACCACGCCAACCGCTTCTCCATCACCGCCAATCCATCCAGCCTCCCCTCTTCACCCTCCTTCCCCCAGACCAACATGTTCATTCGCCGGTGGCGTAGCAGAAATCGTCTTTACGACCACTAACCCCACAATTCCCGCACCCACTAGACCTAGTCTATCCCCTCACACATCCACCTTTCCATTCAACCCATTCCTCCATCCAGCTTTTCTATCCTTCCCCACAACTCCAAGACCCCTTTTTCCATTCCCACCGCCCTTAACCTTCTCCCTAGTCTCACCTCCCCGACCCACTGTAACCCCTTTTTCCCCTTTCCACCTAGCTGCACCAGCCAGTCCCCCTGTAGATTACTCCTCAACCTTTGTAAATCCCGTATTTACACCAGCACAAGCACCCACGGTCACACCCATATTCACGGTCACCGCACTGGACACGTCCAATGACATGGACATCTCACCACCCACTGCACCATCACTCACTTCACTCACGGCACAAACATATTTAGGCACCTCACAATTTTCCACAATCACCACAACATCCACCTTCCCACCCCCATTCCCCGTTCCCTTTGCATCTACACCCACTGCATCTTCATTTAGCACCCCATTAATACTATCACCCACTGTAGATAATGCATTTCAACAGATGTTCATGTGTATGACGCAAGTAAGAGATGAGTTCACATCTCTTGGCCATAATTGTCAGCAGTTGCAGACGACAACCACTGACTTACAGTCGCAGCTTAATTTATTATCTATTGAGAATGCCTCACTTAATAGCCGATACCAAGAATTACGAGAGGCCTATCATAAATTAGAACTAGAAAGCGAAGAAAAGACCAAGGAAGCCACTGCTGACCTGGATAACTTACTAAGAGCCCAGACAGTCCGCAATGCAACGCTAACACGAAACATGGGCTTACTCAGAAGACATCTAGCAGCAGCAAAGGAGGAAAACCAGCGCTTACAAGACCAGAATCGAGAAAACTTAGAAGCAGCCCTAGACCATCCAGACCAACCACTCAGTCCTAGTCGGTTCAAAGCCATTCCCTCAGACTCGATGAGGATGCTGCTAGAAGATCATGTAAGATTGCTAGATGAATACGACCGCATGAACGAGGAGTTGCAGAAACTCAAAGAAGATCATAAATTACTCCAGTTACGAGCACCAGCACACCAAGACATACCAACACCTGTGGACCCCTCTCCTGACATCTTAGAGGAACTCAACGCATTACGGGCCCAGGTATTGAACCTTGAATCAAGGATTGCAGTATATGAAGCACCACCAAGGCCAGACTCCCCACCTGAGCTACCAGCTGAGGAAGAAACTGTCACCATCCCGGTGGAGGAAACGTTTGAAGAGGCGTACGAGCCACAACCCATCCCAGGCGGACGCGTCACGGCCGAAGGCTAGATGACTTATGAACTCCCGACCCCCGCGTGGATGAAGACAATTGATGAACTTGGGACCACACACTCAGCTAGAGTAGAGGCACAATTACATGCCATGGCGATGATAGAAGAAAGAATTTTACAGTCTCCATTCTTTGCTCATTTGGCCCCGCGACGATACATATCTGGGCATGAGCTACAGTATAAACCGTATTTTATGTTAATGGCCGAATACCAGTTAGCCATTGAGAAAGAAACAGGTAAGAAACCATCGCATGCGACTCAATTCGAGGAGGCCGATCTACCACTTGATGCATAGCAAGGAGAGATCTATCAACCAGAGTGGCGCAAAGATTTACTACAGAAGTATCCAGAAATGATGAGTACATGGGTAAAGGCACCTTTGCATTTAAAGTACAACCCATGTTGGATACCAGTACCACGACGCCGCTCCTGGACTGCCTTTGCTATTAAGGTACAAAACAATAAGCAGTGCCATGAGTGGTTGAATTACCCCTACTTTAAGCCACCCATCGAGTTACCAACTGTAGGCTACATGATGGCTACAATTCGCCACTGGCTCCCTCGACTAAAGCATATGGACTATATAGCGGCGCACATGACTGTCAAAATCTTTGACATGATGCAAATGATTTTTAAAGTCTTCTGACGCATCAAGGCACCTCATGTAAACACCCCGGGCTTGTTGGTGCAGACCAATCACCAATTGAAGGCTTGGAATATTAAAGGATGAAGGAAGAATCAATTCCTAAAGTGTGGAAGAAGATTACATTCAGAGGACAAGAGAAGTGTACACATATGTACATTAGTATAGTCATAGATGACTTAGATCTTTTGTTTAGTAAGAATCATGTACAAATTTATCTATAAATACTTTGAGAAAAGTCGGGGCAAGTATGAGAGCATATGTGACAATAGTTAGAAGTCAAGATTGAGGAAGGGAGAAGTCATGAGATAGAGGAAAAGTTAGTTGAGTTAGCTCTCATCACTCAACTGTATTTCTTCTGAGTAAATGAAAATATTTGCGCCCGATGTTTCTGCGTGTTCTCCTTCTACAGTAGATCAATTGTGAAATGCTTTTGTACAAGTCTAAGTTGAGAGTTGCTTGACCTCTGTGCAAAGTTTTAGCTTCCAATTGTAATCAGGCTTAGAGAATTAAGTGTAGGAACATTCATATGTGAAGTGCATTCACAGGTTTCTAAAACAGGCGCAGATTTCGAACTTAATGTTTTGGTCATTTCTCCTAGCACAGTTTAAAGTTTTGCATGAGTGAGGGCTTAATCTTTAAGTTGAGAGATAAGCTACTCATGGCTAGAAGCATTTTGGAAAACGGGTTCTATTCAAGGAGAACCAAGTCTTAAAAGTTGCAGGTGTAAAATCGACTGTTCTGAATGACAGTTTCTGATATAGGTAACTTGTGAAGTCAATTTCTCAAGTTATACTAAAGCTTTTGAAGTAATTCAACTTGGAGGAAATGCGCAATCTCTAGGAGATGATTTGTACAAAGTTTCATAAAAAACTTTACACGTTTGATAGGTCAATGTGAAGAAATAGTGCAGCAGGCTTTTCTGTGTTTCATCTTCTTCACAGATTTGTTAACTCTGTGATAATTAGTAATTGATCCTCTAAATTAGTGAGAGTTTTGACTTACTCTTGGTATAGAGGTGCTCTAATCACAAGAGTAGGTTGTTCTTTTGGAGATTAACATTCTCCATCAGTGGTATCAGAGCAGGAGACATCAAATTAAGGAAAGGAGGATCCCGACTGCTGCAAATTCAAGAAATTCAACACTTGAAGGACTAAGAAGTGAAAGCTTGGAGTCAAAGCTTGAGGAGAAGACTATTTGACATCAAGAAAGGCAAAAGGAGACCAATTCGAAGTAAAGGTACATACATTGTTTGTAAAGCTTGAAGATTTCAATACACAGGTGGACATAAGATGGGAGAAAGCTTGCAGATTGATAAGCTAGATAGGGAGAACTATCCAGCATGGTCCATGAGGATGGAAGCACACCTCATGAGCAAAGATCTTATATCATTTATTACAGGAGATGAAGAAAAACCTGAGTTTGCAGATCCAAGTATTCCTACTAGGGAAGAGCTTGCAATGTTGAAGACTTGGATGAGAAAGGATGCTCAAGCAAGGAGTATCATCTACATGGCTGTAAATGATTACCTTTTACCTCACATCAGAGGTTTGGAAAGTGCTACATTTGGAATGCCTTGGAAGAGCATTTCCAAAATACAACTAAGTCAAGGAAGTCCTCACTATGGGCTGAGTTCACAACCTTCAAGAAGAAGAGCTCACAATCAATTTCAGATTATGTGGCAAGGATGAAAGATATTGCAGATAGCTTGGGAGCAGTGGATGAAGATATTGAAGAGGAAAAGTTGGTAAGACAAGTACTTACAGGTTTGAGAGGAGATGAGAAGTGGAAGCCTTTTATATTGTCCATAGAATTGTCACTTGATCACTTTACTCCTGATCTTAATCAATTGCTAGGACACATGCTAACCTTTGAGCAGGATCTTAAAGGAGACAATGATAGAAGTACAAGTCAAGCTATGTACTCCAAAGACAAGAAAAAGAATGGCAAGGGAAAGCAATCGAATGATGATGAAGGGAATTCAAATCAAGCTAACTTCACAAAAGGGAAGACAAATTTCAGAGGTAAAGGAAGAGGAGGTAAGAATAAAGATAATGCTAAAGCTTGTTGGATTTGTGGCAGAACAAATCATTTGGCAAATGATTGTTGGTATAACAATCAAAATGGTGGAAACAATAATCAGAATTATAATCAAAGAGGTAGAGGAGGCAGAAACCAAAGAGGCAATTTTAGAGGAAGAGGAGGTAGGACATCATATGGTAGAGGAGGTGGAAGAAACTTCCAATCTCAGTCCTACAACAATAATTATTACAATTATGCATCAGATCAGAAGGATGACATGACTCTTATCTTGAATGCAACTCATGAATCAATGGGAGAAGATCAAAGAGTGTTTTATATTGACTCAGGGTGCAGCAACCATCTGAGTGGGAATCTATCTTTGATGACTGATATGGAAGCAAGGGTGAATGGACATACAATTCAAATAGGTGACAATACCAAACATAAAGTGGAGAGCATTGGATCAGTGAAGACAAAGAGTGGAAGTACACTTCTGAGCAAGGTACTTTATGTTCCTACTATTCCTAAAAATTTGATAAGTGTAGGGCAAATTGTGGAGAAAGGATATGAGGTAAGATTCACAAATGATGGTGTTTATGTACAAGATCCAAATCAGGAATATAGAAACATAATTGCAGGTAAAAAGGAAGGAAGATTGTTCACTCTCAAAGTCCAAGGTAATGTGGGACATGCATTATTTACCTATGGAAGTCAAAGGGTATCTGAATTAGACCTATGGCATAAAAGGCTAGGTCATTTCAATGAGAGAGCTATAAAGGAGATGTCAAAGAATCAGGTGGTGCTTGGATTGCCAAACATTGAATGGCAACATATGGTGTACAAGTGTGAAGCTTGTCAATTAGGTAAAGCACATAAGAGTTCTTATAACAAATCAGGGTACAAGCATTCAAATATGCTTGAATTGGTTCATACAGATGTATGGGGTCCCTCAAGGGACTATAGCATAAATGGATCCAGATATTATGTGTTGTTTGTTGATGATGCAACCAGGTGGATTACTTTGTATGTAATCAAGGATAAATCAGAAGTTTTCAAGACATTCAAACACTTTCATGCTTATGCAGAAAGGATTACAGGGCAAAATCTCAAGAGGTTAAGATCAGATGGAGGGGGAGAGTATTTCTCTAAAGAGTTTGATGATTATTTGTGGAATGCAGGTATCAAAAGAGAAGTAACTTGCAGGTACTCCCCTCAACAGAATGGAGTAGAAGAAAGGAGGAATAGGACTCTTGTAGAGTTTGCAAGAGCCATGATGAAGGAAAAGAATTGTCCAAATTACTTATGGGCAGAAGCCATTAACACTGCAACATACCTTGTGAATAGGTTGCCTTGCAAAGCTTTGGATGGAGGAACCCCTTATGAAGCATGGTGGGGTAAGAAGCCTAGTCTTGATCATTGTAAAGTATTTGGATGTATTGCATATGCTTATGTTCCTTCACAATTAAGACATAAGCTAGAACCAAAAGCAGAGAAGTATGTGTTTATTGGATATATGATGATAGACAGATGGGTTACAGGTTGTGGAGTCCATCCACAAAGCAATTTCTTGTTACTAAAGATGTGACATTTGATGAGCAAAACATGTGGTATACAGGATCACCAAATGAGTTTGCAAGTGTTGAAGAGATACAAAGGAAAGGAAAGGCAAAGGTAAAAGTATGTGAAGAAATTGTTGATGAAGTTGACTCTAGAAGTAGAGTGCAGGATCATGTAGAAGAAGGGCCAAGATTTGATCCAGAATCAAATGAGGCTGAAACTTCAAGAAGTGCAGAAATCAGAAGATCTACAAGGGAAAGGAAAGAACCTATAAGGTATAGTTATGATACATCTTTCCTAACAACAAAAGATTATGCTTACATTGTGAAAACAGAAGAAGATCCAACAACTTATGAAGAAGCCAAAGGTAAACAGAATTGGGAGAAGGCAATGCAGGAAGAGTATGATGCTCTACTTGAAAATGAAACTTGGGAACTAGTACCAAGACCAAAGAATCAGAAGGTCATTGGATGTAAGTGGGTATATAAAACAAAAAGGTTTGCAGATGGTAAGGTGTCTAGATATAAGGCTAGACTTGTGGTCAAAGGTTATGCCCAAACTTATGGGGTAGATTATGATGAAACCTTTAGTCCTGTTGCTAAGATGTCTACAATTAGGACATTGATTGCTATTGCTGCTTGCAAGGGATGGAAATTATCACAATTGGATGTGAAAAATGCATTTCTAAATGGATACATTGCAGATGAAGTATATATGGAGCAACCAGAAGGCTTCATGGAATCAATTGGATCAGATTATGTGTGTAAGCTCAAGAGAGCTTTATATGGGTTGAAGCAAGCCCCAAGAGCTTGGAATTACAGATTGGTCAAGTTCTTGAATGAATGTGGATTTCAAGCATCAAAGGCAGATAGTAGCTTGCTAGTGAAGGCAAGTGAAAATGGATACATTTACATGTGCATTTATGTTGATGATATTATTGTTACAGGAACAGATGATCAAGGAATCAATGAACTCAAAAGACAAATAGAGAAGGAGTTTAAGATAAGTGATTTGGGAAACTTATCTTATTTTCTAGGAATGCAGATTGTGTATACTCAACATGGAGTATATGTTTCACAAGAGAGATACTTGAAGAATCTTTTAGTCAAGTTTAACATGGAAGATTGCAAGACCTCAACTACACCATTGGAGGTAAATCATAAATTAAGCAGGTATGGAGGTGAAGAGTTCAATGATATGAAGAAATATCAGAGTTTGGTAGGTAGTTTAATCTATGCCACCTTGACAAGGCCAGATCTATCATATGCAGTAGGTGTGTTGTCACAATTTATGCATTGTCCAAAGAAGACTCATTGGATTGCAGCCCAAAGGGTACTCAGATATATCAAAGGAACCCTAAGTGAAGGTTTGTATTATGGTTTCACTTCTGACACAAGAATCAAAGTGTTTAGTGATGCAGATTGGGCAGGTGACTCAGATGATAGAAGGTCTACTCATGGGTATCTTTGTTATGTTGGAGATAAGCTAGTTTCTTGGTGTTCAAAGAAGCAACATACAGTTGCTTTATCATCCACAGAAGCTGAGTATAAAGGAATGGTAGAAGCTGCAAAGGAAGTGATATGGTTGAAGACCTTGATGAAAAGTTTTGAGATTGATCATAGTACTCCAATAATTTTTGGAGACAATATGAGTTCTTTGTATTTGGCAGCTAACCCTGTTTTTCATGCCAGGACTAAGCATATAGAGATTCAGTATCATTTCTTGAGAGAAAAGGTACTAGATAAAGAGATTGAAGTGATGTACACTCCAACAAAAGAACAAGTGGCAGATATGATGACAAAGAGCTTGGATGGACCTAAGTTACAAAGGTTCAAAGACATGGCAAGTATAAAGAAGACAGAGAAAACCTCAATTGATGATTGAGGGGGAGCTGTTGGTGCAGACCAATCACCAATTGAAGGCTTGGAATATTAAAGGATGAAGGAAGAATCAATTCCTAAAGTGTGGAAGAAGATTACATTCAGAGGACAAGAGAAGTGTACACATATGTACATTAGTATAGTCATAGATGACTTAGATCTTTTGTTTAGTAAGAATCATGTACAAATTTATCTATAAATACTTTGAGAAAAGTCGGGGCAAGTATGAGAGCATATGTGACAATAGTTAGAAGTCAAGATTGAGGAAGGGAGAAGTCATGAGATAGAGGAAAAGTTAGTTGAGTTAGCTCTCATCACTCAACTGTATTTCTTCTGAGTAAATGAAAATATTTGCGCCCGATGTTTCTGCGTGTTCTCCTTCTACAGTAGATCAATTGTGAAATGCTTTTGTACAAGTCTAAGTTGAGAGTTGCTTGACCTCTGTGCAAAGTTTTAGCTTCCAATTGTAATCAGGCTTAGAGAATTAAGTGTAGGAACATTCATATGTGAAGTGCATTCACAGGTTTCTAAAACAGGCGCAGATTTCGAACTTAATGTTTTGGTCATTTCTCCTAGCACAGTTTAAAGTTTTGCATGAGTGAGGGCTTAATCTTTAAGTTGGGAGATAAGCTACTCATGGCTAGAAGCATTTTGGAAAACGGGTTCTATTCAAGGAGAACCAAGTCTTAAAAGTTGCAGGTGTAAAATCAACTGTTCTGAATGACAGTTTCTGATATAGGTAACTTGTGAAGTCAATTTCTCAAGTTATACTAAAGCTTTTGAAGTAATTCAACTTGGAGGAAATGCGCAATCTCTAGGAGATGATTCGTACAAAGTTTCATCAAAAACTTTACACGTTTGATAGGTCAATGTGAAGAAATAGTGCAGCAGACTTTTCTGTGTTTCATCTTCTTCACAGATTTGTTAACTCTATGATAATTAGTAATTGATCCTCTAAATTAGTGAGAGTTTTGACTTACTCTTGGTATAGAGGTGCTCTAATCACAAGAGTAGGTTGTTCTTTTGGAGATTAACATTCTCCATCAGGGCTTTCAGCATGGCAATTTCGATCTGGTATATGATATGAGTACAACGCCATCGCTACGGGTATGTTATGCCTGGCATTGCAGAATAAAGTACCTACAGGCATGCTACAAGCAGACTTTCGAAGAGATGTTCACAACCGGCTTCTGGGAATACCATTCAGAGGTATTCATAAGCAGGCCTACAGATTTATTACACTTATTTGCCTGTGAACGAATGGTCTACTCCAAACACTATCAGCTCCCGCCACCGGAAGAACCGCAACCAATAGATTGGGAGAAACTCAAGGCCGATCTGGCCCAAGGCATTCGTATCTCTGAGCACACCCTCGCTCAAGACCTCCTACAGAACTATATCCGACAGACCTCACAACAAGGTTGTGTCAGGGATGATAGAAGCGAGAGGGAGGGGGGTGTTGGAAGCAGCCAGAGGCATAGAAGATGTGGAAGCATGTAACGACCGAGCAGGGAGCCAGTCGAATCTTTTTTCAAAGAATCATGTTTTAGAAATACTTTTCAAAGACCTCCAACAGTGATTTTCATCACTAATGTAACATATGTAACATAGAAAAACCCTTTTCTTAATTTCTAGAAAAACCCTCAAGCTCGAGGACTCCTCAAGCCGAGGAGTCCTCGAGCTTGAGGAGCTTAGGTAGAACAAGCGTATCAATTTTCGTTATTTTTAGACACCGTTTACCCTTCCAAATAGCATCTAGGACCTAATTTTTAACTATGCCGGTCACTAGATGTGAAACCGGTCAAAACTAGTCTAGAAACTATAAAAAGAGCTAGAGAGCTCATTTTTGAGGTTAGCTTGTTGGAGTAGAGAAGAGCTTAGAGCTATTTTGAGCTTGTAAGAGTGTTCTTGAGTAATAGAGCTAATTTCCCACCTTCCATTGTGTCTTGCTTGTCTCGTCATTGTGTGTGTGTATGTGTGTGTGCATCTTGGAGCTTCTCACCTTCACTCTCACATCATCTCACATTCACGATCTTCATATCACTCCTATCTCTTCCGCGGATTGACAATTAAGGAGGTGAAGCTTCTTAACGTGGTACTTACCATTGTGCTAGAGCAAACAGCCTCAAACATTGTTTGGGCTAGTTCTACCATTTTCATGCATATGGTGAGTTACAGGAAGAAGTATACATGGACCAACCACAAGGATATGATGATTCAAAGCATCTAGAATGTGTTTGCAAGTTGCAAAAGGCTTTGTATGGGCTGAAGCAACCTCCTCTTGCATGGCATGCAAGGATTGTTGATTACTTAACCACCATTGGGTTTTCTATGTGTGATGGAGATCATTCACTATATGCAAGGAAGGGTGATGATAGCATCACGATTGTGGTTATTTATGTTGATGACTTTATTGTAGGTGGTGATAATGAAGAAAGCATCAAAGAGGTAAAGAAACTTCTTATGCAAGAATTTGACATGAAAGATCTTGGTGGGTTGCGCTATTTCTTGGGCATTGAGTTTATACATACAGAAACAAGTATATGGATGTCACAAAGGCCATAGGCCTTGAATATGCTGCAAAAGTATGGTATGGCTGATTGTAAGCCATTTCTATGCCATTAGATCAGAATTTGAAGTTAGATACTACATCCGATCAAGCATTGGAAAATGCTACTATGTACAAGAAAATTGTGGGAAGTTTGATATATCTCACAATTACAAGGCCTGATCTTAGCTACACTCTTGGACTTGAAAGTCAATTTATGCACGTTCTAGGAGGTCACATTTGGATGCTCTGAGGCACACTCTATGTTATGTGAGTGCTACTTTGATTATGCATTTTTTAATGAAGCTGGTGTAGATTTGCGGGCTCATGGATACACCAATGCAGATTGGGCTAGTAACATTCCAGATAGAAGATCTACTAGTGGCTTTCTATTCTCACTTGGGAGTGCAACTATTACATGGAGCAGTAAGAAGCAACCCATTGTTGCTTTGTTGAGTACAGAGGTTGAGTATAGAGGTGTTGCAATGGCAGCATGTGATGCATCATGGCTGGAGATGCTACTTGCAGATTTAGGTGTGGAAGTGCAAAAGCCTATCACTATCTATTGTGATAATCTTAGCAGTATACAATTAGCACGGAACCCTATTTTTCATGCTATAACAAAGCATATTGAGGTACATTATCACTTCATCAAAGAGAAGGTATTAGTAGGTGATATTGATCTTGTTTATGTGAGAACAGATGAGCAGGTTACTGATATTTTCACTAAAGCACTTGGAGCAGAGAAGCTAAAGAAGTTTTGGAAGATGCTTGGATTAGAGGAAATGATGTTGAGCTTGAGGGGGAGTGTTGAGATATCAAGATCAACATGTGATGATCCAAGATGACACGTATCAGTTTTTTGTTTCTCTGACATGTATGGTGGTCACACCAGTATATCTCGGGGATACTTCATTGAGTTGTACTAGATTTATCTATCGAGATTGATGGCACATTTGTTTCTTACCAGCTCACTTATTTGCGAACATTAGGTTTTTCCTTATGTACTGGCCTTTATATATTGCACTTGTTGTATTCTTGTTTTTAGGTCATTCTTGTACTTTCCTTTTTATGTAATAGAAGAAGAAGAAGAATATATTCTTCCTTGCCTCAATCTGAGTGTGTGCTTCTCTTTGATCGTGAGAGTGTGTGTGTGTGAGCTCGCTTCCTTATCTCCTTCCTCGTGACAAAAACAAGGACCTTGGATCAATGCTTGTGCATTTGTGTAGACATAGAGGATAACCTAAGGGAAGAGCTAGGACTCTCTAAGGTTCATTAAGATTCTAACAGCACAAAAGAGGCCTCATCCAGACATTCCAATTCTATAGAGGACTTAGCGGAACAAGTGGCCAAACGATTGGGAGTCTCTAGTAGGCTTGACATCAAATTAGCCCTCCCCCTTGAAGGTGTTGCACTTGTGGAGGTGATCAGATGACAAATATGTGTCCAAATACAATACAACCCATAGGGAAATGAACCTTAGATCGAGCAAACATATACGCAAGTCAGGCGGACGAAGCCTTAGATCATCAGAGGCAAGTGTAAGAACTACTGCACGATCGTGGGCTCAACAATTGAACACTAGTTATCCCTACGAGAGCTCAGATACTAGCGATTCAGAAATGGCATTTAGCACAGAAAGACCAGAAGTAGGGTCGAATGTAGCCCATTTAGAAAAACCAAAAGGACCCTATAGAACAACTAGAGTTTCTCCAAACCAACCGATTAGGTGCTCGCATCTATGAGGATGGTTTGCGAAGGCAAGTGGTGCAAATGCACAACCCCGATCAACCCATTGGATTGGAACATCCGGTGGTGAAATTCGAGAGAGACGCGTACATAGACAAGGAAGGAACAATGTACATCTTAAGTACGCAGCCAAACAATACCAACGAGTTTGGCGTGATTCAGCTAGAGACGGAAACTAAATCTGAAGGAAAAGAACCATTAGAAGAGCCTAGAACACCTAGAGGGAAATCTGTACTGACACGAGTACTAATCCCAGAATGGATCCCTCAGGATAACAGAAGCATAGAGTTGTTTGTAAATAAAGAAACTGATGAAGCCTTTTGGAGATACAAGATAGAACTACTTAGTGAGGTAGGTATCATCACGATATACGAGTTCAAGGACCCGGATACACCTGGAAAGGTTGTATACCTGGATGAGACTTCAGAAAGAGTCTTTGTGGTGCCTGACCACGCTAAAAACACATACACATGGAGAGGTGAATTGGTATTCCCTCCATCACGAACAAACGTAAACGCAAACCAACAAGGGGCAGAGACATCCTCAGCCCATGGAAATCAAAGAGAGAAAAATAAAGAGAGACCCGAAGTAAGCTTCACTCATCCCGTAGGGAGAGATAGAACAACCACGGACACTAATAGAGCGGATAGACAAAGAGATCATGGAATACTAGGTGGTAGAGATGATCTTCCTCTACCTAGACCACGTGAACATGCAAGAATGTTAAGACCCACTCAGTTAGTGAAAGCCATGAAAAATTACTTTGATGGGACAAGAGATCCCTATGACCATGTCGTGGAATTCAAGCAAGTACTAAGAGCCAAACAAGTTGAAGACATGTTCAGGCAATACAATGCATTTGGACTAATGTTAAAGAATACCGCTTTAACTTGGTTCCAACCATTGCAACAAAGGCAATTTAGAGATATCCATCACTTTTTAGAGTCATTCATCATTGAATTCTCTAAAAGTGGGATTAGACATGACACGTCTTCGCTGATTCATAGTTTCAAACAAACCCCTCAAGAAACAGTTATACTGGCAGGACCTAGGTTTAGACAATATGTTGAAAGATGTCTAATGCAAGAGCTACCCTCACAAGCCAAACAAGTGTCATTGTTTCTAGATGGCTTGTTGAGCTCTAAACTACGCTCCTATGTGTACCTAAAGGAACCCAGAACGCTAGAGCAGTGTGTAAGAATTTGTATAGACATTGAGGACAACTTAGGAGACAAGTTGGAACTCTCAAAGGTCTATAAGGACTCAGATTGTTCATCTCTAGCATCCACAAAATTGTCTAACTCGATAGAATACCTTGCGGAAAAAGTGGCCCAGAAACTAGGAGTTTCTAGTAAACCTAGGGTACTAACAAACAAGCGTTGTTACACCTGTGGTGGTGATCATATGGCAAATGTGTGCCCCAATGCACCACAACCACAAGCCAACCCTAGTGGCCAATACTGTACAATTGAGAGAAGATACACAAATCATACGGCTCAGGACTGCCCATACAACAAACAGACCGTGAGACAGAACTACCCGCAAACATATGCACAGCCAGGTAGGTATCAAGGCCAATACAATGCTCAGCCTTATTACTATAGGCCTCCTCAGAGCTACCCATACCAGGCTCAACAGAGACCTCAACCTGTCTTAGCTCAGCAGCCACCCCCACCAGCGAATGTCATCTCAGTCAAATACGATGTTGCAGAAGAGAATCTAAGTAGGGCTTTAGTGCCTTCTTCACCTTCGATCACAGAGAGTGATCCGAATTCAAACAGTTTTGACTCTACACATGTAGATAGTCCACCCGCATATTACACGGAGTCACCAGAACATGTGGAGACATATCATTATGATAGTCCACCAGTGGAACCTAGTTGGGAGCCCGAATACGCTAATGTGATGTACACAAACCCAAATCCACGGCCCCAATTGAGACAACAAAGACCATAGGGCCCTAGAGGACCATGCTTTAGGTGCCAAGGAGATCACTTCATAAAGGATTGTCCACATCCTCCGATAGCAGGACAGTCACAATACTATAACATCCTAGGCTTTTGTGCCGATTGTGGCAGAGAGCACATAATCAAAGATTGTCCTAAGAACCCTTATAACGCTTCGAGTGTGACACCGATCAATGTGATAGGTATTGTAAACAATGCAGATGGATCCAACCCTACATACGTGCCTATCCAAGCTATAACAAGAGCCCAGGCGCTCTTACAGAACCAACAGCTTAATCAAGAGAAAGTAGCCGGAACTAGTGAAGTTGCAGAATCTACCAGTAAAAAGACGAAATCTTGGAAAGATTCTAGAGAAAGAATTAAGAGAAAATGGAGTAAAAAGATAACTGAGTTAGAAGGAAGTCTCAAGGAATCGAGAGCCAAAATCCTAGAATTGACTTCTCAGGAATTAAATCAAGAGAATCCAGCTCAGAAATCAGGATCAGTTTTGGCGGAACCCATACCAGAAAATCTAGACATGATGTTTCATGCATATCAGGATAGATTAAAAGAAGGACCTCAAGTAGCTGAAATGAGCAAAAACTACCCTCGAGCAGACTTAGAGATTGAGAGGACTAAACTGTGCATGAAGATGGTAGAATTAGCACAAGCTTTGTTCGAAGCCTCTAGATATCTTAATTGGAATAACATGGCAAAACCTGAACTACACTTTCAAGGACTAATGGAGAGGCTAGAATACTTGATAGACAGCAAAGAGAAAAAGGATCAGCACAGGAACCCTAGTGTCCTAGAGACACAGGAAAGGAATGCACCATCCCTGTCTCAAGTACCCAATACAGAAAGTCAAGACAACCTGTCTTTCGTACATAGATGTTCACATGAATTTTTGAGAGAAATCCAAGAAGAAAAGTGGAGAAAAGAACAAGGAACTCATCCTCCTATTCAAGAAATAGATGACTTGCAGGAGCAATTTCCCCAAGACATTCCCTCTATTTACCATGGTGTAGAGGAAGAGCAACTGAGTGAACACACGGGTTTTGAATCCAATTCTTTACAAGAACTACCTCAGTTCACAAGACCTTGGGAAGCAAAGTCTATTAGTATGAGAGCACCCACAATAATAGTGAGGAACGAAGAATCAGTAATCCCTAGAAACACGGAAGTGATCAAGAACACTAAAGTACAGTGTAACCTCACTCTAGAGGAGTTGTTAAAGGTAAAACCAGAATTGTGGAAGCATGTAACAAATCAATTCCCTGAGCTTGCTACTACTCCCTCATAGATAGGATCACATAAGAAGGTTCCAAAGATACCCGTAGAAAAGATTGGAGATGTAAGTGAAGGAGAGGAAGGTAACACTTATCTTCCGATAACCCATCAGGGCTACACTACGAAAGCCATCTTAGATTCAGGAGCCGGATTAGCCATTGCTACCACCGCTTTATGGAAACGTTGGGTTAAGCCAGCACTCAGACCTACCAAGATGAAGCTACAAATGGCTGACGGACACATAGAAAAACCATTAGGCTTACTAGAAGGAATCTCTCTCACCACTTGTGGTGTAGAGTTTGAGCATACCTTTTCCATTTGTGACTTTGCGAAGAATCATGCTTATGAAATGATATTGGGACGACCATTCATGCGTCAGTTGCAAATTGTACAAGATTGGGGAACTAGTTCTTTGTACTTGCAACATTTAGGAGTGACTACCAAAGTCAATCTTAAAGACTATTCACATCGAGATGTACCCCCAATACAATGGAATACCATCCATAAGACACCAGTAGAAACAGAATCAGTACACTCATTGGAGTCAGACCCCTCATGGTTACACGAGGACACTCATCTATGGACCTTGCATGAAAAATTGGATTGGCACCCAAGTGAATGGAGCTCATGTTGTCACCAAAAATACTTGGAGTTCAAATCTCTAATCCAACAATTTGTAAATAGTGTCTTCATCCACATTGCTTCTTGCGTAGCTATAGCAAGACCTCTGTACTCAGCTTTAGTAGAAGAGAGTGCAATTGTGGGTTGCTTCTTGGATGACCATGAGACAAGTTTTGAGCCTACAAAGGTAAGATATCCTGAGGTGCTCCTTCTATCTTCCTTGGAGCCAACCCAATCTTCATCAGAGAGCAATTTCAAACTTAATTCAGATACATAAAGGTAGTATATTCATTCATTCATGGACCCTTTGAGATATCTGAGTATCCTCTTGGTAGCTTCCATGTGAGGTTTCCTGGTTGTGTGCATAAATTGACTTAGCACACTCACACTATAACATATATCTACCATTGTCAATGTGGCATAGTTTAAACTACCCACAAGGCTTTGATAACCTGTCACATCTTCTATGAGTTCACCTTCATGTGAGCTCAATTTATGATTAACCTCCATTGGAGTACCTTCAATTCTGCAATCTTGCATTTTGAACTTCGTCAACAAGTCTTTAATATACTTTCTTTGAGTAAGATATAAACAAGGATCCTTGTAAACCACTTCCAATCCTAGGAAGTATGTAAGTGACCCTAAGTCATTTATCGTAAATTCTTCGTTCATCGCTCATTGACTTTCTTGGTTCCATCTGCATCATTTCCTGTTAGTATAATATCATCCACATACACACATAAATATATGACTTCAGAATTACTCTTTTTTATGAAGAGTGATGGATCTACCTTGCTAGGTTGAAATTCTTTGTCCTGCAAGAATGAGACAAGCCTATGATTCCAAGCCCTTGGGGCTTGTTTGAGTCCATATAAAGCTTTATTAAGTTTACACACATAATCAGGATATATGTGATTCTCAAAATCAGGTGTTTGTGCCATGTACACCTTTTCTGTTATCCATTCATTAAGAAATGCATTTTTTACATCCAACTGAAGTATCTCCCAATTCTTAGAAGACGAAATACTAAGAAGAACCCTAATTGTAGGCATCTTTGCCACAGGAGAGAAGGTCTCCTCATAATCAATTCCCTGAGTTTGTGCAAAGCCTTTTGCCACAAGCCTTGCTTATACCTATTAATGGAGCCATATGAGTTCTTCTTCAGTTTGTAAATCCATCTTAAGCCTATCACTTTCGTTGATGGAGACTTGGTATCTAAGTCCCAAGTGTTATTTTCATCAAGAGCTTCTTCTTCCATTGCATGTCTCCATTCTAATTTCTTCTTTGCTTCCTCAAATGTTGAGGGTTCTTCTTGATTTATGTCTTGTGCTAGATAGATTGAATGTTTAGTGACTAGAGAAGTATCAAACCCATATCTTTCTGGTTTTCTTTTTTCCCTCATGGACCTCCTTAGGCCATAATGTGATGATTTTGCCTCTTGTCCAAGTTCCTGCATTTTTGCTTTACCTTTAGACTTCCACATTTTGATTTTTTTCATACTGAGTTGCTTCATCATCTTCTAAGGTATCCGGATCTTCAACTTTAGGAGGATTATCCTTAATACGTTTTGGAAAATCTTCTTCAAGATCATAAGATAAGTTGACCTTTCTACATGAATCTTCATACCAAGAACTATTCTCATCAAACACTACATCTCTACTCACTAAGAATCCTTTGGTTGTTGGGTTGTATAATCTGTAGCCCTTTTGATTGTTGTCATATCCAATGAATACACACTTTTTTGCTTTTGGATCCATCTTCCCTCTAACCTGTGAAGGAACATGAGCATAAGAAATACATCCAAAAATCTTACAATGATCCAAGCTTGGTCTTCTTCCATTCCAAGCCTCATATGGTGTCATGCCATCAAGTGATTTTGAAGGTAACCTATTAATCAAATAATTGGCTGTGGATACAACCTCAACCCATAAGTAATTAGGTAAGTGCTTCTCATTTAGCATAGACCTTGTAGCGTCAACAATTGTGCTATTCCCTCTCTCTGCCACTCCATTTTGCTCAAGAGTGTATCTTGTAGTAATCTCTCTTTTGATTCCCTTCTCTTGAAGAAAGGAGTCAAATTCATGGGAGAAGTACTCTCCCCCTCCATCTAACCTTAGCCTTTTTAATGTTTTACCTGTTTGATTCTCTACAAGAGCCAAATATCTTTTGAAGCATGAAAATACTTTGTCTTTGTGTTTCATAAAGTATAATATAGTATGTCTACTACAGTCATCAATGAAGGAGACATAATACCTTGATCGAGATATTGAAGCATCCTTGCTAGGTCACCATACATCTGTATGAACCAAATCCAAGAGATCTCGATGCATATAGCCTTTCTTCATGAATGGTAACTTGTGAGAGTTTGCAAATTGACATGCACTACACTTATAAATCATTTTTTGTTTTGATAAGTTAGGGAGTCCAAGTACACTTTGGTCCCTGCATATTTGCTTTGATGATGTTTCACCAATATGTGCTAACCTTTTGTGCCATACTTCCAATTCTATGAGTGTCTCACTACCATAATTAAAGAGAGCAATGTTCCTAGTGTTTTGTAATTCAAATGTGAACAATCTACCAATCTTTTCACCCCTTGCAATTCTCATAAATCCTTGACTTGGATCTTCGATAATGCTCCTACTTTTGTGAACCTAACCTATAGGCATTTCTCCATAATCTGTCCTACACTTATCAAATTCTTTGTGATAGTAGGGACATAGAGTACCTTGCTAAGTAGGTTGATGTTTCCATCAGGTGCTTTTACATTTCCTATCTTTTCCACCAAATGCCTTTAATCATCACCACTATGCACTTCATGCTTATTCCTTGGATCTTCTAAATCTGATAGGAGGGCCACATTTCCTACCACATGATTGGAACAACATGAATCTATGTAGAAAACATGCTCATCAGATTTACCTTGTGGCATGACCATATTCATCATTAGCAATGAGTCCTCTTGATTTGAGTCTTTTGTGTAGTTATTTAAGTATCTACTTCCCCTATTGCCTCCTTGATAGTTTGAATGGTTGTAGTTGTTGTGCTAGCCATTGAAGTTGTTGTTCGTTCCTCTAGAGTAGCCATAACTTCCTCTATGGTATCCTCTGGTTCTTTGATTCCTAGAATTCCTAAAGCAATTTTCAGTTGTATGATTAGATAATCCACAAATAGAGCATGAATTAGAGTCTTGGGATCTCCTCGTGCCTTGCATTCCTCCTCTGCCTCTACCTTTACCATGTCTTCCTCTACCTACATAGTTAGCTTGATGTGTACCTGCTTCATCATCCACTTTCTTTCCTCTTCCTTTGTTCTCTTTGGACTTTCTTTTATCAATATACAAGGTAGAGGATTGATACCTTTGGGGCCTTCTCCATTATTGATAAGCTTGGATTCTTGAGTAAGTATTTGTCCTATGACTGTATTGAAATCTGGCACATGCATATCCATGTATAGATCCATAGCTCTGGTGAATGCTTCCCACTTGTCATCTACCTTCAAGCCATTGATTACCTGCCTTACAATTTGCTCTTCTTCTATTACCTCTCCAATGCTTCCCAAGTGATCTGCTATGTCCTTGAGCTTTGTGATAAAATCAGTCACATTTTGTTTGGGAGCTTTCTTGAGAGTTGTAAAGTCTAGCCATAATTGATGCTTCGCGGCCTTTGTACTTGAAAAGAAGAAGGCTTCAAGTGCATTCCACACTTCATGAGATGTTTTACAACTTCTAATGTGAGGCAAAAGAAAACTCTGAGATAGAGTTGAGGAGATAAGACCTTGCAAGTGCATCCTTGGAGCACCATGTGCTCAATCTTTCTTGTTCTTCTTGTGTAGGTTGACCTTTGTTCATGAAACTTGGCATAACTTCATCTCCAGCTATATAACCATATAAATTTCTACCTTTAAGATAAGCTTCCATCCTTAATGACCAAGCTGAGTAGTTATCTCTATCCAATTTGTCAATTGATGAAGGAAATCCATCTGCCATGTTGTCCAACCTTGCTCTGATACCACTATGTAGAGATGGATTTGTACTTGGAGAAGATGGAGTGGTGCTACAGAAACTTTGCACTACACCAGCCAAATAAGTTCCATGAACATGAAGTGGACCTTTTTAACTTTCCAATGGATGTATTAGACACACTATGTACCTTGGAAGATCACTCTCAAAAGATTGAATCAAAACAGACTAGTTTGACCAATAGTCAACATGAAGAACTTTTTATTTTGGTCAAGAGTGCTTCAGTAGTTCACTTAGTGCTCATTCTCTAGTTATAATCGAATAGAGAGCTTTTAGAGGAATCTAACTAGGAAGCAATGCAACCTATTAGGATTTATTTCAACAAAAATAGGTACCCATACTAAGAGAAATAAGTTTAGCAAGCCAGGTATGTGATCCTCACTTTTTAGGAGCTAGATGATGCAGAGACACAAGTGACTTCAAATGAACATGTCTCATAGTTGTGAAGTAAAAATGAAGTGAAATTTGAATCACTGAAAATGATGCACCATGCTCAGAGAAAACATGTCTGCAACCTGATTGAAAACTAAGAAGTGTGGCAGTGAACAATACCCTCACATAGGCATGAAGAAATGGAAATATTAGTACATATGCGTGCCTTGAGTCCACACTCTAATATGGCATGAGGCCCTACTAATGGAGGTACAAAAAACCGTGACTAAAAGCCACGTATATATAGTGATGTTTGGATCCTAAATTTAATTTTGAATCTCACCTAAAATCAATGTCCAATCTTTTAGTGATTGATACTCCAACTCATTCAATCACAAATTCGTGGCTTTCTCTTTCCTACTCATCAAGTGGACTCAACCACTTAGATGCTTTCACTTTTACATCAAATAGAAGCTAAAAAATAACAAGAATGAGTTCACAATTGAACTCTACAAAGGTTTGACATTTTGACTCAAGCTACCACTTAGACTTGCTACGGATTTGTTCCAACATGGATGTCTCTGAATTGGTGGGCGTGCAATGGTCAAAAACAATCCAACACATCACCCTTCAGAGTGAGTCCAAAGGCATTAAACTGTGTGAACATGTCTTCGACTTGTTTAGTGTGTAACACATGTTTGAATTCAGCTACATGCTCATAGGGATCTCCAGATCCATCATAGCAGTTCTTCATAGCCTTCACTAGTTGAGTGGGCCTCAAAGTCATAGGGTGGTCTCTAGGCCTTGTAGGGGAAATTCATCCCTACCCCTTTGAGCTCTATGGTCCATAGTTTGATCTCTTTCCACTCTCCCACCTTCTATAGTGGTTCTTTCTCTCCCTGTGCGGTTGATGAAACTATTCTTTGGTCCTTCCTTGTTCTTCTCTCTGTGTCCTTGAGATGTGTCAATACCCAAATTCTCCTTAGACACATGTGATCTCATCAGCGGGAAAGCTAGTTCTCCTCCCTAGGCATATTGTAGCTCAGTGATGAGTAGCACCTCCTTTAATGTCAATCCGGGAAGACGTGAGGATGGTATGAAGACCTCGAGCAAGTGGCGGCACAAGTGCGTGAGTGAGAAGCACATAAGCATGCACACACATACACACACACGCGCACACACGGCAAGACAAAGAGGGAGAATCAATGGAGTTCTTTAGATTACTTTCAATAGCTCTTACAAGTTCGTTCCAATTACAATCTAGCCTCAAAAATGAGCTCTCTAGCTCTTTTTATAGTTTTTGACTAGCTTTTGGCCCTGTCCAGACCTAGTGTCCGGCCTAGTTAAAAATTAGGTTCCAGGGCTTATTTGAGGGCTCAAACGAAGTCTAAAAATTATGAAATTTGGTACGATGGTACTTCTAATACTCCTCAAGCTCGAGGACTCCTCGGCTTGCACAAAATGGAGTCTAATCTACCAAAAACGGGATTTACAATGTTTGTGTAGTGATTAAAATCACTTGGGTTGTACATAATCTATGGGAAAAAATGATCTGGCCTTGTTGCCGTATTGTGCATGACTCCTTTATTGCTTTGTATGCCAACACTCCCCCCTTCCTAGCGTCTGTCGCCCCTGACAGACCTTTGTTCCCTCGGGTGGTCGATGTAATATTGGATGACATTGGTGGCCAGTTCATGTTCTCCTATCCTTAAGCCTCTTGCTAGATCGGCTTCCAATGCCTCCCAATTTATTGCACCGGGGGTCTCTGGTTGCGGGGTGGTGTAGTACTCTGAATACATTGCTTGTTCACAAGCAAACAGTTGAAGCAGATGTGTCGGCTTTGGCGCGAAAATCTCCGAGTGGTACTCCCAGAACCCTGATCTGAACATTTCTTCGAAGGTCTGTTTGTAGCAGGCGGGGAGGTATTTGATGCGTGCATGCCAAGCGTAAGCCACACGGATACTGGGGGTGGTGCTCATGTCATACACCAAGTCGTAATTTCCATTGCTAAACCCCGGAAGGCGTACCTGTGGTGCGGATGCATTTCTAAAGGTCTTCAGCACCACTTGCATCATATCTAAGATTTTAAGCATCATTTGCGCTGCTACATCTTGCATGGGCTTCAAGCGCGGCATCCAGTGGCGAATGGTCCCCATCATATATGCTACCGATGGTGGTCCTTGTGGTGGCGCTATGTACGGGTAGTTCAGCCATTCCTTGCATTGCGCATTGTTCTGTACCTTGATATTAAATGCCTTCCACGACCTGCGGCGGGGGACTGGACCGTAGCATGGGTTGTACAGGAGGTGCAACGGCGCGTTGTTCCATGTGCGTAGCATTTCTGGATAAGTCTCTAAAAGTTTCTGCCGCCATGTGGGTTGACGAATCTTGCCTTTTCGCACCTCTGGAGGAAGGTCTTCGGGTTGAAATTGGGTCGCAAAAGTAGGAATCTGACCCGTGACTCTTTGTATTTCTGCATTATAATCAGCCAAGATAATATAATATGGCCTGTACTGGAGTTCCGATGAGAGAATCAGGCGTCTCGATGACAAGTTCTTGAAGTAATCTGATTGTAAAACAGTCTCCTCTATGACCCTCATAGCCTGATTTTGCACTACGGTGCGCTCTTCATGCGAGGTCCCTATTTCCTCCACTTGTCGTAACCATGGCGGCCGTGGTGCCTCGAACGTGTCCTGCGCTTCTTCTGTTTGTTGGCCTCCTGGAAATGGTTGCGGATCATATTCTTCATCAAACGTTTGTTCCACAGGAATTTGCACAACTTCTTCGTCCGTGGGAGCCTCCGGAGGGGAAGATGGCCTCTCATATTATAGTAGGCGTGTCTGCAATTCAGTTACCTGTTGCTGGAGATCTTTTATGGCCTCTGCGTCGGAGGGAAGCGAAGCTGCAGAGGGGGTGGTTGGAGGGGCAGCTGTTGGGCCTTGTTGGTGTTCCTGCTTCAGTTGTCCTAGCTCCTCCGATAGCTTATCATGTGCTTCGAGTAGCATGGCATAATCTTCCAATATAATCTTGATATTATCGGGGGTCACTGCTTGAAACTTGGATGGGCTGATGGGTGCCCCCGGTGTGCTCTCAATAGCTGCCTCCAGGTTCTCTTGATTTTGTATTTGCAGACGTCTGTTCTCTTCCTGAGCAGCCGCAAGATGGCGTTTAAGTAGCGCCATATTTCGCTGAAGTTTTGAGTTGCGTTCCAGTTGTGTCCGTAGGTGACTTTCTACCACCTGCACTGCTTCCTGATCTACGTTCTGTAGCTGTACTTCCAATATATTATGGGCGTCTTGGAGGGTTTGGAACTGTGTGTGGAGGCGAGCATTCTCCTCTTCTAGTACCGCAAGGCGGAGCTGTAGTGTCGCTGAGTGCTCTTGCAGGCGTGCGTTTTGTTGCTAGAGCTGAATGTAATCTGTTCTTAAATTTGATATACAAGCCAACATGGTGTCCAATGCATTACCTATAGATGAGTGGGGGGTGTTTACTGTGGAAGATGCATGGGAAGGGAATTGGGGAAGGGAGACAGTGAATGATGTGTCTACGAAAGTTGTGTGTGTGGGTGAAATTGGTGGAGGGGGAATGGGAGGAGGTGAAACCGTGGGTGGAGGTGCCGTGGGTGGTGAAATGTCCATACCTTCAGGAGTGGGTGTTAGTGTGGGGCCTGCCATATACATTGGTATGGTAGGTGGTGTGTGTGTGGAAGTGGTGAATAGATGTGACGTGGGGTGGGGAGCTGAAAAGACAGGGAATGGTTGAGGGCCTGGTTGAAAAGCCCTAGCAAAGATGTCCTGGAGGGATTGTAGAAATGGAGAGAGGGATATCGGGGGTTGGGGTCGTAAATTTGAGGAGGGCTGAAAGGGTTGCGTGGTAGCAGGGAAGCCCATGAATGTGGATCTGGGGTCAGGATGACCGGTGGCTGAAGGCATTGGGGATGGTTGTCCTAGGGCAGGCTCGGGAATGGTTTCGGTGGGTGGTGTAGTGATGGGGTTTGCGTCAAAGACCGGGTTATCAGTGGTAGAGAATAGGGTGGCACTGGAGATCGGAGTACGGAAGGTGAAGGTGGGGTCGGTGGGTTGAGCAGTCGATGTGGTTTCCACTGTTTCTCTTCTAGGAGGTGATGGTGGGGGAGTGGATGGTAGTGGTTCGGTGGACTCCTCATGGGTGGCGGGGTGCTGTTGACTAGCTGTTTGGGAGGTTGGTGTAGTAGTGGGCTCTTCTGCAACTGTAACGGGAATTTGGATATTTTTACCTGAGCGAGGTCGTGTCTGGAACCTTCGTGGGTCATATTGAACTGAAGGCCTCTGAATGGCAGTGCGCACAGCTTCTACCACTCCATATGTTTCTGCCATCAATAAGAGACCTTCCCTGTACTCTGAGTCAACTCCCGCTTCTTCCAACAACTGAGTCATAAGTACTCTGCTGCTCTGTTCAGTGAGTAACTGCTGCGATCGCACTCTTTCCATAATCTGATACAGCCTTCGGAGTTCTGCTGTATATGCTGGGGCTTCAGTGGTCTCTCCTTCATATGCTTCTTCTTCTTCCGGGTGTCCGTGTTGTTGGCTTTGCTGAGCGTCACTCCAATGGACATGTCTACCGTCTGTAGACTTTCTTCTTCTCCGTGAGGATGTGCCCTGCTCCTCTGCCTCTGAATAAAACTCCACATCAGAGAATTGTGTGCTTTGTAGGAATGCTTCGAAATCCTGGGGGTCCAGTCCTTCAGCCTCTCCAGTGGCAGCAAACTCGAATTCAGGTGTAACCGGAGGAGCCGATGGGGTGGGTTGTGTCGTAGTGTCAGATTCCGACCTGGGTATCCTAATGGTAAAAGGAGGTACAGTGCCCTCTCTTAATGGTGATGCCTCAGGAGTAGTCAGGACTTCCCTTGTCTGGACACACGGAATCGCGCCCCTCATGCGCTTGGACTGATGTGTGGATGTCTTGAGCCTTTTAAACATTTGTAATTGTGCCCAAGTTAAGGCACGCTCAATGGGGACATCATATGCCAAGCATCGGTAAATGATGCGTGTGAGTGCACAGCATCCGTTCACCACTAATTTCCTAGAAGCCCGTTTGTTCGCTTCATACAACTGATCTATAATCCACACTGGTAGCTTAATAGGTAGCGCACCTGCTTCCGCCAAGTAGAGAGCAAACCAGATCTTCTTGTGTGGTTGCGTGAATCGGTCTTGACCGGGGAAGGCGAAATGTTGCATGCACATGCGGAGAGGGATGGACACATTTGGGGTGAGGGCTGCCATGTCTTTCAGCTTCACTACTTTCCTGTCCTTCATGTTGTTGGGAACGAGAGCATCCTTTTCTGAGGGTACATGCGTGCCATGCATCTTTAAAGCATCACTCACTAGCTCCACAGTAAGTTCAAACCTCTTCAACTCGTTGTTGCCCAGCAATGAGGGGAGAACAAATGATCCGGGTTGGTCCTTATCTTCATGAGCTTGTAATGTAGAGACCAGATAGTAACATCGGAGGAGGTCGGGTTTAGGTAGTGGGGCTTCAAAATATTCCGCCAACCCTGCTCGTTGCCATATGATCTGGAGGTCTTCGGTGTTCTGTAAAGTCTCGAACTCCTTGGAGAAAAAATGGAAACGCACCCATGATCTGTCATACTCGCATTTAGACTCCCAGATATACTTAGCCTCTCCTAATGGACCGGGCATGCCATTGAACCAATGAGAGTTGGCGTGGACTCTTTCCGTGATTCCTGTAGGTGGATCTGGCACCGGGAGTTGCTGAAGGTGTTGCATCTCCACTGGTCGTTCAGTCGGGGGCACGTCCACAGGTAGGCTATCCACATCAATTCCTGCAGTAAGTATCCCTACTTGTGAGCCCGAACCTGTCGCTTCTGCCATTTTTCTTCTTGCTTTCTGATTCTGTGAGAATATAGAATCATGTGTTAACATCGTAATGGACAAAATAAATCCGTTGTTGTCCCCGTTACAACATTAACATGAGGTAGATGGTGAGTTAGTGGTTAGTAAGTGCACGAAGACAGTGAGTGTAGTTAACGTTTGTGTATTCCTAGGAGACTAATGCCGTTAGTAAGTGGGGTGAATTTACAAATCGGGGTCGGGGGTTTATTACAGATCTTAGACTGCCAAATGCAGTGGATGGGCTTTGCTTTCGGTTTCGTAGAGACTCCAGAGAGCTGTGTCGGTGTCGCTGTTTGGGAGTGGGGCCTTTTAGGGACCCACTTATAAGTGATTACATGCATGCTCATGGGTCTTGGTGTGTTCCTAAGTGTTGAGCACGAGGGAATACTGGTTGTACTCGTAGATGGGTTATGCTGCATAGGTTGTGGCCTTGGTGTAACTACTTGTGCCCTCAAGCAAGCCTTAGGCACCCAAATTTGTCTAGATTGTGGGCTTGCCTTCATCGACTTCTTGGGCACCCAAATAGATTTTACTTTAGCAGAAGAATTTCTGACAGACTTCTTATTAGCGTCGTGTTGTTGGTTACTAATAAGAGGCTTTGCCCGTGTAGTTGACGGTGGTGCACCCGGTCGTTCGCCTTTCCGCACCCACACCTGGTTTATTTTCTGGGACATTCTGTTGCGCAGGTACTTTTGATCTCGGACATAGGTAGTACTCGGCTTCTTCTGCTTGTGATCCGCCTTTGGTTGCTGCCTCTTTCTGGCCTTTGGAAAAGAAGGGAGTTCCGTTGCATCCCTGATTCCTTTTTTGCAAATATCATTCCTCTGCAACACAGGGTTTTGAACAAGAACAGCATGGTCATCTTCATGTGTACCCCTGGAAGGACCAGGAGTTTGTGCCTTTCCTAGCTCCTTGAGTGCTCCATTGTCTAATTCTACTGTGACTCGACTATGATTGAGCCAAACCTGGAGAAGTCCACTTCTTAGGTTTAGATTGACTGCTTGGTCATAGATCCAATCCTGACCCAAGACGAGAGGTTCAGTGAGATCCTCATCTTGACACACTAGTACTTTAACGGTCATTGCCTCATCGTGAATGTAGAGGGGAAGTTCCACCTCGCCCATGCAAGGGGTTTCCACGCCTCCCAATCCTATGAGATATGCTTCCACAGGATTGACAGTCAATTGTAATTCTTGGCAGTAAGACAATTTAACAGCACTAGTGGCTGCACCTGAGTCAATCAAGGCTCTTACGGTCCTTGCACTCTTTCCTTGTCCTATATCTAAGGTTACGAAAGGACGTCTATCAATTATCCTATGCGAGCTTGTTCCTGCAACTTCACACATGGCCATAGGAAATCCTTGGTCTGCATAGTCATTCGCTCCAGGCTGATCTCTACCTTGCCTTCGTAATTTCATCCTTCTGATGCGTTCTAAAGCTTCAGCTTGAGCCTCTTCTCGAACTCGCTTTTCTTCCTCTTTGCGTTTCTTAGCAGTGTTGAGTCGACTGAGCATTTCCTCCGTGAGGGGTTCCTGATACAACTTGACTCTGCAACCGCTAATATAATTTGGGAGAACATCACCCTCTAATGTGGCCAATTGTACTGCTCCGCTCGTGGAGATCCTATTGATGATCATAGGTCCGTAGCCTCTCTTTTCTAGCTTCCTCGCGTGTTGTTTTAGTGTATAGACTAAGACTAGATCTCCTGCTTTCAAGCCTTTATCCTTCACGTGGGCATCAAAGTATGCCTTCTGTCTCTTCTTGGCTGCATATATCCCTGCAGCGGCTCTCAGTCTTGTTTCTCCTAATCGTTCAAGGTCAAAGATCCTAGAGGAGAGCTCATGACCTGTCCATTCGTGCTCTCGTGCTACTCTCAATGTAGGGATCAAGAAGTCCAAGGGTAACACAGCATTTTGACCGAATACCATCTGAAAGGGAGTGGCTTGGAGTACCGTTTTGTAGGCCACTCGGTATGCCCAAACAGCATGGTGTAGCTGTTTGTCCCAATCAGAGCGTTTAGTGTTCACTAATTTCGTCAGTACATTGCATAAAATCTTATTAGTGCTCTCAGCTTGACCATTAGCTTGAGGGTGATATGGGGCAGACTTCTTGTGTATTACCAAAAATTCTTGGAGTAGATTTTCAATAACTTCATTCAAGAAGTGAGTGCCTCTATCACTTACAAGCTCTATAGGTAGTCCATATCTCGTGAATACATTCTCAAACAAGAATTTGGCAGTTGTTTGAGCATCGTTCTTGGTTGTAGCTTTTACCTCTACCCACTTGGTGAGATAATCTGTTGCCACAATGATGTATTCCGCATGAGAACCCTTAGCTGGGGGATTAATAGGACCTACGAAGTCTATTCCCCACTTAGAGAATGCACGTCCACCCATCATAGGTTTCAGTGGCATCTCATCTTTGCGTATAGGATACTGAGTCCTCTGACAGACATCACACCGTTTCACATAGGTATGTGCATCCATGTGAAGGGTAGGCCACCAGAAGCCCGCAAATAATATCGCCTTGATCACCCGATCTGGTCCAAAGTGTCCTCCTGCTACACCTTGGTGAGCTGTTTCCAAGATCTTCAGATATTCACTTTCATGGACACATAGTCTCAGGTAACCATCTTTACCGCGCTTATATAGATTATTACCGATGAGTGAGTAATCCTGGGCTTCTTGTTCTAAACTCCTTTTCCTAGCTAGAGTCATGTCTGGAGGGAATGTGTTTGTTCTCAAGAATGATACTAGAGGTTCACTCCAATCTGGCACAATGGATACTTGATAAAGAGTGGCATGTTCCACTGGTGGTTTAGTGCAACAGATTGAGCATTCTTTGCACAACTTTTGGACATCAGCTTCCATAGTTGGCCAATGCACTCCGAATCTCTTTAGAGTCTGCAAAGTTCTTTGCTTTGAATGGTGTTGCTCTAACGCACCTACATGTGCTAATTGCAACCATTTAGCGTACTCATCCTCTTCTACGCAACAAGCCAAGATCCCTTGATCTGTGTGCTTGTACATGCTTCCTGCCATGATATGGTACTTTTGGGCTTTTACGATCTCTCTATTACGTGTGTTCACCACTGGATGATTAGGCCCGTATGTCAATACTGGTACTATTGGCTTGGCCCACTGCGGTATAACTTCCAAATTAAACAAGTAAGCATCAGGAAGGTCATCTGACACTCCTTGTGGGGCTTCTCCCGATGTGAGCCTAGAGAGATGATCGGCTCTCAAATGAGTCCTACCTTTCCTTACCACAACCTCAAATTCGTATTCCATTAGCAAGAGAAACCATCTTACTAATCTACCTGTATTGCATGGCTTGTTTACTAGGTACAACAATGCCTGATGATCAGTAAAAAATTTAAACTTATTTGCAAGCAAATAGTGTCTAAATTTTTTGACTGCATAAACCATGCCTAATCCTTCGCGCTCTGTAGTGGTGTAATTCCGTTCAGCCGCATTCAATTGTCTACTGGCATAGGCAATTGGAAGATCCATATTACCTTCACCAGTAGGTTGTGCGAGCACACATCCAATAGCATAATTGGATGCATCCACGTGAACATGGAATGGCTTATTCCAATCTGGTGTGGTCAAGATTGGTGCTGAACACAATCTTCGTTTAAGCTCTTGGAAGGAATTCTCACATTCATCCGTCCACTCAAAGTTTGTCAGAAGTCCGTACATGGGCTTTGCAATGACAGCATACATGTGTATAAATCGTCGATAATAACCACAATGCCCCATGAAAGCTTGTACTTCCTTGACATTCTTTGGCCTAGGTAGCTCTGCTATGGCTCTCACTTTTTCTTCATCGGTAGATATGCCATTCTTTGACACTATGTGTCCTAGAATCTTGCCTTGCCTGACCATAAAAACGCACTTTTCTGGGTTTAGGCAGACTTGATATTCTCTACATTTGTCAAAGATTTGTCTGAGTTCAGGAATATGGGTTTGCCTAACGTTGGAATGAGCACAAAGATCATCAACATAGACTTCTAAACTCTTCCTTAGGAACTCCTTAAACACATGGCACATCAGTCTCTGGAAGGTAGCTGGTGCGTTGGTAAGCCCAAATGGCATTACTCTAAAAGCAAAAATGCCCCATTCTGTGGCAAAGGCTGTCTTATGCTGATCCTCTGGAGCTATGGCTACTTGATTGTAGCCCGAAAATCCATCAAGGAAGCTGTACACTTCCTTGCCTGCCACTCTTTCTAAGAGATGCTCTGTGATGGGAAGCGGATAGTTATCTCGAATCGTGGCGGCATTAACCTTTTTCAAGTTAATGCACACACGCAGCTTGCCATTCTTCTTGGGCACCACTACGATGGGGGATACCCATTCGGTGTGCTCAATTTCGTAGATAAATCCAGCTTCAACCAGTCTATCTATCTCTTCCTTGATCTTAGCAGCGTAATTATCATTATATGTATAAGGCTTTTGCTTAGAGGGTTTAGCATCTGAAGTCATGGGAATGGTGTGTGAGCATATGTCAGGGTCAACACCTTTCAAATCCTTGTAACTCCAAGCGAATACATCTCTGTATTCTCTTAGCAAGGTAATCAATTCGTACTCTTCTTCTTCTTCTGTCAGGTCATGGCCTATATACGTGCATCTCTCCTCTCCTTCTTCTATGGCCACTACTATTTTCTTGGTGGTTTCTTTGTTATCATAGGCCTCTCCTGATTGTGCCTCTCGTTTAGGCATTCTTATCATGACTCTCCTGTCATCTATCTCGTACTTCTTAAAATTTGCTGGGACCTCAAACAAAGATTCTTCCTCTTCAGGTAAGGCTTCTCTCTTCTTTCGTTTCTTTCCTTCTTCCTTAGGAGTCATATGCGTTGCCAATCTTACATCATTTGTAATCTCTCCATGCCTCTGGGGTTGAAATTCTATTTCATGGAAGTATTCTTCATCTGATGCAAATGGTGGGTCCATAATGATTGACTCTAGATCGGAGTCACTTGCATCCTCAAATGCATCAGGGCTAGGTTCGCATTCTTCTAGAATTGCCTCTCCCATGATTGGCTCTATGGAGAAGACTGAAATATCATAGCCATCCTCATCACAGTGAGGTGTCCATTGTTCTTCATTGATGGCTACGTCCATTGTTGCTAAAATTTCTGCCCAGCCATGGGGTTCAAAGTCCTCGTCTGGAAAAACTACAGGTGCATAGGCTGGGTCTTGAATGGGTCTATGGGTTTCGTTTGCACCTATTTCTCTGGCCTTTTCTCTCTTCTCTTCCTCCACTGCTACTTTGCACATCCATAAGTGAGTGTCTTCGTGCATCCAGGAGGATCCTGATCCTATGGAATGCACAGATTCTGTATCATCTTTGGCTCTATGGATGGGATTCCATTGGATAGGAGGGACATCTCTATGAGAATAATCCTTGAGATTGACTTTGGTTGTAACACCTAAGTGCTGCAGGTATAAAGAATTGGTTCCCCAATCCTGTACCACTTGCAACTGTCGCATGAATGGTCTTCCCAAAATCATCTCATAGGCATGGTTTTTGCTGAAGTCACATATAGCAAAGCTATGCTCAAACTCAACACCACAAGTGGTGAGAGTTATCCCTTCCAGCAATCCTAAGGGTCTCTCAATATGACCATCGGCCATCTGCAATTTCATTCTTGTTGGCCTGAGTGCTGGCTTGCCCCAACGCTTCCAAAGGGAAGTAGTGGCAATTGCAACTCCTGCACCTGAGTCTAAAATTGCCTTGGTGGTGTACTCTTGGTAGGTGATGGGAAGATAGGTGTTCCCTTCTTCGCCTTCACACATATCCCCTATCTTATCCAAGGGAATTTCTGGCACTGTCCTATGGGATCCTACCTGGGAACGAGGTTTTGCTATCTCTGGTACTTGTTTGGCTACATGTTTCCATAATTCAGGTCTAACCTTGAGTAGCTCTTCTAACTTGAGATTACACTGCACATTAGTGTTCTTCACTACCTCTGTGTTCCTAGGAATGACTGAGTCGTCGTTCCTTACCATGACTGTGGGTGCTCTCATACATGTGGACTTTGCTTCCCATGGGCCTGTGAAGTGGGGTAGCTCTTGTATGGAATTCGACTCAAAGTCTAATCTCTCGTGAGACTGAACACTCTCATGCTCCCCGTAAATAGATGGGATGTCTTGTGGGAATTGGTCGTGTGCATCGTCCACAAGTTCAAAAGGAGGGGCGACCTCGCTTTCGTTATCCCATTTGTCTTCTTGAATCTCTCGTAGGAAGTCTGGTGCAAACCGATTCATAGAAGAAGAAGTGTCTGGCTCCGTAGAATTGGGCGCATAAGCAACCTGTGAAGGAGGGCTGATTCTATTGTTGACTCTCTCCTCGTTCTCGCAAATGGCTGGAGCACAAGCTTCTTGGGGAGGATTACTTATTCTATTACTTTTCCGAACAGGCTCACACATTCCCTGAGAAGGAATGTAGGCAACCTGTGGAGGTACTTGAGCTTTCGAGGGAGGCTCATCTGCCTTTTGGGGGGGAAGATAAGCTTCTTGAGGAGGCCCACGGGCTTCCTGAAGAGGCTGGCTTACCCGTTCTCTTGCCCTTTCCTTTCTTTGAGGGGTAGGTTCCTTTTCTGGCTGTGCTATTGGCCTCTCTATTCTTTCTAAGGAGGGGAAGTTGTCCGGTTTAGGGGCATTGGCCACATACACTTCTGATTGGGAATGATTCCTGTTTTTGCTTGCTTTTTCTTGGTCTTGATTTTTTTCTTCCTTGTCAGATTTTGCAATTATCCTCTCTAACTTCTCTAGGAATCCATCCAAGTGTAATTGCGTTTTGGCTGAGCCTGAGTAATTGAAAGGGCAACTGGCTTCAAACATAGTCTGAGCCAATGCGACCATTTTCGCGCATAGTTTGGTTCTTTCTATCTCTAGGTCAGCTCTAGGATAGCACTTGTCATGATCCGTGACGTTTGGCCCTTCTTGGATTCTGGCCTGATATGCCTTAAGCATCATGTCTATGTCTTCGGGAGTGGGATCAGCTAATACTGATCTTGTTTGGGGTGGTGGGTGGGTTGCGTGGGCTGTCTTAGAGGGTGAAGGGATGGAGGGTGATGGGGATGGTAGCGGTGGGAATGTGTGAGAGTGCGGTTGAGACGTGATCTCTATGATTTTAGCCTTGGTTTCTCGTAGACTTTCCTCAAGTTCACTCATCTTCTTTGCCCATTGCCTTTTCATGCGTTCGCGGCTATCTTTCCAAGCTCTTGTTCTCTTTTTATTTTGGCTCTCAGTATCGCTAGCATCTAGGCTCTTTTCCTGGCCTACCCCTTGGTTTTGCTGCAATGCCTGAGCCCTAGTGACTACCTGTACTGGTGCAGTGGAAGTGACGCTTCCTGAGGAGTCTACCACTAACCCAACAACGTTGATAGGGGTGATTTTTGGCATGCTATTGGGGTTCTTTGGGCAATCTCGTAAGAGATGCTCTTTTCCGCAGTCTTGGCAAAAGCCTTGGATAGTCAAGGACTGAGGTTGTGTGGGCGGAGGCAAGGGACAATCACGAATGAGGTGATCTCCTTGGCATCTGTAGCACGGTCCTCTAGGAAATGGTGGTCGTACTTGCCTAGGTTGAGGTCTAGGGTTGGGGTTTGTATACATGACGTTCGTGTAATCTGACTCCCAACTAGGTTCGTTCGGCTCTTCACCATAGTAGGACTCACCATGCTCAGGAGACTGCATGTAGTAGGCCTGGGGGCTATCAACATGGGTAGAATCAAAGCTATGATCACTTGGGTCATTTTCAGAAATCAAGGGTGTTACTGGGACTATAGCTCTATTCAGGTTCTCTTCTGCAGCAGTATACTTTACCGGAATCACATTAGCTGGGGCTGGGGGTTGTTGTGTTAGCACAGGCTGAGGCCTTTGTTGGTTTTGATATTGAGGTTGGAAATTTTGTTGTGGCCTGCCATATGGTTGTGGAGGGTACTGGTTCTGGTATTTGCCTTGTTGGTAGTGCTGAGGGTAGGGTTGCCTAACAGCCTGCTTGTTGTATGGGCAATCTTGTGCGGTGTGGTTGGTGTATCTCCGTTCTATGGTGCAGTACTGGCTACTAGGGTTTACTTGGGGTTGAGCCATAATAGGGCAGACATTCGCCATGTGGTCACCACCGCATGTATAGCATCTTTTCACTGGGGCAAACCTTGGGATTTGTTTGCTAGTTACACCTAATTTCTGAGCTACTTTTTCGGCAAGTTCCTCAATTGATGTGGACTGCGTGGAAGAGTGGCTAGATGCACTATCTGAATCTTTGTAAATTTTGGACAACTCTAGCTCTTCTCCTAGGTTATCTTCAATGTCAATGCACATACGTACACATTCTTCTATAGTCCTAGGGTCTTTCAGATACACATAGGATCTCAATTTTGGGCTCAGCAATCCGTCAAGAAATAAGGCTACTTGTTTAGCAGATGTGGGTAGCTCCGAAATAGGGCACCTTTCAAGATATTGTCTAAATCTTCTTCCTGCAAGTCTCACAGTCTCTTGAGGGGTTTGCTTGAAGCTGTGAATCAGTGAGGAGGTGTTGTGTCTTATGCCGCTCTTAGAGAACTCTACAATGAATGCCTCTAGGAGTTGATCTATGCTCCTGAACTGGCGTTCATCTAATGGCTGAAACCACGTAAGTGCTGTGTTCCTAAGGGTTAGACCGAAGGCATTGTACTGCGTGAACAGATCCTCCACTTGTTCAGCTCTCAAGACTTGCTTGAACTCTGCCACATGATCATAGGGATCTCCTGTGCCGTCAAAGTAATTCTTCATGGACTTAACTAGCTGGGTGGGTCTCAAAGTTCTTGTGTGCTCTCTAGGCCTCGGCAGAGGGAATCCATCTACATTTCTTTGGTTCCTGTGGGCTCTATGCATCTCAGGTTCTACCCTATTCGTCTCCGTTCTCGTTCTTTCTCTGCCCACTGGATTGGCAAAACTTACCTCTGGTCTATCTTTACTTCTGTCTCTTTGCATACCATGAGCCTGGGATGTTCCAGCTCCAGGGTGACCATAGGCTACATTTGATCTTGGTTGGGGGAAAATGAATTCGCCCTTCCAAGTGTAAGCATGCCTATCATTTTCTGTCACCACAAAGATCCGTTCTGAAGCATGATCTAAGTAGGTCACTCTGCCTGGGCTATCCGGATCCTTAAACTCATAGATCATGATATTTCCTATGTCTGTTGGCTGATTAGACTTATACCTCCAAAAGGCTTCATCAGTTTCTCGATTAAGGAGCAACTCTATGCTCTTGTTGTCTTGAGGGACCCATTCAGGCGTGATAAGCCTAGTGAGAACTGATTTACCTCGAGGGGTTCTAGGTTCCGCACCCATGTTCCCTTGTTCCAGGTCCCCTAAGTCCGCTTCTGAGATTACGTTCCCAAAGTCATCTGTCCTATCAGGGTGACTAGTGACTACATATATAGTTCCTTCTTTGTCCAGGTATGCACCATTTTCAAACTTGACAGCTTGGTGCTCTAGTCCAATGGATTGATCAGGGTTTTTAATCTGGACCACAGATCTTCCTAGGCCGTCCTCATAGATGCTAGCACCTAATCGGTTGGTCCTAAGGTACTCCAGCTGCGTTTTGTAAGGGCCTTCTACCCTGTACAGGTAAGGCACTCTTGAACTTCCCGTAGGTCTGTCCATGCCTTGAGACATTTCTGACTCACTGGTCTCAGAGCTAGGGTAGTATGAGTGGTGGCTCAACTGCTGGGCCCAAGACCTTGCAGTGTGATTGACACTAGCCTCTGAAGACCTAAGGCTTTGTCTTTCCCTTGCTAAATGTCGTCCTGATCTAAGGTTCATATGCCTAACTGATTAGCCCAATTTTTTTTCAGAGTACAACCTCGTTGCCGATTAATTGGTACCAGTCACTTGATTCTTTTTAGTTATTTTATCACGTTTGAGTTCTTGTCTGATATCACGTCGTCAGGAATGTTTGAATGTTGTTTCGCACTTGCAATTGATCGTTCCACGTTAGGTTCTTTTCCTTTATGTTATCGGCAGTGCAGAGATTAAATTTTTAACTTGAACTTGAGTTTTTAGGTAGTCTTCAACTTGATAACTGCCTATCGTCGCCCTGACTTACTCCTACTTCTAATCGCTCTTAGCCTAGGCTAGGAATTGACGAAGAGGAGTTGAGAATATTCCGACCTTTCTTGCCGAACCTTGCTCTTTAGTGCTCGAGAAGTTGATTCTCAAGCGTGTGCCACACCCTTGCTTGGATACTCTCAATTGCTTCTCAATAGGCCTGCATAAATCCCAAGATTAGCTCCAAGTAGACCTTTCAATTGACAGACAATTTATTTCAGACACTTTGTTAATGACCCTTGTTCCCCCTTTTGCATTGTTAGAAATTTACTCTGGAGCTCCCTTGGTGTTCCTACCCCTCAGTGTGTCAACTTCCAAATATCCTATCTGAAAATCAACGCGTTATTCTTATAAAAAACAGTTGAGGGCGTGTAGTATATGTCACGAGCTTTCCGACAAGCCCTAGAGCTCAGAAAATGGATTTCGTATGAAAAAGTTATGACCGTTCAGGGTTTAGGGGGTTAACTAGACAAACAGAACCTTTCGGGGGTTTTAATGCATTTTCTAAGGCCTTCGTAAGTAGATGAGTACATGAAAGTGCAAATATGCCCAAAATTTAGCCTAAATTTCCAAAAATTCACTCCTTAATTTTTTGCCGAAAATGCCTGTCTATCGCGATAGACGGTGTCTGTCGCGATAGACACAATCTATCGTGGGGGCTGTCTGTCGCGATAGACGGTGTCTGTCGCGATAGACGGTGTCTATCGTGAAATTCTGTCTGTCGCGATAGACGGTGTCTGTCGCGATAGACGGTATCTATCGTGGATTTCTGTCTGTCGCGATAGACGGTGTCTGTCGCGATAGACGGTGTCTATCGTGGATTTCTGTCTGTCGCGATAGACGGTGTCTGTCGCGATAGACGGTGTCTGTCGCGGATTTCTGTCTGTCGCGATAGACGGTGTCTGTCGCGATAGACGGTGTCTGTCGCGGATTTCTGTCTGTCGCGATAGACGGTGTCTGTCGCGATAGACGGTGTCTGTCGCGGATTTTTGTCTGTCGCGATAGATGGTGTCTGTCGCGATAGACGCTATCTATCGTGGATTTCTGTCTGTCGCGATAGACGGTGTCTGTCGCGATAGACGGTGTCTATCGCGATAGACGCTATCTGTCGTGAAATTCTGTCTGTCGCGATAGACGGTGTCTGTCGCGATAGACAGTGTCTGTCGCGATAGACGGTGTCTGTCGCGATAGACAGAAAAAACGCAAATTTTTGAAAAACTTCTAGTGATCTAGAATGCCCTCAAGGTGTAGGTTACAGTGCTACTCATGCATTCACAAAATGTTAAGATTTTCTGTCTGTCGCGATAGACAGAGATCGTCGTCTCGGGAACTGTGCAGAGCCTGTCGTACCTGCGCACACTGCTAGGGATGATGGTACAGCAAAAAACCTGCAAAATAGCTCAAGAAACATGCAAAAACAGCGCATGCAAATTCGCTCTCTCGCTCTCTCTCACAAGTGAAATGAGGGAAATGAGGTGGAGATGGGGATATAGTCAAAAACTGAAATTTTTGCGATGATGGAGATGGAGGTGGGAGATGGGAATGATGATGATGGTGATGAAGATGGTGAAGAAAGTAAAAGAAATTCGATGAGAGTGAAGAAAATACCTACCACTCCAACGCGTCAACTCTACGTCTTACCATCACACGCTTGTCCTCAAAGCTCGATCCCCGGCAACGGCGCCAAAATTTGGTGTAGCTCAGTGATGAGTAGCACCTCCTTTAATGTCAATCCGGGAAGACGTGAGGATGGTATGAAGACCTCGAGCAAGTGGCGGCACAAGTGCGTGAGTGAGAAGCACATAAGCATGCACACACATACACACACACGCGCACACACGACAAGACAAAGAGGGAGAATCAATGGAGTTCTTTAGATTACTTTCAATAGCTCTTACAAGTTCGTTCCAATTACAATCTAGCCTCAAAAATGAGCTCTCTAGCTCTTTTTATAGTTTTTGACTAGCTTTTGGCCCTGTCCAGACCTAGTGTCCGGCCTAGTTAAAAATTAGGTTCCAGGGCTTATTTGAGGGCTCAAACGAAGTCTAAAAATTATGAAATTTGGTACGATGGTACTTCTAATACTCCTCAAGCTCGAGGACTCCTCGGCTTGCACAAAATGGAGTCTAATCTACCAAAAACGGGATTTACAATGTTTGTGTAGTGATTAAAATCACTTGGGTTGTACATAATCTATGGGAAAAAATGATCTGGCCTTGTTGCCGTATTGTGCATGACTCCTTTATTGCTTTGTATGCCAACACATATGCATGACGACCATGTTCTGTGACTTTATACACCCTTTTTGAAGCTTCATCTAAGTATAATGTTTTCCTTGGGACCACTGGGTCCTTTAGCTCATAAATCGTTGTTGCTCCCATAGTCATAGGGTGCTCTATCTTATATCTCCGAAATGCTTCATTGGTTTCTTTATTCCAAAACAGCTCTATGCTCCTATTGTCTTGGGGCATCCAACTAAGAGTCAACAATCCTGTTAGCTCTGATTTGCCTCTAGGCATACTAGGTTCTTCGACCTGTTTCCCTTGTCCTTCTGCTCCTAATTCTATAGTTTCTATCACCTCACCAAATTCGTTGGTTGAGTCGGGCTTACCTGTGACTATGTACATGGTTCCTTCTTTGTCTATGTAAGTCTCATTTTCAAACTTCACCATTGTATGCTCCAATCTAATGGGTTGGTTAGGGTTATGCAATTGGATTACTGACCTACAAAGCCCATCTTCATATACTCGAGCACACAATCTATTCGTGCGGATGTACTCCAATTGAGTCTTGTAGGGTCCTTCTCTCTTCTCTAGGTCGGCTATACTAAACGAACCCCTTGGTCTCCCTGTGTTGAAAGACATATTTGAGTCTCTCGTGTCTAAAATAACCTCGTATGGATAATTGCCTAACTGTTGAGCCTATGATCGTGCTGTAGTTCTCTTGCTAGCCTCAAAAGATTGAACACTCCGCTTATCTGTTTTTCCTAAGTATTTCCTAGATCTAAGGTTCATTAATCCTTATTTCACCTTTTCACACTCACCCTTCTGATTAGGTCAATCACTTAGTTCTTTTGATTTTCTTTTTTAGTCTCTTGCCTTTTCCAAATTTATCGAGAGGAATCATTTTGGTATATTCAATTTTGATTTGTTTTAGCGATGCGTAATCACATCACAAGGTTCTTTTGGGGCTAGATCCCTGTAGCTCAATGATGAGTAGCACCTCCTTTAATGTCAATCCGGGAAGACGTGAGGATGGTATGAAGACCTCGAGCAAGTGGCGGCACAAGTGCGTGAGTGAGAAGCACACTAGCATGCACACACATACACACACACGCGCACACACGGCAAGACAAAGAGTGAGAATCAATGGAGCTTTTAGATTACTTTCAAAATGCTCTTACAAGTTCGTTTCAATTACAATCTAACCCCAAAAATGAGCTCTCTAGCCCTTTTTATAGTTTTTGACTAGCTTTTGGTCCTGTCCAGACCTAGTGTCCGGCCTAGTTAAAAATTAGGTTCCAGGGCTTATTTGGGGGCTCAAACGAGATCTAAAAAATACGAAAATTGGTACGCAACTACTTCTAAGGCTCCTCAAGCTCAAGGACTCCTTGGCTTGCACAAAATGGAGCTACAAAAAGGTGAAATGATATTTACAATGATTGTTAGTGATAAAAATCACTGTTGTTGTAGGGATTTCTTCTAGTGCTCTGCCATACATATCTTCGAGCTCCCTACTTGCTCTTCCTCCCTGCATGTCCATCTCTTTGATTTGCATTAATGTCTTGAAAAAATATTGGCCTACTTGCCAGATCTTCTTTGACTGCCCTGTTTGCTTGTGCTGTCCCTTCGCTCTGACTCCCTTCTTTGACTTTCACGTCTTGTAAGTCCTGGTGTACCAAGGCTACTGCCAACACCCCCCCCACTCTCGCGTCTGTCGCCCCTGACAGACCCTTGTCTAGCTGCTTTTTGGACGTAGTATTGTACAACATCGGCGGCGAGGTGGTGTTCTTCTAACCTGAGTCCCCTTGCTAGATCTGTCAGCAATGCATCCCAATTGACTGGCCCTGGGACATCTGGATGTGGCACCCGTAACTGCTCTGAGTGAATGGTTCGCTCCACAGCAAATAAATGGAGGAGATGTGAGGGTCTGGGTACAAATATTTCTGAGTGGTATTCCCAGAACCCTGTTATGAACACCTCTTCGAATGTTTGTTTAAAGCAGGCTGGGAGGTATTTTATTCTGGCGTGCCAAGCGTATATCACCTCTATGGAAGGAGTGGTGCTCATGTCATAAACTAAATCTTGGTTTCCTGTAAGGAATCCGACGCCTGAGAAGTGTGGGTCCTTGATATTCTTGAATGTCCTGAATGTAATGAGCATTAACTCAAAAATTTTCATGCACATCTGGGCCATTACATCAGGGGTATTCTTTAATCGGATGCTCCAGTGCCGTATAGTGGAAATCATGTAATTGACGGTGGGAGGCCCTTGAGGGGGTGCTAGATAGACGTAGTTTAACCATTTGGCGCATCCCTTGATATTCTTGACTGTAATGGTAAACTCTGGCCATGTGCGTCTGCGGAGTACAGGAACATAACAAGGGTTATATTTAATAAAAAGAGGCATATTCGTCCAGGTGCGAACCATCTCCGGGTAGGTTTCGAGGAGTCGGATCCTCCAAGTGGGTTGATGAATGGATCCTTTTTTAGCGCTCTCTGGGATATCCTCTGGCCCAAATTGTGTAGCAAACGTTGGAGGTTTGCCACATCTATGTTGGATTTTTGCATTGTAGTCCGCCAGGAGTATACAATATGGCACATATTGATCATCATTGGTTCCTATCCATCTATGGTGGGACATGCTGCGGAAGTATTCTGATTTAATAATAGTGTCCTCTATCTTTGCCATAGATTGGATTTGAACTGCCACTCGATCTTCATGAGTTGATGCTGTTTTCTCTAGTGTCTGGAGCCACTCAGGTACTTCAATTTCTAACGTATCCATTCCTTCTGCGGTTTGCTCACCACCTGGCATTGGCATAGGAACGTATGGTTCCTCATACGTCTCATCTACCTCGATGGGTACCAAATCTTCGGGTTCTGGTTTGACAACTGGAGAGGGCTGCCTTTCGTGTGTGAGTAATCTTGCCTGTAATTCGGCCACCTGCTCTTTCAATGCCTTGACTTCCTCTGAAGTCGTGGTCGTTTCTGTGACTTTGGGTGCTGTCTGTTGCTCTTGGAGTTGATTGCGCAGCGCATCACGTTCCCTTTCCAAGTCATCATGAGCTTCTAATAGATCTGCATAGTTGTCCAAGATGGTCTTCATTGTCTCTGAGGGCACAGCTTTAAACTGCTCTGGATCAATTTCGTGTGGAGAGCCTTCCATTGCTGCTTCTAGATTTGCTTCATTTTGCTGCTGCAGTCTCTTGTTTTCCTCAAGGGCGGCCGCCATGTGTTTTCTGAGAAGTGCCAGGTTACGCCTGACTTTGAGATTATCGGTTTGGTATACCTCGAGCAAAGTTTCTAGTTGTTTGACACCTGATTCTGTTGATGGTTGAGGTGCTTCCAATAATGTTTGGTGAGCCTGCTCAAGCGTCGTGTAGCGTTGATTCAGTTCTGCATTTTCTGTTTGTAGAATGTGAAATTGTCTTTGTAAGTTCTGATGGTGCATTTCCAGTTGCTGATACCGGTTGTCCAGAGCTTTGTACTCATGCTGGAGCTGGTATACACATTGGTTTAATGCTAAAAATATGTTATTTACATTAAATAATGCTGGGAGGGGTGAAGATGCAGGGGGAATGGGGGCGGGAATGGGAGAGGTGAATGATGTGGATGTACGTGGAGATGTGGGGGGAGGGGGTATGGGTGGTGAAGGTGGCATGGGGGGAGGGAGTGGTGCTGTGGCAGGTGATGTTTCCATCGTGTCAACTGTTTGAGTGACGGTGTAGATGGGAATCGTGGGTGGAGTGGATGTGACATCGGTGAACAGGGTGGTGAAGGTGGGCATGGTGACTCCCCCGTATTGGATTCCCGGAGAGAGTGGGATGCCCATGACAATGGTAGTGGTAGTGGATGTGGTAGTGCTAGTGTCCTGTGGTGGAGTGAATTGTGTAGTGTGAGGTGGGGATGGCGGTGACAACGGTGCTTCCTGATATTCTTCTGCTTGCGTTGCCTCGCCTGGTGCTGATGTATTGATGTGAATTTGCTTCCCGGACCTCCTGGGACGAACGGGAACTCTTTTTTCAAACCTGTGGATGTAGGCCATTGCCTCATGAATGGCCTCGTCCAGTCCTACGGCGTCGGCATGAAGGTTCATGGACTCAATGAACAACTCGTCCACACCTTCCTCAGCTAGCAAGTCGTTCATGAGTCTTTTGCCCTGTTCTAGAGACATCTGATGCTGTTCCTGAACCAGTCGCATGGTTCGATATAGTCTCTTGATTTGTGCCGAATATGCTGGGGCACTTGCTAACTCGGAGAGTTCGTCATATTCTTGATGTTGTTCTTCGTCGGCTTCTTCTTCGTCTCCTCCTGCCTCTTGTTCATCTACATCGACTTCTACAACTTGTGGTTGGGTGGGGGCCGATGTTGTTTGGGGTTGCGGTTCCTGAGCTCGCGCCGCTTCAGCTTCGAGGTTAGAGTCATAGATTAATCTGGCAATTTCTTCATCCGTGAGGTCCTCAAGAGTAAATCCCTGCGGAAATTCCAAATCGGATGGAATGGGTGGAAACACCAGATTAGGCCCCTCTGTGCTTGGTCTTGGTAGCCGGATTGTGAATGGCCTAACTCGTCGTGTCTGGGGAGGGGTGATTTCTGGTGTAGCGGTAGCTCCCCTTGGTTGGGCACAGGGTAGTTGGACTCCCCCCCTCATCTTCTTTGATGGGGGACCTGCTGCTGATAGTCTTCTCTGGAATTCTTGGACTCGGGACCATACGAGTGCCCGCTGAACAGGCACGTCATAAGCCAAGCATCTATAGATTATTCTGGTCAGAGCACAACACCCGTGGAGCACATTCTTCTGTTTCTTGTTCCACCTTTGATGCGCTAGGTGGATCTGATCTATGATCCAGTGTGGCACATTGATGGGCAGGCTTTCGGTTTCTGCTAGATATAAACTGAACCATATTTTTTTCGGGGGCATTGTGAATCGTTCTTGGGCGGGAAAAGCAAAATGTTGCATGATGGTTCGCAGGTGAAGCGCAATGGTAGGTGTCATCGCTACCATGTCCTTCAACTTATTAAGATCTTTGTGCTTCATTCGACCTGGAACCATGGTTTCCTTTTCTGTTGGGATGTGCATGCCATACATGCCCAATGCTTCTCTTACCAGATTGAGGGTCAACTTGAATCTTTTAAGCTCATTACCCGGCAGCAGTGATGGCAACACAAAGGTGCTGTCGCCTCCTTTGGCCCTGCTTGGCGTGATGGTAGGTACTGATCAGATATGAACATCGTAAAAAATCCGGCTTTGGTAAGTGAGCCCTGAAATAACTGTCCACACCCGCTTTGATCCAAACTGATCTCATGACTTCGGCGTTTTGATAGCTTTCAAACTCGCGTGTGAAAAAGTGGTATCGACCCCATTTGCCATTGAATTCCAATTCTGCTTCCCAGAAATAGGTTCCATCGCCCAGTGGTCCAGCAACATCACTGAACCAATGCGCATGCTTACCTACTTGAGAAGTGTGTCCTTGAGGAGGATCTTGGATGGGGAGCACATGCACTGCTTGAAGCTCTTGCGGTCTTGCGGTGAGACGTGGCTCAAGGAGAAGTGTTTCTATGTCCACAATCTGGGCACCAGATCCGGCTTGAGAACTGGTACCTGCTTCTGCCATGGCCCTGTTTGCTGGTTGGTTCTGTGAGAATATAGAACCAAGTGTTAACATCGTAATGGACAGAATAAATTTGTGTTGTCCCCGTTACAACATTAACATGAGGTGGATGGTGAGTTAGTGGTTAGTAAGTGCATGAAGACAGTGTGTGTAGTTAGTGCTTGTGTTGTCCTAGGAGACTACTGCAGTTAGTAAGTGGGCATGAATTTACAAATTGGGGTCGGGGGGTTTATTACAGGCCCTAGGCTGCCAAATGCAATGAATGGGCTTTGTTTTCGGTTTCGGAGAGTCTCTAGAGAGCTTCCTCGGTGTCGTGGTTTGAAAACGAGGCCTTTTTGGGACCCATTTACAATTGATTACATGCACGCTCTTGGGTCTTGGTGTGTTCATGAGCGTTGAGAACGAGTGAATACTGGCAGTATGCGTAGCTGCGTTATGCTGTTTAGGTTGTGGCCTCAGCGTAGCGACTTGTGCCATCAAGCAAGCCTTAGGCACCCAAATTTGTCTTGATTGTGGGCTTGCCTTCATCGACTTCTTGGGCACCCAAATAGATTTTACTTTAGCAGAAGAATTTCTGAAAGACTTCTTATTAGCGTAGTGTTGTTGGTCACTAATAAGAGGCTTTGCCCCTGTAGTTGACGGTAGTGCAACCGGTTGTTCGCCTTTCCGCACCCACACCTGGTTTATTTTCTGGGCCATTCTGCTGCGCAGGTACTTTTGATCTCGGACATAGGTAGTACTCAGCTTCTTCTGCCTTTGATCCACCTTGGGTTGCTGCCTCCTTCTAGCCTTTGGAAAAGAAGGGAGTTCCGTTGCATTCCTGACTTCTTTTTTGCGAATATCATTCCTCTGCAACACATAGTTTTGGACAAGAACAGCATGGTCATCTTCATGTGTACCCCTGGAAGGACCAGGAGTCTGTGCCTTTCCTAATTCCTTGAGTGCTCCATTGTCTAATTCTACTGTAACTCTACTATGATCTACTATGATTGATCCAAACCTGGAGAAGTCCACTTCTTAGGTTTAAATTGACTGCTTGGTCATAGATCCAATCTTGACCCAAGATAAGAGGTTCAGTGAGATCCTCATCTTGACACACTAGTACTTTAACTGTCATTGCCTCATCATGAATGTAGAGGGGAAGTTCCACCTCGCCCATTGTTGGGGGATTCTTTGACAAGAAGGAGTTTGAGGGTTTGTAGGAGAAAATGGAAGGACCAAAAGAGAAAATACACCTTGGAAGTCTCTGCCTTCGATTGATTACAGTAAGAAAATTACAATGTTTGAAATCCAAGATACACCAATACCTCTGTGCACAATCCGCAGAGTGCCCAATTACAAAATATCCAATATCCCAATGTCCTATTGCTGCCGACCTCCTCTGCAACAAACCTCCACCTGCTTCAAGCTTCTCCTTGTGCACACCTTGCACCAAGCTTCCACAAAGGGGGAGGAGTGAATACCTGCTGTCGGCAAGCGTACACTGCCAAAGGACCTTGAGATACTTGGGGGAACTCTAGCTTAGCACACCTCTGCACCAAAATCCTTGGTCACTCTCTATGCACCTTGCACTTCCACTTCTGTGCGACGTACTCTGGTGACTCTTGCACTTCCCTCCCTTACTCCACTTAGCCTATGCTCTCTTGCTTACTCCAAAAACTGGTCCAAGAATGGCTCTTCCTTGATTTGAGTGTGCCGATCGCGTACGCTCCTAACTGCAAGTGAATCTTGGTGCTCACTTTGATGTCCCAAGATGGCTCTCACAAGTGGCAGCCAACTACTCACTGTTTTGTCCTGTAGTGACTTTAGTCTAAAACCAAAAATTTTAATGGGGGCCATACTTTCACCTGTGCGTACACTTTGCCGCTTCACATGCCTTCACATTTCCTTTTAATTCTTCACTTTTGCACATAAGGGGGGTTCACCTGAACCTTCCAAAACACTTTAAAACACACTTTGAACCTTAGGGAAATTAGAGAAAGTACCTCTGCAACCTGCAACCTATTTTCTCCAATTTACCCTTTGTGGACCATTCATTGTGCACTACCTGTGCACTTTGACACCTGCACTTACGCACTTCGACTTTGCACCTGTTGACTTTGACCTTGACCTTGTTGACTTTGACCAGTTGACTTTGACCTTTGACTTTGACTGCAATTAACTTTGACCACATGACTTTCATGGGCTCAACAGTTGCCCACCACCTAATGTGCTCTCCGTCCCGGAGAGCCATAGCCAAAACTCTGAGCATACAGGCATCTGGAAAATAGGACTGCAAAAACTAGAAGAGGACATCTGAGCAGCAACCAAAGCACCAAGAGTACTGAGCTAGTGGGGGAGGGGAAAGGTGGGGAAAAAAGGGGGGGGGTTGGGGGAAATGATGAGGAGTGGAGGGGTGGGTGAAATGATGGGGAGTGGAGGGGAAAATGAAAGAGACCAACCAGTACACAGTCATAGGAAGAAAACGAACAATAATAGACCCGAGAGTGCACAAGGAACACACCATGAATACGGAACCAGAATCGCATGTAAAAGCAGAAAGGAACAGTGAAACAACTGTCCATGATAAGTACATGAAGTGGCCAGAAGCCAATGATGGGCAATATATCCAAAAGATAAGTATATGCATCCGACACGAAGCCTCAACAACAAAAAGAGGCGAGGATAAAGCGAATGAACTAGGGAAACCGAAGCGTGTAGAACTCCTAGAAGTAGGCGAGAGATATGAAACATCTAACTAAGGCGCCGGCGGAGAAGGCGGCCTCTCCCCAGGTGGAACGTCGTCCCGAGGAAGAGGTAAGTCGGGTGAGGCGGGAGGGATGATGGCTGCCTCCTCAGTCCAAGCAGCAATCCGGCTCCTGTAGCGGCGGAGATGATCGCGCTCGCGTCGGACCAAGCGACACGCAGGGCTATCACAAATGCCTAAGGCCGCACGCTGGCTGATCTCCATAAGAGCTCGAGTCGCCGCATCAGCCTCATCTCTGTAGCGGTCGCGGTCCTGCTGCATGGCCCGCAATGCCTCGCGCGACGTCTGCCACTGAGCCGCTGCAGCCGCGCGAATACGATCGATCGTCTGAGCATACTGCTGGTGAAGCGCAGCCGTCGCGGATACAGAATCCAGAGAGAGACGGGCAGCATCGGCCCCATCGCTCGCTACGACACTCGCATCTCGAAGTAGGCCCAAGAAAGGTGGATCATCGTCTAGGCTGGCAGGGATGGAAGGCTGCGATGTGGGAGGTGGGGGTGGTGGTGCCGGAATAGGCTGAGGAAAAATGGGAGATGCTGGAGGCGAGTGATGCGGATGGGAGGTGGAGGCAGACTCAACAGAGATGGCAGGAGATGGGGGGGGCTGGGAGGCACCTGCCGGGGGGGGTGACGGGATGGGTGAGGCAGGGACGGGGGTGGGAAAGGAATCTATCAGCCGGGTACGGACTCTCCGAGCGGGAGGAGGAGGGGAGGCTGTCCTTGAAGGGGGTGGCGGAGGATGGGCGTGGGGAGAATGGGCAATGGAATGTGTAAGATGAGGGGGGTCAATACAATGGCTAGATGCTATGGTGCGTGTACCAGGCAGATGGAAAAGCCAAGCTAAGACGGGGGCGGAATAAACAGAAAAGGAACGAGTGCCTCGATGGAGGCCATCATGGAAACGTCGAGAACGAAGGAGAAATGACTGGAACATGAGTGTTCCATAGGGAAAGGGTCGGCCATGTAAAAAACAGAAAAGCGGGTCAGCTATATGGATATCATGCAAGGGAAGTTCCGCGGATGGACTACGAAATAAAAAGAAGAAAATGAACGAGTGTAGAACGGCGAGCTGGTAGTGAGTGGGGATGGCATCCACGCCATATAAAGATAAGCAGAAAGCGATGGTATCGTCTCGAGATAACCCCGAGTAGGGGGTCTGAGGAGTAGGAAACGAAGTGAGGCTCGAACCGATACCCGCAGCGACGACCGCAGGGGTGAGTGAGCCGGAAGGAAAATGAGGGAAATCAAGCAGCGCCGTGCGAATGTCGGACCCCTCTGCCTCGGATAAGAGGAGGGAGGCCAGGCGCCACAGACCTGCCTGACGTAGGCAACCCTCTGGAAGGAGATCTATGAGCGGAATGGGAGGCAAAGCTAAATGCAATCGGAGGGACATGGTCGAAGATGGGTCTCTATGGTCAACTATGGAGGACGACGGGGGACGGGGAACGGGTGAGGTGGAATGACTACCTGAGCTGCGAGCGGGGTGTCCATTAGACCCATCGGATTGTGTCGGCACCGATATGTGGGGTGCGGTAACGGGAAGGTGGTGACCAGGGGGAAGAGAGCCGGGACTATATATCGAGGAACCTGAAAGGGATACGCACGGAAGTGAACCCGCGAAGGGCTGGCTACCATGTAGATGGATAGGGGTGGAAGGTGTGACAGGGCGTGGGACTGGTGCGCGAGGTACTGGGTGTGCAATGGGGGGAAGGGGTGCCCTAGGGGCAGGAGAAAGGATAGGGACAGGGACGGGCGGGCTGGGGGCTAGGGGGGCAGATAGGGATGTGGCCCTAGGGAGAAGGGGGCCTACCTCAGGATGGAGAGTACCGAGAGCCAAGGCCGAAGGGGCAAATTCTGAGTATGCCTCAGTAGCCAGTGATGAATCCTGCTGAGGAACGGAAGACGCCATATGTGCAGACGAAAACGCTGTCACAAAGTGCTGCAACCATATGCAACCACAGAGAACAAGGGCTTAAAACGGCAACTGTAGAGGGAATCGGAAAAAAACTCTAGAAAAACACTATAATTGAGAACGGAGGACCCAAAATTTGGATCCGGCACACTGAATTACCCTAAAAATGACTGTAAAAACAATAAAAACAGAGAGGTATAATAATAAAAATTAAATAAACACAGAAAAAAAAGAAATGTTATACAAAAAACAAATAGAAAAGAAAAAGAAAAAGAAAGAAAAGAAATAAATAAAGAAGTAAGTAAAAAAGAAGTAAAATAAAAAATAAAAAATAAAAAAATAAAAAATAAAGAATAAAAAAATAATTGAAAAAAGAAAGAAATAAATAAATACCTGGATGTCGCAGGCTGCCGGGTGAGGCGAAAAGAAAAATTGGAGGGCCTTTATATAGGGGGTGGGGGGGGGGGGGGGGGGGGGGGGGGGGGGGGGGGGGGGGGGGGGGGGGGGGGGGGGGGGGGGGGGGGGGGGGGGGGGGGGGGGGGGGGGGGGGGGGGGGGGGGGGGGGGGGGGGGGGGGGGGGGGGGGGGGGGGGGGGGGGGGGGGGGGGGGGGGGGGGGGGGGGGGGGAGGGGGGGGGGGGGGGGGGGGGGGGGGGGGGGGGGGGGGGGGGGGGGGGGGGGGGGGGGGGGGGGGGGGGGGGGGGGGGGGGGGGGGGGGGGGGGGGGGGGGGGGGGGGGGGGGGGGGAGGGGGGGGGGGGGGGGGGGGGGGGGGGGGGGGGGG